>JANAVB010035417.1:9802195-10187195 GCA_029216955.1 Iris pallida
GTCCAGCCTACGCCGCAGTGCGGCGGTAGTAAGCTGTCATAGGTTGCTAACTAATTTCATGCAGTGAATATAAAAGTACTTGTCCAGATATCACTCCGAATGGAGGGCAAGTAAAGGGTATGATCTACTCAACACAGTCTAAACACGAAAAGATAACACAGAAGTTATACCTAAGGAATTAAAGACAACAACAACTAACTACTAAAATAATACACCAATATCTCAAACCAACTTAATACAGACTCAATATCTTAACTTTAATACAACAAGCCAAAACATGAAAGCTAAAGTAGTCTACTAGCTAATCTCCTGAATCCTCCTGAGAGTCAGAACCGAAGGTAGCTAACCCTCGCCAGGTCCATGGTAAGCAGGGCATGTGTCCTCAGGATATCATCTGTAATATTTTCAACAGGTCCAATCAGGACGGAAACGAGCACAACTCATCTAGAAAAACCCAAGTAAATGACAAAGACTATAAAGCAGTTATAGACAGTTTTATTGATGAGCATGACAGTTTATACAGGTAATGATGGCATAGAGAGGCAGTAAGATACAAGAAAAGAAAGGTAACTAAAACAGAGAGAATCATGGCAATGAAGACTGTATAAAAGCAACTGAACTAGAATAATATGTACGAGTCCAGACAGTACGAATAAGTCTAATGTAATCCCAGTGTGAGTCCAGTCCATATAATCTCTGATACCAGATATTTCCAGTACAAGATGAGTCCAACAGTGATCAATGAAACCGGGTGAGTCCAACTATGATCTAACAGTGTGTTTTAAATACCGAGGTCGATATGCAAACGGCTGTAGGTATCAGGCACATCTCTCACTGATCGGGCAAGAGATGGCTATGCTTCCGGTAGATTCCAGTAGGAGATTCCGGATTTGGGTATGTCTACATGTCTTACTCAATATTTCTCCGCCCAGCAAGTGAATCCAAAATCGACAAAAAGAATCGAGATGAGTCTGGCCAATATGTGATGATTCCAGAAATGATTCCGGAATGATACTAATGACTCCAGTAATAGAGGCCAGCAAGTAAGGTATGTGTCGATACATGAATCCAGAAATATCCATACGTATTGATACAGAGAATCACATAGAACTAACTAGAACTGAAACAGTAATCGACAAATAAATAAGAGAATTATCAGAGAATGTACTCGCCTGTACTCTGGAAAGAGTAGTATAATATAGTGTCTGTACCAGGGTCACAATGTCCTGAAATAGAGCAATACAGTTATGACATGTCCAAATGAAGATAAATGAAATCTACGATACAATCTATATGAATTCTAAGCCAATCTAGGTCAAGTCAAACTTGGTCAACACTACAGTCAAACTAAGTCAAATTAAGTCATACTAGGTTACAGAAGTTAAACTAAGTCATACAAGGTCAAACAAAGTTAAACAAGTCTAATCTAGGTTAAAGTCAATCCTTGGTCAAACATTCTAGCCAAACTAGTTAAGTTATCTAGGGTTTAGTCAATAATGGTCAGATTAGTCAATACTAGTCAACATGGTCAAAGTCTAGGTCCATCTTAGACTAACTGAGGTTTGGTTAATCATATACTAGTCAACAAGGTAATTAGGTTAATCTTGACTAATGGTCAACATCCAGTCAAACTCTATAAGGCTAACTCAAACCATCATAGGCTAACATGTCTTAGAATACCTAAGATACTATACTACAATAAAGATATCACATGAAATATATAGTACAATACCAACCTTAATCCTGTAATCAAGCTAATCCTATTCTCCAACTCAAGTCATGACTCAACTCTAAGTATCTCACTTAACCCCATACATATCTTCATCTATATAGGATTACCCTCATAATCCATATGGTCAACCTAATCATCTAGTTTAGTCAAACTCAAGTCAAATAGTCCTTCTATGTTCATCCAAGTCATTTCTAGGTCAATTTGGTCAAGGTTTGACCTATAGTTGACTTTGGTCAACAATGGTCAATTACCTAGTCAAACTATGTCTTACTAGTCAACTAGTTAAACTAGTCATTTTAGGTCAATCCTAGTCAATTCTAGGTTAACTAGGTCAACTTTGACCTAAGGTTGACTTTGGTCAACCCTTAGTCAACAAGGGTCACTTATAGTGTTTTAGGTCATCAGGGTTAGCCCCAAGCCATAGGCTAGTGGTGTAGGTTTCATATAACCTATATCTAGTAAGTTATATATATATATATATATATATATATATATATATATATATATATATATATATATAAAACTTATATATTACATAATATATAGAGAGGGAAGAGAGAGAGAGACAGGAAGAGGGGACAGAAAAGGGAGGGGGGGGGGGGGGGGGGTTCCTGGAACCAAATCCAGCCCCCAAACACACACACACAGAGTACATATATACACATATTTATATATACACACAACTCCCTATATACACTACCAAATACCCCCAAAATTCACCCACACTCACACATACATATATACTACGTATATTGTACTAAAATACACTCATACAATGTATAAATCATATTAAAATTGGTTTTGAAATTCGTTTTTACAAAACTGGAAAATATCCTAAAATCAGGAAAATAGGGACTGTGCATTGGTAATATAGGTAACTCGATTTACACTCACCAAACCGAGCTAAGGCTCGAACCCAAGGGTTGGTAACACTAGCCCCTAGTGTCCTCTAGTGTCTAGGGGGACTGACACGACACCACGACACATTTCGACGTGTCCACGACTCACAAAACCCAATCGGGTAAACTCTGATACACACGCACACACACAGTATCGTGCACGCGTGCAAATCACCCTAGGACACGACACACACACTCTCGTGTCTCGTGCTTGTGCACGAATGTTCACCTAGGGGTTGTGCACGTGTCCAACACCCTGCACCGTGTCCACGTTGATCCAGGACACGGTACGAAGACCGTATCAGTCGTGAAAACATGACTGATACGCGCGTTTCAGACCGTGTCGTGCACGCGGTCGTGCGTCTCGTGTTTGCGACACAGGACACGACACACCACGTGCTCGTGTCCACGTGTTCGTCCCATGATGGGCTACACACTCGTGTCACCACGCGGTGCCCAAGTGTCATGTCCACGCGACACGACATGCACGAAGTTGGCCCCCGCGTGCGTGTGCGCTGACAGTGCACGACCAGTGCACGTGTCCGTGCTCTCTCGACACGACACCAACGTGTCTCAAAGCTGAGGGGGGGCATGTCAGAGGTTGCCCCCTTCTCTGTGTCAATTTTCACGTGTCCACGTGTTCCACAGTGTCCGTGCTAAGGGTCGAGTAGCAGGGCATGCACGCGTGGCCTCGTGCTGCGAGTTCGTGTCCATTTTGGACACGGACACAACACAGAAATGTTCTTAGTCAAGTTGTTTCGTGTCCTACATGTCTAGGGCTTCACAAAAGTGTAATTTGTTTTACAAAATAATAAAGTTTAATCCTAAGTGGCATTTCACCAAACACTGCAATTAAGACACAGACACGTGTCCGATACGGACACCAAACCAAGCCTATTTCCTACCAAACTTGACCCACAGTTAGGGTATACCTATATGCATGCATTTATGAAGAAAAATCACAATATTAGCTAGGTTTATAGGTATTTACCTATGAGTGCAAAATCCTCAATATTAGGCCTTTTGAATGAAAACCCCCTTCAACTCCCAATGTCCAAAGCTCCACAAATCCTCGCTAGCAAGCCATAACTAGTTTCCTCTAGTGTAGGGGAGTCTAATGCAAGAAACTAGGCTCAATTGGAGTCCAAATGATTAAGTGGTGAGGGTGTGAAGTTGTGGGAAAAACTTGATTTTTGGTGTAAAGGAAAGGGGCTTTTGATGAGGGGGTGTGATTATATAGAGGGGGGGTAGGGTGTGGCTGCCATGGGGGGGTAGGGTAGATATTTAGGGTCCCCTCCACCTTGCTAACTTAGCCCCTAAGGCTTTTGACTAGGTAGATAGATATTTCTAGGTTCTAAAATATCTAAAAATAAAATATCTAGATGTTATCAAACCTAGATATTTACACATAGGTTAACATCTAACATTAGCCTCCTAGGTTAGTGACTAATCTCTAGGTTAGGGTAAACTAGGTTAGGGACTAACATGACACTAATCAAATAATTAAATAATAATAAAAACACATAAATCCAAATAATTCCTAATAAATCCTAGAAAATTACCAAAATACCCTTTAGGCTAAAAAGCCCTAATTTGATGTTCTAAACCTATGGCTAGGCTCACATGATCATGGTTAGTTTCTAGGTTATAAAATCTCTAGGGTTTACACTAGGGTTACACTAGTAAAATCACAAAGTCATAAGCCATGACTTAGAAAATAGTTTTAAATTAACTAAAATCATCAAAAATCATATCATGACTAAAACACCATTAATAAGTAATAAAAATAATAAATTTTCAAAAATACCCTAATTTCAGAAAATTGGGTCTTACAAGTCTACCCTCCTTAGAGAAATTTTGTCCTCGAAATTAAGATAGCCGTACTCCTTCTAGGTCAAACCCTCAGTCAATCAAAGTCAAAAGATAACATGCAATCATAGTCCTACTGGTCGTGATTCCACAGTCTTGAACAGGGTAACTACACTATCTAGCATATCACAAGCATATCCTGACAGGTACTAATGGAATCATACAACAAGATGGGAAAGGAAGGACAGAAAAGACAAACCTGCTAACCCATCACCTGCAGCGTTGGTCTCCTCGACCGTCATCGCAAAAGCTCCACCCCTCTGGTGCTGAGCTACAGGTGGCCTAGCTCCCATATAAGGAGGTGCAATAGGACAATCCATCTTCTGGTGAGTATCAGACCCACAGGTATAGCAAACCTTCAGCCTCTTCCTACACTGCTCCCTGATGTGTCCCTGCTTCCTGCAGTATGAACAACTGATCGTCTTCGGGTCCTGACCCCGATACTGATGCTGTACCTGCTGAAATGGCCTCTGCTGCCGGGGTCCCGGGGATCTAACTGGCGGGGTCGAATGATGTGGTGAGGGTGGATGATATGTCTGCTGGTTGTAGCGTCGGCACTTTCTGCTGGAAAGCCTGACGCTTGGAGGGTCCCTCAATGTGTACAGAAGCCGGCCTCTTACAAGATAGAAGACGCTCCTCGATACTCCGGGCTAACTCTAAGCTCTGGTAGTAGTCAGTTATACCATTTGCCACTATAAGAATGCCAATGTCTGGAACTAGACCACGGCAAAACCTACGCGTCATCTCCTCAGGGTCAGCAACTAGGCTAGGAGCGAAACGGCTCAGACGACTAAACTCTGCCGCATACTCGTCGACAGAACGGTTCTCCTGCTGAATGTTCTGGAATCGTAGCCCCATGGCTACTCTAGCAGTGGTTGAGAAGAATTTCTTCTTGAACTGGGTCTTGAACTGATCCCAAGTGGCTCTCCCTCTCGCGAATAACGGCTCATTCCGGAACCAAACTCCTGCCAAGTCTATCAGCAAAAATCCCGCTGCCTCGACCAGGAGGTCATCCGGCATCCTAACTCCAATGAGCTTCCTCTCTACCGAGTCTAACCAGTCATCTGCAACTACTATGCCCTCAGTCCCTAAGAACTCCTTGGGATTCAGACCCATGAAGTCCTTGATCGTCCCTGCTCTCTGCCGCGGCTCTACAGGTGGTGGGACCACGGTACGTCCCTCAGAATGCTCCATGCTCTGGCGGAGTAGGGTGGTCTGCTCCTGATGGGTTGCTAGGAACCCCTGGATCAGAATGAGCAGTTGGTTCCCGTCGAGTGTGACGGAAGCCTGGGTAGGTATAGTGATAGGGGGTGGTGGAAGTATTGGGTCCTGCTGGGCCTGTGATGTGGAAGGTGGTTGTGGTATCTGGGTTTGTGGATCTGTGGAGTGGAGGAATGTGGTAGGTGGAGGTGGAGGTGTATCAGTTAACTGGTCAGCTGACTGGATGGGGAGTGTGTCATTCTCAGGTGAGACATACCGGGATGAACGAGTAAGCACCATCTAATTACAATAAAAAGACTTATAAGGACTCTTTAAGCAAAACAATCATAGACAAGAAAATCTAATTATAATAGCAAGCATGTGTTGTATTTCCTATGTTGCAATCCTAGTATTCCTCTAGGTGTTCTAAGCGTCATTCCTAATGTTGTCTAAAGTTCTTAATTGCAGGCATGCTTGGTACAATAACGTAACCAAACAATTTAGTCGACGAGACCTGTATGGGGGCACCACTAAAAATGTGTCACTACCCGCACCCGGTATAGGGGCACGAGAAGTGGGTACGTCCAGCCTACGCCGCAGTGTCGGCGGTAGTAAGCTGTCCTAGGTTGCTAACTAATCTCATGCAGTGAATATAAAAAGTACTTGTCCAGATATCAGCTCCGAATGGAGGGCAAGTAAAGGGTATGATCTACTCAACACAGTCTAAACACGAAAAGATAACACAGAAGTTATACCTAAGGAATTAAAGACAACAACAACTAACTACTAAAATAATACACCAATATCTCAAACCAACTTAATACAGACTCAATATCTTAACTTTAATACAATAAGCCAAAACATGAAAGCTAAAGTAGTCTACTAGCTAATCTCCTGAATTACTCCTGAGAGTCAGAACCAAAGGTAGCTAATCCCTCGCCAGGTCTATGGTAAGCAGGGCATGTGTCCTCAGGATTATCATCTGTAATATTTTCAACAGGTCCAATCAGGACGGGAACGAGCACAACTCATCTAGAAAAACCCAAGTAAATGACAAAGAACTATAAAGCAGTTATAGACAGTTTTATTGATGAGCATGACAGTTTTATACAGGTAATGATGGCATAGAGAGGCAGTAAGATACAAGAAAAGAAAGGTAACTAAACAAGAGAAGAATCATGGCAATGAAGACTGTAATAAAAGCTAACTGAACTAAAATAATATGTACGAGTCCAGACAGTACGATATAAGTCTAATGTAATCCCAGTGTGAGTCCAGTCCATATAATCTGATACCAGATAATTTCCAGTACAAGATGAGTCCAACAGTGATCAATGAAACCAGGGTGAGTCCAACTATGATCTAACAGTGTGTTTTAAAATACCGAAGTCGACATGCAAACGGCTGTAGGTATCAGGCACATCTCTCACTGATCGGGCAAGAGATGGCTATGCTTCCGGTAGATTCCAGTAGAAGATTCCGGATTTGGGGTATTTCTACATGTCTTACTCAATATTTCCCCGCCCAGCAAGTGAATCCAAAATCGACAAAAAGAATCGAGATGAGTCTGGCCAATACGTGATGATTCCAGAAATGATTCCGGAATGATACTAATGACTCCAGTAATAGAGGCCAGCAAGTAAGGTATGTGTCGATACATGAATCCAGAAATATCTATACGTGTTGATACAGAGAATCACATAGAACTAACTAGAACTGAAATACAGTAATCGACAAATAAATGAGAGAATTATCAGAGAATGTACTCGCCTGTTACTCTGAAAAGAGTAGTGTAATATCAGATGTCTGTACCAGGGTCACAATGTCCTAAAATAGAGCAATACAGTTATGACATATCCAAAATGAAGGTAAATGAAATCTACGATGCAATCTATATGAATTCTAAGCCAATCTAGGTCAAAGTCAAACTTGGTCAACACTACAGTCAAACTAAGTCAAATTAAGTCATACTAGGTTACAAGAAGTTAAACTAAGTCATACAAGGTCAAACAAAGTTAAACAAGTCTAATCTAGGTTAAAGTCAACCCTTGGTCAAACATTCTAGCCAAACTAGTTAAGTTATCTAGGGTTTAGTCAATAATGGTCAGATTAGTCAATACTAGTCAACATGGTCAAAGTCTAGGTCCATCTTAGACTAACTGAGGTTTTGGTTAATCATATACTAGTCAACAAGGTAATTAGGTTAATCTTGACTAATGGTCAACATCCAGTCAAACTCTATAAGGCTAACTCAAACCATCATAGGCTAACATGTCTTAGAATACCTAAGATACTATACTACAATAAAGTATATCACATGAAATATATATAGTACAATACCAACCTTAATCCTGTAATCAAGCTAATCCTATTCTCCAACTCAAGTCATGACTCAACTCTAAGTATCTCACTTAACCCCATACATATCTTCATCTATATAGGATTACCCTCATAATCCATATGGTCAACCTAATCATCTAGTTTAGTCAAACTCAAGTCAAATAGTCCTTCTATGTTCATCCAAGTCATTTCTAGGTCAATTTGGTCAAGGTTTGACCTATAGTTGACATTGGTCAACAATGGTCAATTACCTAGTCAAACTATGTCTTACTAGTCAACTAGTTAAACTAGTCATTTTAGGTCAATCCTAGTCAATTCTAGGTTAACTAGGTCAACTTTGACCTAAGGTTGACTTTGATCAACCCTTAGTCAACAAGGGTCACTTATAGTGTTTTAGGTCATCAGGGTTAGCCCCAAGCCATAGGCTAGTGGTGTAGGTTTCATATAACCTATATCTAGTAAGTTATATATATATATATATATATATATATATATATATATATATATATATATATATATATATATATATATATATATATATATAACTATATATATGAATAGACACTATCTACCTACTATCCATATATCAAAATATGAATACTATATATAATACAAACCCACACTCACATATATGTATATAATGACACTATGTATATCTAATACAATATATATATATATATATATATATATATATATCATATATATATATATATATATATATATATATATATATATAACTTATATATATATTACATATATATATAGAGAAGGAAGAGAGAGAGACAGGAAGAGGGGACAGGAAAGGAGAGGGGGGGGGGGGGGGGGTTCCTGGAACCAAATCCAGCCCTCAAACACACACACACACAGTACATATATACACATATATATTTATATATACACAACTCCCTATATTCACTACCAAATACCCCCAAAATTCACCCACACTCACACATACATATATACTACGTATATATGTACTAAAATACACTCATACAATGTATAAATCATATTAAAATTGGTTTTGAAATTCGTTTTTACAAAACTGGAAAATATCCTAAAATCAGGAAAATAGGGACTGTGCATTGGTAATATAGGTAACTCGATTTACACTCACCAAACCGAGCTAAGGCTCGAACCCAAGGGTTGGTAACACTAGCCCCTAGTGTCCTCTAGTGTCTAGGGGGACTGACACGACACCACGACACATTTCGACGTGTCCACGACTCACAAAACCCAATCGGGTAAACTCTGATACACACGCACACACACAGTATCGTGCACGCGTGCAAATCACCCTAGGACACGACACACACACTCTCGTGTCTCGTGCTCATGCACGAATGTTCACCTAGGGGTTGTGCACGTGTCCAACACCCTGCACCGTGTCCACGTTGATCCAGGACACGGTACGAAGACCGTATCAGTCGTGAAAACATGACTGATACGCGCGTTTCAGACCGCGTCGTGCACGCGGTCGTGCGTCTCGTGTTTGCGACACAGGACATGACACACCACGTGCTCGTGTCCACGTGTTCGCCCCATGATGGGCTACACACTCGTGTCACCACGAGGTGCCCAAGTGTCGTGTCCACGCGAGACGACATGCGCGAAGTTGGCCCCCGCGCGCGTGTGCGCTGACAGTGCACGGCCAGTGCACGTGTCCGTGCTCTCTCGACACGACACCAACGTGTCTCAAACTCGAGGGGGGGCATGTCAGAGGTTGCCTCCTCCTCTGTGTCAATTTTCACGTGTCCACGTGTTCCACAGTGTCCGTGCTAAGGGTCGAGTAGCAGGGCATGCACGCGTGGCCTCGTGCTGCAAGTTCGTGTCCATTTTGGACACGGACACAGCACAGAAATGTTCTCAGTCAAGTTTTTTCGTGTCCTACATGTCTAGGGCTTCACAAAAGTGTAATTTGTTTTACAAAATAACAAAGTTTAATCCTAAGTGGCATTTCACCAAATATTGCAATTAAGACACAGACACGTGTCCGATACGGACACCAAACCAAGCCTATTTCCTACCAAACTTGACCACAGTTAGGGTATACCTATATGCATGCATTTATGAAGAGAAATCACAATATTAGCTAGGTTTATAGGTATTTACCTATGAGTGCAAAATCCTCAATATTAGGCCTTTTTGAATAAAAACCCCCTTCAACTCCCAATGTCCAAAGCTCCACAAATCCTCGCTAGCAAGCCATAATTAGTATCCTCTAGTGTAGGGGAGTCTAATGCAAGAAACTAGGCTCAATTTGGAGTCCAAATGATTAAGTGGTGAGGGTGTGAAGTTGTTGGAAAAACTTGATTTTTGGTGTAAAGGAAAGGGGCTTTTGATGAGGGGGTGTGATTATATAGAGGGGGGTAGGGTGTGGCTGCCATGGGGGGGGGGGGGGGGGGGGGGGGTAGGGTAGATATTTAGGGTCCCCTCCACCTTGCTAACTTAGCCCCTAAGGCTTTGACTAGGTAGATAGATATTTCTAGGTTCTAAAATATCTAAAAATAAAATATCTAGATATTATCAAACCTAGATATTTACACATAGGTTAACATCTAACATTAGCCTCCTAGGTTAGTGACTAATCTCTAGGTTAGGGTAAACTAGGTTAGGGACTAACATGACACTAATCAAATAATTAAATAATAATAAAAACACATAAATCCAAATAATTCCTAATAAATCCTAGAAAATTACCAAAATACTCTTTAGGCTAAAAAGCCCTAATTTGATATTCTAAACCTATGGCTAGGCTCACATGATCATGGTTAGTTTCTAGGTTATGAAATCTCTAGGGTTTACACTAGGGTTACACTAGTAAAATCACAAAGTCATAAGCCATGACTTAGAAAATAGTTTTAAATTAACTAAAATCATCAAAAATCATATCATGACTAAAACACCATTAATAAGTAATAAAAATAATAAATTTTCAAAAATATCCCAATTTCAGAAAACTGGGTCTTACACTTTGGTTATTTTGATTTTTCATGACAGAGAATGAGACTTGTGATACTATTATTTGCTTCTATCCTGATTTCAACAACGACACAATCGTCTCCGGTGTTCTTGAGTTACAAGCATTCAACAATATGATTGAAACAAGAGACGTCTGACGATACACGATGCCCATAAAATCGTCCCCATAGAAATTGCTGTCAGTAGGCTTATATGGCTGTTGAGATCAGGATAAAAGCAAAAAATAATGTCGCAAGTCTCATTTTCGATTGGTCATTAAAAAATTAAATAACCCAAGTCACACAACTCTCACATATTTTTTTGTTTAGTTTATGATTTCGTATAAGATTCAAAATTTGTGGTTAATCTTTATTTTGGACGTTAGTCCAAGTCAACCGTTATAACAAGACCAAAACTATCCTGAATAATATGGACCTAAATACATATTTTTATTATGTTTTTCTAATATATTATTTCATCCTATATGTTAGTCCACACCTAGCCTACCCTAGCCTATTCCAGCTATTCCAGTCCACTCAAACTTGAATTTCTTGTTCCGTCCTGACCTATAACTTAAATAATCCTACTTAAAAAGTTCCTTGTAGTAACTTGCACGTAAGGCTAGCACGAGTATAACAAATCAGTGCCAGTTCATACAATGTAAATTTGCCACAAAATAATGTAGAAGATATTGCTTTGGGCTTTCTATCATTGTTATCATTGTTAAGACATGTGTATATGTATGTGATGTGGTGTGATCTAAGCAGGCCATACTAGATGAAAATGGACATGTCATATCGAACCCAAACACATGAAAGAAAGATAAGAGCATCTCCAACCCTAATGTTTGTAATGTGATGTGATTCATATATGTAGCATAAGACACAAGAACAATGTCTTTCTTAGATAGCAAGATTATATTCACACAAGACAATAAAGTAGAAAAAAAATTCAATGCAAAATATTGAGAAGATAATAAAATCTACCTTTTTCAATTTTCTAAGACTTCTTCCTTTCTTTTTAATTTTTTTTATTCATAATTGATGATGTCTATCACTATGCCAAAATGTCCATTTTAGAACGGCAGAATTCCGTGTCAAATAATTTCTGGAACGCCTATATTCAGTGCCTATTTTTGGGCTGCCAAATTGATTGGAACGGAAATAAGGCGTTCCAAATAATGTATATTGGAACGGAAGTAAGGTGTTCCAAATAATGTATATTGGAACGGCAGTAAGGTGTTCCAAATGATGCATATTGGAACGGTTTATATGCGTTCCTGATTTGGAACACTAAAAAAGCGTGTCTACCAAAGCATTCTAGATTAATTTTTTTTATCTCTTACTGGAACGGGTAAAAAGTGTTCCAGTTTTAGAACACCATAAATGTGTTCCAAAGAAACATTTCATATTAGTTTTTGCACCACCTACTGGAACAGCTAAGAAGTGTTCCAATTTATGGACATATTCTTTTTATTTGGATGTCTAGGATTTCCTACAAAGTTCCAATTTTTGGAGGTCAGGACACACTGAAAGAAAACATTTCATATTAGCCATGTTTCCATTTTTGAAGATCAAGGCAAATTAATAGCATAGGTTCCCAGAATAACAAAAACCACATCATACACTTCCAATTTTTATGCAAGCTAGATACCAAAAAATTGCCAATACATGATAGCATCATCAAAAATTAATAGCATCAATACTAAAAGAGTTCAACATTTGTGCACATAAAGACACGAAGCACTCATCCATAATATGCATTATCATTATGTTTAAGCAATATCAGCTAACACAACCTTATAACCAAAACTCTCACATGCTCCAACCAATAAGAGAATCAGATAACATAGTTGTTCAAAAAGTCTCATGTTGCACTAATCGACGCTCATAGGTCTTGTATCCTGCTTTGGAATTCCATTTGATGCTCCAGCTTTCTGTAAAAGGTACAACACCGATAAATTAGTTAACTCGTAAGCATATTAGATAAATTAAGTTACAAAAAAAAGGATCTTTGAATCTTAAGATACTGTAACTTTTATGCCACTATAAGGAAATACAAACAACACTTTGTGAAGAGAATAAAATTTTCTTAAACCAAAGAAAATATAACATACTTTGTAAACAAGAACATGATTATTCATAAGAACATGATTCTGGAACAAGAACATTGTTACATAAGAATGCCCACATGATTTTGGAACAAGAACATGATAAATGCCCATATTATATCCATTTGATGCGCAGGCAACCATTTGATAAACTTGAAGAGGATTACATAATTGATATTGTAGGAGTCATTTGTATTGAAGTTAGGAAATGTAGCATCTGTGGCATTAAGTGGGGGTATCGTATTGAAGGTGACTTTTTGTTTTCATATTCTATTTACATGTTGTATTCAATAGTACTATGCAAGTGAAGCATGTGATTTCCTGCAAAGATACTTGGAAGATCTTGCCACTTGTATGTGATTTTTCAGAGGGCTTGTTATTCATATTTCTCATCTGGGGCATTAAGTGGCGAATATAAACCAATCAGTTTCTCGTATGTGTAAGTTTGAGCAAATTTTGTGTAGGGGATAGGATTTTGCTAATGAAGCTAGGAAATTTGGGGCACATACATTTTAAGTTAGGGTTCTATTGGAGCTAAGATGCATATGTCATGTAATTTGTTTTAATCCTGCCATAGTTGTCATGTTCCTCCAATGTTCTTCGAGTAACCAACAAGTCAGCTTCAGTCAGATTCTTGTAAGACTTGTACTCGAACCAAAACTATTTTGCTTCAAATTCTATACCCAGATCCTATATCCCTCTGTGTTGGGATGTTAAACATTCATGCAGGTTCTGAATTTAACATCTGAACCTGGTCTTTGATTAAAATATCATGCCGGGTTAAGAGACAATAAATAAGAAAATAGACTTTTCCTATTTAAATAATCCGAACCCAGTTTTTTTTGTACATGGATAGGACACGACCCGGTTAGGAATAGATGACACGGACACAGCCCAGATTTTTTGTATCCGAGATACGCGTCCGACACGACATAATCCAGATTTTGGAGTGTCCGTGTTCATAGGTGCGCATTTGAGTACGCTTGCATAATATAAACTTTAAGTAGTGATAAAGAATGAAGAGTATGATGGATTTAGATGCAGAATTTGTTTTAATATATTTCACATCAAGTTAAATGCAAAAGCACAAACATTCACTTCAATACCTTCCTTTGAGAATCCTGGAAACTCTCCAACAATGTAGACTTCTTGATCTAGGTTCCAGTTTCCTGTAAAATCAAGATAACAGCAGATGAATATGACATATTGTTACTCATTAGAAAAGTATGATAAGAAAAATACTCACAAACAAATTTGATGTGTGACTTGGGCCACACGAAGAATTCGCCGACTCCTACGTCTTTAATTACTTTTGCATCGGGAGTTTCTTTGTAGAGCTTCGCGAAAAAAAATCTTTCGAAAAGACATGCTCAACTTCATTTCATATTGAGGGTCCAGTTGATAATTATGACAATTACCTCGATGCAGTGGATCAATTAATTCTTTTGCAACTGCAACACAATTCCAATTCCAATCAAACAATTCACACAACCTTGCCGTAGGAGTTGGTTCAGTGTGTGCCGAAGTCGTTGAATCCCTTTCACCCAAAGATGGCCTATGTGCATTGTTCATCGTCACTGGAGGCATGGATGTTGATTTCTTAACATTTGCTTGAAGTTCTTGGAGCATGGGTGTTGGTGACCTACCAGCTGCCTGCGACATAGGAATGGGTGATGACGACCCACCTGCATGGGGCATGGGCACTTGTGTTGATGACCCACCAGTTGGTTGGGGAATAGGTTCTGGTGGACCACCAATCTGTGACTGTGGTACAAGAAATAAAATTGTAAGTATAAAATTTCATATTTTGATAGGCATGTAATTATGTTCTTTTGGACCTTCATATAAGAAGTTGGTTGCCTCACCTTACAATAATCAAAAATAAAGTTAACCTTTGTCTGCATCTCATCAACCTTATTTTTCAGACACTCCCTCTCGCCTCTTTCCTCTGTGTACATTATATGAGCATGAAGGGCATCATCATATTTTCTCTTGGAAACAAAGCTCCCAACACCTGGCAGCCCCTTCGCTTTCTTGCCAAACACTTGAGTCAAAGGATCATTATCAATCGATAGAGGGTGGACATCACTTTCACTTTGTGTGGATTTGACAAGTTTCTCTTTGACTAATTTTTGTAATATCATAAGTAGCTAACATTAAATTAAATACAAAGGGATAACAAAGTTTTATATGACCTCACCATAAACGGTTCAGCACTAGCCAACGTAGATCTATCCTTCCTCGTATGGGTTTCTATCCATACTTGAGTCCGTGTAATAGGGATAGTAGGATCTTCCCGCTTTGCCTTCTGGATAAATCATGGAATAGTTTTGAGGTGTAAGCTTAACATTGGGAATACAAAATTGTAAAATGCTAATGTTGGTTCAAGAGGAAAATTACCATCTCATACTCTACCATTGCACTGCTCTTACGACCCCCAATATGACCATACACACTAAGCTTTCTGCTTTCAACTGCTCTAGCTCTTCTTTTTAGTTGTTTTTCATCAACCTCATTGACACAAAATTGCTCCCAATCTTCCTTTCTAAACCCGTTTGGAATAGCCAACATTTTTGCCTCCAAATTTGGTTGCTTATCCAAATGATCCTTTCTCAGGGTATACTTCAGCTTCCTGAATGCATCTGGCATTGATCTTTCAACATCTTTTCTGAGATAACTTGGGATATCAAATTCTGCCTGTAATTAAAATGCTTTATTAGAAGAATTGTTGAAATGCTTACTTTCCAACTATATATTATGATATAAGAAGAAATTGTAATATGGTAGGTTCAACTATGAATTTGCAACAGGATTTCAAGAATGCAAACAATAAAATAAGTAACATGTAGCTCTTTCTCATTTACTAGCAACCAATATATATGAATATATGTAGCTCTCTCTCACTTTTAAGAAAGAAACAATAAAATAAATAATATAGGTACACAAATAACACAGAATATGTCATGTATGATACAAACCCGTGTAAGCGAAAAAAAATCCAGTGCATAGAGTTGCTTGCAACAATCCAATGACTTGAGTTATCAGGCCCAGTTATAGGTACCATTTCATTTGTTACTGTATAAACTTGTATAGAAAATATACTGAGAAGCGAATGGTTCATATTTCAAATTGGTAACGTGTAAGGTTTATAAGAATCGATATATTATAGCTAGTAAGAGGCTTAGGTACATTGGCCTGAATTCTATTCCGAAATAGAAAGTGTAACCCATGACTCTATCAATCCACATACCAATACCAACCTAAATAAAAAGATCAACATGAGAAGAATTTCCATGTATAGAACATAATTGCTAACATAAACCAATCTAGTACTTGAGACAATTTCGACGTTCTGCTCAGATCACCTTGGCAACAAACAGAAAACTTACATCAGGTATGTAAGAACTTCCTATCATCCAAACAATTTTGATTATATAACATAAAAAAATTAGTTGGTCTAAGATTGTTGGTTGATTTTACCATTTGACTGACTGATGCTTATTGATTGATCAATATGATGTTATGAAAGATTTAGCAAATGGTACATGCTCAATATGCAAAAATAAACTAAATTTGGCATTTATATGCTTCATGGACATGTTTCAATATCATATGGGCATACATGCACAATACAACATTGAGGAGGATACCTATGTAAACCACTACGAGATGCCTGTCTACAAGGTCCATATTCAAAAATAAAATCTACAAAGGCTGCAAGGCTTTTGTGAGTACACGATCAGACTATTAGAGTATAAGATAAGAACACAAATTCCCAACTGTCAATCTGTTATAACACCAGCAAGTCCTTTCTCAGTATTGGGAAAATAGCCTGTTAATAAACTAGTAGTCATGTGTCATGTCTAGATGCTTGAGTGTATGTGTGTGAGAGAGAGAGAGTGAGAAAGAGAGAGTCCGTAACCCATTTGTTGTAAACAAAATCTACAGCAATGGCGTGAAATACAAAGTTACCAATGTTATAGAAAGTATAATCCAAGTGGCTAAACATGAATTTTACATGCACTTACAGGTGAACCTGCATAATGCAATTGCAGGTTCACCTTACAATTTAGAATTCATCAAGTAATCCATTCACAATTATGGAAGATTAAATATGACAAAGTCAGGACCTTGGTTGATTGGTTGCTTGCTTCTGATAAGAAAAAAAATCAACTAGTTTGTATTTATGCATCTGATATCAGTGAAAATTCCTGCAACTTTGAATTTATTTATCGTCCTGCATATATCAAATCCTTTATAGAAACCGAAGTCCCCTTTACCAATGTCAGTTCTCTCATGATTATTTTACTGATGAACTTTCTAAAACATTAGCCTTTTCAAGAATTTCAAACCTCCCACAACTATTTTCTTTATGCACCAAGTAATAACCACATTGAACAATCTATGGAGAAATGATTATACTTGCACTTTAAAGTTGCCGAAAGAAATTAACTAATTAGTACCAGGATCTTTAATTACTGTCAGGACAAGACCCACCCAGGTCCCAGGCCTTCCATAAGACCTCAATTAAGAGGCATGAAGTAAAAACAGGCCAAGTTTGTGCTCATTTGTTCTCTCCGTTCCACCTGAGACATACGAGTCTGGCCTGTGCCCAGCTCTTCTCAAGCAATTAATCCTTAAAATCTGGTATCGACTTTTCCCTTCAAACTGTGGTCATCTATCGTGCAATATTCGGATGAAAAGACCCATGAAAGGATCAACAATCAAATATAATTTAACACCTAACACTTGCTCTCAACAAGTAGGTGTGCAATCCCAGGCAAAGTTATATGGCCAAGAGAATGATTCACTGCAAAAACTAGCCAGCTGACAGGCAGGGAAAGGTACCTTTCTGGTTATGTGTAAGCTACAATATTTCTAGGCAACTCTTGTATTTCACGTATACTAGGAAACAAGTATCACTAAAAAGTATCCTAAAGTTCCAACTAGATATACTCACATGATATTTAAGGCTAAAGTTATGCAACAGCAGCTTGCTCCATAGATATATTGGCCTAAATGTATTATAAGCATGCAATGCTAGATAGAAAACCTAAACTAAATTCGACTATATGTTAGCTAATCCTCCCAGGTTCTGCATATTTGCGTGCAGTATTCTGTTGGTGCTTTCTTTACATGGAGAGAGCTTGCTCTCAACATGCCTTGTAAAATTTTAGTTCCACATCGGAAATGCACCATGAGTTATCTCAACATATATACTTGGTTGTGTTGTTGAGAGATGCACATGGGGTGGTGACCCTAAGGAGGGAACCATGTGGGTGATTTTACTAGGAGGTAAGAATAAGGCTCCAAGGATTAAGCATTAATGCTTTTGTCATTCTCTTGGATTAATTCCATTTGGAGCTAAGTCCCAAAGGGGCTTAGCGACTCGGACTCGGACTCGGACTCGGACTTGGACTCGGACTCGGGCTCATGGGCTCATGAGGCGTAATGTGGCATAATGTGGCATCTGCCGCATGGGGGGCTCAGCTGACTGTACAGACTACAAGTCAGTTATGGAAAGACTGATTCAATGCAATTAATTCAGATCCACTTTTTGTGGGATTTGAATTAATTTCGTTGCTATCTTTGTGGGATTTGAATTAATCTCGTTGCTATCCTTTTGGGATTTGATTCAATCTTTCCATAACTGAAGAGGCGGCTAGGGTTTCCACCCTCTCTCTATATATACTCTCTTCTGGCCTCCTTTGTGACTACTATGAAAATTATAGTCAGAAAAGGAGAAAGAGAGAGAGAGAGAGCTGCTGCCGCCATTGCAAGTCCATCCGAGGAGTCAGAACAGAGGTGGCTTCGAGCGTTCCATAAGTTCTTCAAACTTGCTGGTTCCTGGAAGCAGTTCATGTGGGGCGAATCTTGCTTTGAGCAACGGTGTTTTGACACCCCAGCAACTGTTCTTCATCTAATCTTTTTCTAGATAATTGTAACTCGTTCTGTCCCAATTATAACACGTTTGCAAGGAAGAACAAGAGATCTTCTCTTCTCTATTTCCCTCCTTTATATTATAATTTGGCTATTTGTTTTTTATATCATTGTAGATCTTTGTTGCATCTGTTTTACCATCTTTGATCAAGCCCCGGGACTAACAATCTCAAAGCAAGATCCTTATAGATGGAAAACATTAATGCTTCGCTCGTCCAATCGGACTACTGCAAGTTAGAAAAGTTCGATGGAGAGCATTATCAAGTCTGGAAGAGAAAGGTTTATCTAACTCTTCAACTAAAAGACGTTGATCATGTTCTGTTGGAGGAAGAACCCTCTGTTCCAGACACTGGATCTACTGCCGCAATCAATGCGGCTACCAAACTCCAGGCCAAATGGAGAAGGGAAAATAGCATCTGCAGGCTTCTAATCCTGAATGCTATGGAGGACTCCCTGGCAGCATCCTATTCGAAGAAGGAACTTGCCAGAGACATATGGGAGTCTGTGGAAAAACTGTATGAAGAAGACAGGAACAAGAGCAAAATGTTTGTGGTTGAAAAATATCACAAATTGCTCTTTGAGGACGAGAAGTCCATGTTGCCACAGGTGAAGGAATTTCTGAAGCTACGTCAGAAACTGGAAGACGAAGAGATGCCTCTTCTCGACAAGTTTGTCGTTGGAGGGATCGTCTCAAAACTTCCTGCTGGATGTAGTACCTTCTATGCAAGGATGCACAGAAAGAAGCTAGACATTAGCTTGGGAGATCTACTTCAAGAGATCCATGTTGAGGACGAGATGCGTTCCCAACAGAAGGTGGATACTCTGTCCAAACAGTTGGCTAAAGCCAATCTAGTGCAGACGAGAGATCCCAAGGGGAAGCAGGCGGCTTCTCATCCCAAGAAGAAGGACTTCACTAATCTAAAAGTGAAGGGTCCTTCATTCAAGCAACAGAAGACTAAGTCCCACATGACTTGTTACAATTGTGGCAAGAAAGTCCACTACAAGAGTGAATGCAGATCTAAGCCTAAACAATCAGAGAAAGGTGAGCCTAATAAGGTTTCATTGGTTTCTAACTTTGTTGCTATGATCGCACAGGTCAAAACTGTGGGGGTTGACTCTGACTGGTGGATAGACACTGGTGCGACTTGCCATGTCTGTTCTGGCAAGGAATGGTTCGTCACGTACCAGCCGATATCTGAGAAGGTTGTCATTGCGAACCAGGCCCAAGCTAAAGTTCTGGGGATCGGGACTGTGGGGCTGAAACTCACTTCTGGGAACACTCTGACGCTTCAAGGTGTGAAGCATGTTCCGGCGATTGCCAAGAACCTGATCTCTGGGAGCCTGCTCTGCAACGCAGGCTTGAGGATGGACATCAATGCTGGTCAGATGGTGATGTCCAAGAAGGGAACATACTTCGGAAAGGCTTATCAAATCGAAGGAATATTTAAAATTCAGCTTGTCAACCAGTTTGATGACATTAATGCAGTTGCATTTGCTGATTATTCTCTTGAGTTGTGGCATAATAGACTAGGACATGTTCATTGTAAAAGAATTAACAAAATGTCTAGTCTAGGACTTATCTCCAAATGTGGGGGTAAGGTGGAGAAGTGTGAAGTGTGTGCTCAGACGAAGATCATAAGGAAACCCTTTCATCGGGTCAATCGAAGCACAGATCTTCTGGAGTTGGTGCACTCCGATATCTGTGACTTTAAATATTTCTCCACGAAGGCCGGGATAAAGTATTTCATAACCTTCATCGACGACTTCTCAAAATACGCGTTCGTCTACTTGCTCAAGTCTAAAGATGAAGCTTTCGAGAAGTTCAGGGAGTTCAGGGCCGAAGCTGAACGGCAGACTGGACAACAACTCAAGAGGTTGAGAAGTGATCGAGGTGGGGAGTACAGGTCTCATGAATTCGTATCATTCTGCAAAGAACATGGAATCATATGCGAGACTACTGCTCCATATTCTCCTCAATCCAACGGAGTAGCAGAGAGGAAGAACCGAACATTAACAGAAATGATGAATTCTATACTGCTTACTGCAGGCCTTCCAAAATGCTACTGGGGAGAAGCTGCATTAACGGCCACTTTCATTCTGAATAGAGTGCCATATGCAACTTCGGACGTAACTCCTCATGAACTCTGGTTCAAAGTCAGACCAAACTTGAATGTCATTCGAGTGTGGGGGTGTCTGGCGTATGTGAAGCTCCCAGATTTGAAGATTCAGAAGCTAGGGACAAGGACTACGAAGGCGATCTTCTTGGGGTATGCTGAGAAGAGTGATGCTAGGAGATTTCTTGATATTGAGTCAAATCATATCATCTAATCTCGCGATGCTGATTACTTTGAAGACAAGTTTGCAAAAGACAAAAATATTGTTCTTTCGGACATTCCGGAAAATGATGTAGGTGCAAATGAGACTGAAATCTCATATGGGCCAGTAGTCCAAGAAGAAGTTGTTGATGAAACAACTCTTGTACCAGAACTCGCAGAGCCGTCAGCTAAGCGAGCGAGGAGACCGAAAGACTTCGGAGATGACTTTGTCACCTATCATGTGGAAGCAGATCTGCTTACCTATGATGAGGCGATGAAGACCAGAGATGCTATCTTCTGGAAGGAGGCAGTGAATGACGAGTTTGACTCTATCACCTCCAATAACACATGGGTGTTGGTAGATCTACCTGAAGGAGAAAAGCCCATCGGATGTAAATAGATCTTCAAGAAGAAGATGAAGGCAGATGGAACTATTGACAAGTTCAAGGCCAGGCTGGTAGCCAAGGGATTTTCTCAGAAACAGGGGATAGACTACTTTGACACGTACGCTCCAGTAGCTCGGATGACCACCATCAGGATGTTAATCGCTCTAGCAGCTATACATAAGTTGGTGATATATCAGATGGATGTAAAAATAGCATTCCTGAATGGGGAGCTGACCGAAGAGATTTACATGCAACAGCCAGATGGATTTGTCGTCAAAGGTCTTGAAGACAAAGTCTGCAAGTTGGTGAAATCATTGTATGGTTTGAAGCAAGCTCCCAAGATGTGGCATGAGAAGTTTGACAAAGTTATTAGGTCAAACGGCTACAGAGTCAGCAAGACGGACAAATGTGTTTACACAAAGTTCGCTGATGGAAGAGGAGTCATCGTTTGTCTGTACGTGGACGACATGCTAATCCTAGGCACGGACATAGGCTGTGTCACAGAGACAAAGAAGTTCCTCTCAACCAAGTTCAGTATGAAGGACTTGGGGGATGCAGATGTCATCTTGGGCATAAAGATCATCCGGACAGACACTGGAGTAGCACTGTCACAATCTCACTACATTGAAAAGATGCTCATACGCTATGGGTATAAGGATCTTCCAGGGATCGATACGCCATACAGGTGTGATCAGAAGCTGAAGCCAAACTCGAGGGAAAGCATCAGGCAGCTGGAGTATTCTAGCATTATCGGAAGTTTAATGTACGCAACCACTGCCACAAGGCCTGACATAGCTTTCGCCGTGGGAATGCTGAATCGGTTCACAAGCAATCCAGGAGTTGAGTACTGGAAAGCTGTGAAACGGGTGATGAGATATCTCAAGAAGACTCATACATATGCACTGCACTACAACAGGTATCCGACAGTAGTGGAAGGCTTCAGTGATGCTAGCTGGTGTTCAGAGGTGGAAAGTGAGAGATCCACAGGTAGATATATCTTTTTCTTGGGTAGAGCTGCTATATCGTGGAAGTCGAAGAAGCAGACTATACTCTCTCGTTCCTCCATGGAATCTGAATTCTATGCACTTAAAACTGCAGCAGATGAAGCAGAATGGCTTCGGAAGCTCATGTATGATCTTCCAGTGGTTGGGGCTCAGATACCAGCGATACCGATATACTGTGACAACCAGGCGACTGCGGCGGTGGCATCAAATGACCTCTTCAACGGAAAGAAGAGGACTGTACGGTTGAAGCACAGGGCAGTACACGATCTTATCAAAAGAGGTATAATTGCAGTGGTTGATGTTCGGAGTCAGGAGAACCTGGCAGATCCGTTCACAAAGGGCCTCAAGCGCCAGTTGGTCGATGACACAGCTTGTAAAATGGGCTTGAAGGCATTCTGATAGTGTGTCTTTGTAATCCTACCATAAAGTTTTATGCTATTAGTTCAAAGAGAAATCTACTAGGCATCTAACTTTTGGTTCAAAGGAGGATCACTGACTGGAAAACTATCAGGTAACAGTGGGTACTTGTTCTCTGGAACATGGAAGGGATACGGACCCATAACCACTGTTGTCTACTATGTATTTTCTGCGAAAAAACAGATCCTGTGGAAGGTTGGCTTAAACGCCTTAATGAGTTCTCAGGCAGAGTGAATGCCTGGTGTGCTTTACAGGAAGCACGGTAGAGCAGCACTACAAGGAGTGAAACTCCATGCTACAGTGGGGTGACTCCACCATGAGGTTCCCAGGTCTGGGGTAATGCCTCGGCTTTGTAAGCCAATTCATAGCGGCGTAGCACCGCAAATAGACAGGTAGCCTAATGTTGTATGACGTAATTAAAGAGTTGTAGACAGCACTACAAAGGAGAGGATGGCCCCATGTTACAGTAGCACGACACCACGATGAGGTACCCAGGTAGGGGTAAAGCCTCGGCCTTGCAAGCCATGTCGTTGCGACGTAACACCGCAAGGAAGCCTTAGGCTTCATGCTGAGTAGATTGGCACTACAAAGAGGCTGAGACCTCATGCTACAGTAGTATGACACTACGATGAGGTTCCCAGGTAGGGGTAATGCCTCAGCTTCAGGCCATGTCATAGCGGCGTAGCACCGCAAAGAAGTGCAAGGCTTCATGCCATATCTCTATAATATAAAGAACTCACCTATAGTGTATGGAAAGAGATATCAGGCCGTCTCTTGAGGGTAAACTTATAGACGCCCAAAATTATACACTGAAACTAGGCTGGCACAGGGCCTTTAATGTGCAGCCAGAAGCACACGTAACTATACTTTATGAGTGGAAAGAATTACAATTGTGGTGCAGAATTCAAGGCGTAGTCCATTCTTGTATCACATTGTTATTTAACCCATGCGGGAAGATTCAAGTCGTCAGCGACATTTATCCTAATACAAAATGGACAGTTACTGTGGGAAACGCTCAACCCTGGACACATATATATGTTGTGATATGTGGGGGATTGTTGGTGCTTTCTTTACATGGAGAGAGCTTGCTCTCAATATGCCTTGTAAAATTTTAGTCCCACATAGGAAATGCACCATGAGTTATCTCAACATATATACTTGGTTGTGTTGTTGAGAGATGCACATGGGGTGGTGACCCTAAGGAGGGAACCATGTGGGTGATTTTACTAGGAGGTAAGAATAAGGATCCAAGGATTAAGCATTAATGCTTTTGTCATTCTCTTGGATTAATTCCATTTGGAGCTAAGCCTCAAAGGGGCTTAGCGACTCGGACTCGGACTCGGGCTCGGGCTCATGGGCTCATGAGACGTAATGTAGCGTTTTGTTGGCATACTTTGCACTTAGCACGTCAGCGGCGACCAGGCTGCTGCAACTGCTGCCGCATGGGGGGCTCCGCTGACTGTGTAGACTACAAGTCAGTTATGGAAAGACTGACTCAATGCGATTAATTCAGATCCTCTTTTTGTGGGATTTGAATTAATTTCGTTGCTATCTTTGTGGGATTTGAATTAATCTCGTTGCTATCTTTTTGAGATTTGATTCAATCTTTCCATAACTGAAGAGGCGGCTAGGGTTTCCACCCTCTCTCTATATATACTCTCTTCTGGCTTCCTTTGTGACTACTACGAAAATTATAAGTCAGAAAAGGAGAAAGAGAGAGAGAGCTACTGCCGTCATTGCAAATCCATCCGAGGAGTCAGAACAGAGGTGACTTCGAGCATTCCACAAGTTCTTCAAACTTGCTGGTTCTTGGAAGCAGTTCGTGTGGGGCGAATCTTGCTTTGAGCAACGGTGTTTTGACACCCCAGCAACTGTTCTTCATCTAATCTTTCTCTAGATAATTGTAACTCGTTTTGTCCTAATTGCAACACGTTTGCAAGGAAGAAGGAGAGATCTTCTCTTCTCTATTTCCCTCCTTCATATTGTAATTTGGCTATTTGTTTTTTATATCATTGTAGATCTTTGTTGCATCTGTTTTACCATCTTTGATCAAGCCCCGGGACTAACATATTCTGCACTCTAAACATAGTGCTACCTGTTGTTCAGGGATTGCTATATATGAACATAAAAAAGGGAAACATCCCAGGTTAAAAAAGGGAAACATAAAAAATCCCTACCTAATCCTCCCAGGTTTTGTACATTTGTGTGCAGTGCATATTCTGCACTCTGAACACAGTTCTTAACATAGTGCTATGAAAGTCTGATATAACACAAAGGGAAACATTAAACCTGCCATATAAGAATACAAAGTGACATAACAAAAAATGATATAACAAAAATCTGATATAACAAAAAGAGAAACATGATATAACAAAAAGGGAAACATGATATAACAAAAATCTGATATAACAAAAAGGGAAACATGATATAACAATTGTTGAATCCCTAGCTAATCCTCCCAGGTTAAAAAAGGGAAACATGATATAAGAAAAATCTGATATAACATCAAACCTGCCATATAAGAATACAAAGTGACATAAAAGTAACAAAGTGACAAAAAGGTAAATGAATGCTCGTTATTCTTACCACTATCTTATTCCAAACATCATCCTTGTAGGTCTTCGGTACCTTTTGCCGACTTATATACCTGATAGACACATATGTCTTCACGTATTTACCAACTTGACTCTTAAAATGAGTTGCGTTGGGTCCAACTGTTTGTCCAAGATGATTAAATTCAATGCTCTTCTTAGAATTTGGTTTTTGATTGACTTCCATTGATATGGGAACTTCTTCCCCCTGGTTAGATGTGTCAGCAACACTCGAAGACATCGTGCAACGAAAGAAAGTCTGTTATTTCATTCAAGGACAACTTTGTATCATATTTATTCATACAAACAGTAAAATAGTAAGAACATAATATATGATACCAAATTATGCATATAGAAGAATCAGGATATTTAAGTCATTTACCAAATAATACATATTGAAATACAACTGACAACCAAGATATGCAAGTAATTTGGATATACATGTCATTCTCATAACAAAAAGTTATCCATGTCATTTGGAAGTTGCATACATAAAGTGACTTCAGAGTACACTAGATTGTTTAAAGCAAGAAAATTATAATTTGTCCACAAGAACTTTTTCATATTGAGGGTACATAAAGAAGAAGAAAAAAGTCTGGAGTACAGAAGACCACATTTAATTTAGTTCAATCATCGAACATCAATAAATTCCTTAAGTTGGGGTTGTCGTTCAAACAAGATTGGTAGTCAGTTGGAATGTCTACTACATCTACTTGTTTATTTAGCCTTTTTGGAGTATTTATAACCACATACCACCCATCAGCATTTTGATCTTTGGAATAAAAAACTGACGTTGCTTCTTGAGCTAAAATGAATGGATCCTCCTCAACCTCTTCTTTATTTCTGAGCTTCTGCAAGTTTACCACCACTTGATTCCAAATCGGATCAGACTTGCAACCATTTTTAGAATCTTCCACTTTAACTCAATCACAATAAAATACTGTTTTTTTGAAATCGAGATAGTCCAGCTCCAATATGTCTCTAACAATTCCATAAAAGGTCATCTTCCCTTCCTTTGGGTTTTTGTCTTTTCGACTTGAAACAAAATTTGAATATGCTTCCATAGACACCCCACTATCTTGTGTTACCAAGCATTCATCGAAAGAACTTGGTGCAAATATAAAACCGTTGACACGATATTTTTTGAATCGTGTAGCTCTATGTTGGGGACCATTGGCCAATCTCCATAATGTTGTATTAGTTTGTCCTGCATCCAATAACTGCATAGAAAAATAAATGATTTATGTCACGCAAATAACCATAAATTAATTGTTGTGTTTTGCCATGACCTTCTTCAAGCACATGAACAAAAACAAAATATTACCTCATCACACAACCAAGGAATGAATTCCTTAATTGTTGTGTTTTCTTTTGTCGAACCACCTTTCCAATTCTGAGTGGACATGCATTGGTAATAACGATTGTACTTTCTGCATAGATTACCATATTTATGTCATTCAAATAACCATATTATGTTATTATTATAACCATATTATGTTATTAGCTTGTGGTAAAAGACATACTCTTTCCATTCATTCAAGTCTGCAAGTCGATTGAGAACCCATCTACGCACTTGCTCAAACTGAACATGGTTGAGCTCGACAACTCCCCCTATTTCCAAGGGCTTCTCATCCGTGAAGTTAACACTCTCATCCAACCAATCTTCTCGACTAGACTTGTGACCAAAAGCGCTCGAGTTCGGCATATACTCCATGCAATATATTATAGATTCATCTACAAGGTAAGCCTCAACTATTGAACCTTCAATGTATCGCTTATTAAGGACATATTCTTTATAGCGCTTCATCAATCTGTTACGAAAAAATATACATAAATTTATATCATCAATAAATTAATACTAAAAGCTAAATATGGAAGAACACTAAGAGTGTACCTTTCAAATGGATACATCCATCGAAATCCAACTGTTCCGCATGACAAGGCCTCATCAGCTAGGTGAACCATTAAGTGCACACTTATAACAAAGAAGGAAGGCAAAAATTCCTTTTCAAGAATACACATTGCCTCAACCAACGCCTTTTTTGCTAGCCTAAGCTCTTCTTTATTGATCACCTTGGCGCATAAAATTTTAAAAAATAAGCTAATCCTCTGAATTGTAATTCTTATGTCCCTGTTTTTATGAAAATAACGTCTCAACAATATTGGAAGCATGTATTGCATAATCACATGATAGTCATGTGATTTGAGCCCCCTTAGTTCGGGAGGCTGGATGGTGACACAATTACTCAAGTTAGAGGAAAATCCCGTAGGAAGTTTTAAATCTTTTAATGTATGACAAAAAATTTCCTTTTTCTTCTTTGTCAAGGCATAAGATGCCTTTGGCATTGATGTTTTTCCAGTTTCATCTTCAACTACCCACAACTTCTTATTTATTCCTAATTTTTCTATTTCTTTCCGACCTTGTATCCCATCCTTTGTTTTCTTTTTCACATCCATCAACATGTTCAATAAGTGGTCTGTGACATTCTTTTCAGTGTGCATAACGTCAATGTTGTGTCTCACTTCAAGAAACTTCCAGTAAGGCAAATCAAACAAAATAGACCTTTTAGACCATGGTGCCGCTTTAGTAGATGCCTCTTCTTCATTGCCATCTTCGCAGACCATGCTTTCATGCTTCCAGTTTTGCCTCTTACGCTTTCCACAAGTAGCTTGCTTCAATCATGTTCTTTTAATATTTTCAAGAATGTCGGCTATCTTTTGTTCAACTTCTTCCCCGCACAATCTTTGTGGAGGAGGTCGTTGTTCGAGTATTTTGTTGAATCTTTTATCACTCCTAAACTTGTGATCAGAGTTCAAGAATCGTCGATAGCCGTGATAATATACTTTCGAAGAATCTCCAAGCCGTATAGAGTCGATATCATCAGCGTACACTGGACAAGCCTTGTAACCATGAACAGTACAGCCAGATAAATTTCCATATGCTGGAAAATCATGGACCCTCCAAAACAACATCGCCTTCATTGTAAATGTGGTTTTGGTAAATGCATCCCACGTTGGCACGCCATTATCCCATAACTCTTTCAACTCTTCTACCAAAGGTTCCAAGAATATGTCGAAATGTTTCCCAGGTCCTTTGGGCCCAGAAATTAACAATGTCAACAAAGCAAACTCTCTTTTCATGCACAACGATGGTGGAAGATTTAATGGTGCTAAAATTACTGGCCAACAACTGTAATTGCTACTTAGAGTTCCATGTGGGTTGAAACCATCTGTTGATATTGCAAGTCGTAGGTTTCTAGCATCTGCAACAAACTCTGGCCAATGAATTTTGATTGAATCCCATTGACCTGAGTCACAAGCATGTCTCATTAGATTTCTATCACTTTTTGCCTTCTGGTGCCAAGTCATTGCCTCTCCAATCCAAGGAATGCTAAAGAATCTTCTTAACCTCGGAATAAAGGGAAATAATTTCACAAACTTTGTAGGTACTTTCTTGAAAGTCTTTTTTGTCGCTGTATCATTTCCAATCACAAGCTTATACCGACTGTAACACCCAGTTTTCCAGATGAGGGTAATTTTGAATTTTGTTATTACAATTATTATTTAATGATATTTATTTCATATTATGATTTTAGTGATTTTTAATTATTTTTTTAACTATTTTAAATTCATGACTTATGATTTGGTGTCTTGCTAGTATTCATTTCCAGACTGAGGGGTATTTTAGTCATTTTTGTAATTTTGAGAATTATTTGGAATTATTAATTATTATTTATATTTAATAGAATTTATTTGAATTTATGAAAATTTTTTTAGGATTTTTTTTGGAATTGTTTGGACTAGGTTGACTTTGACTAGTTTTGACTCTTGTAGACCAACCTAGGAGCTAACCCTAGTTAGTTGGACTTGGTTAGGTCAAGTGACTCTAGACTAACCTAGAATGACTTAAGTTAGTGAGTTTTGATTCATTAGAAATTGACTTAAGGAATTAGGAATTAAATGGTTTGAGAAATGGCTTGTGATTTCACAAGTCATTTTGTGACTTAGCCTAATAGGACTAGCTAACCTAGTTAAAACCCTAACCTAGCCCATCATGGCCGGCTGCTATAGGTTAACCTAGGGATTCCCCCACTATAAAACCCCTCCTAAAATCTAGGGCTAGCCTCCTTTCCCTAGGAAAATTATTTCAAGAAGAAAGAGGTAAGTTCCCATCCTTCTAAATTCATATAAAATCCATTTTAGGTCCTATTTCCCCCAAACTAGTTGCATTAGATCCTAATATCATTGTTCTTGCTGTTGGTATTGATTGTTTGCAGGAAAGAAACAATTTGTGGGATTTTGGTGGTTTGAGGAAATCATTCCATTTGGGGCTTTTTCACCCATAGTTCATCAATAGGTAACTTTGTCATTTTTTATGGATTTTCAATTGGTCTTCATGATTAGGAAGCCCTAAGGGTCCCTAAGTGTCTGCATAGACTTTGTGTCGAGTATCATTAGGTTTCGTGTCCGTTCTGGACACGTATCAGTCCCCTGACCTAGACTGTTTGTCGAAATGCCCCAATGAACCCTTCGACCTAGTTTCTAGGGTATTTTTGAATAGGAATATTAGTTTTAATCTTGCTTATTGATTTCTGTTTGTTTGTGGTGGTGTTGGTGTCCCTTTTGTGTCGGATTTGTGGCTGGACACGCGCGTGCACGACCGCGCGCACACGCTACAGTAATCCCCTGCTACACGGGGTCTGTAGCGGACACGACACGAATTGTATGGATACGAGACTTGACACGTGGCATGGGGCCATGACTGACACCCCGTGTGTCAAGCCCCATGTGTCCCCGTGTCGTGTCTAGGTAGGAAATCGTGGTGCACGTGTCGTGTACTGTGTGGTTCAGTGCAATGGGTCTTGTTTCTGTTTTAATTCGATTTCTAATGGTTCTAATTGTGTTTTAAATTAATTATTAAGATCCTAACATGTTATATAATGTATGTAGAATTGGTTCACATGTTTAGTTAGTAGTTTATGTGGAATATTGGATTGAAATGGGTGTTTGAACTGTTCTCTGATACTCGAACTGACACTGTGAAATCCCTGTTGTTCCCAACCTATTTTAATCCCCTGTTCTGCTATGTTTTCAATTAATTTTTATCCCCACATATCAATATGCATGTTAGCTAAGCTTTTACATTTGAATATGGGCTTTTGGTTGTGAAAATGAGATATTGGCTAATGGGTTGATAACAGATGTTACAGATTTTCCTTCAAACTGTTAACTGTCATTACCAGTCCTTAATGAACTGTTATCATTGATTTCAAATGTTTCCTAAATTGTTTAAGATGAACCTGAGAATATGTTATTCACTGTGTTTTGATTCTTCAACTATTATGATCCTTACAAGTTATAATACTTGTTATCTAAGTCTTTTAAATTCAAGTTTAGACTTTGGTTTGGGGAAAGGGGATATTGGTTGTGGTTTCACTTCGAAGGGTAAACTGGGGTTGTGTTCCCAGTTATGAAACCTGGGATTAGCTCAGTCTCCAGGAAGGTTGTTTTGAGATTCATTCCCAGTTTTGATAACTGAAATTACTTTTTCATTGTTTTGCTCTTTCCTTCAAATCTGGCATGGGGGTTTGGTTTAAAACCTGTATATGGACTGACCCTTTTATTGCTCTTCCTGTGTATGATTTCCCCCTTTGCAGTTCAGTTGTGGCAATTGATTCATCACTCACCCCTTTCACTCATGTTATGTAAACATACTTTATGCTATTCCTGTCACTTGTTGCAGCCCACACACACACACACATGTATTCTCTAGTCACGCACACTCACACACAAACTGAAATCTAAACTCTATACACACACTGTTACACTGATTGCCATGCCACTGCTCTTTTTAACATGGTTCACTGATTTTCTATGCCTAAAACAAGTACTAATGTTTCTCTTATTGAACTGAACTGGAAATTGGTTACCTTTCCTTCTTAGAACTGAGATTTTGATTTCCTTTCCATTTCAAGGTTTGCTGTAAACTGAACTGAGACTTAATGGATGTTTGATTCATGTTTTCCATGTCACTGTTTTGTTAACTTCCAATGCATGCCTTACTGTCAATAGCTAAACCTGAGTAAATCATTTCCCTATTTTTCCTGCAAATACTATCCTGTATATATACACACATCTACACAGTTTTGGCACACTCTATGTAAACACACACATTGCTATCCTGTCACACAACACCCTTTAGCGCACACACACATTTTATAATGTACACACACATGGTATGTTTGACAATCTCACACACACACACATTACATGCTATCCTCTTCCTATGTAAATACAATGTATGTACATATTTCTATATATGTAGTGTGCCTATAGCTATATATAGCATGTCTAACCTATGTGTATATGTGAGTAAGTGTAAGGAATTTCTATGTGTGTGATAGCTAGGTGTTTAGGCATATATATATATATATATATATATATACATATATGTGAATGTAGTGATATATATATGGTGTTTGGCCTAGTGTGGATTTCTCTTTTCATGTACACATCCATGTTCACATACCCACATAGCTTACATGTTAGTTCCTTCCTCTTTTTATATATATATATAATGTTAAATATGCATGAATAGGATGTGCCTTGATATATGCTTGAGTTGGCTTGTATATCCTTGTGATTGGTGTGTGATTGCTAGATTAGGCTTGGTTAGGCCTAGTGAGACTTGTTAGACTTGTTTGGGCTAGGGATTGACCTAGTTGACCTAGTTCGACTAGTGTGGTTGACTAGAGTTGACCAAGTGTTGACTTTAGCCTAGTTTGACCTAGACAGCATGCAGATGCATTGTACATTTCATATATCATCCCCTGTATACATCTTGACTTGTGTTACTCTAACTAGGAGTCAGGTATCTCATCTCGGACAGTACATTTACTTCAGACATTCAGATACGAGGCGAGTACATTCTCTGATCATTTCATATCCTGCTTAGAATTATTTCCTGCATTAAATTTCTTTACTTGATACTGTCACGTTGGTCACACGGATTAGTACTATACGGATCCTTTCTTGAGATGTTATCCCTTCAGGGAGCATCGGGTACTCTATGTTCTGTGCGTTTCACTTACATAGTGTATCATATGCTTCTTTGGTTCTTTGATCACTTGTGACATATACTCATATGATCACAGAGTCTTCTTTGAATCCTTATCCCATTTATTGGGTCTATCAGAATCCCCATTTTTGGGACTACTATGTACCACCCTTCGGGGGCTTACCACCCTTTGGGGGCTTACCACCCTTCGGGGGCTTACCACCCTTTGGGGGCTTATTACCCTTCGGGGGCTGTTATATAGAAGCATGTACATAACATAACTTGTTTGGATCCTTGTGTATTAGTTGGGGGTACGGAGGAGTATAAATAGCCATGTGAACAATTTCTAAAGTAGAATAGCCATGTACGCCTCTTTAGTATAGCCATGTACAAATCAAGCCGTTTACATGTCGACTTTGTACTCTAAATCACTAGTCACTGTTAGCTCTCTACTTATAGTAGATATTTCTATTACAGTTCTCTCTCTCTGTTTACATACTGTATTTCCTTCAGTATCTATATCTTACTTTACTGCATGATTATATTTTCTAACCTGCTATGAACTGTTGAGATGTACTGTGCTCGCTCCCGTCCTGACTGGACCTGTTGAAAATTTTACAGAGGATGATGCGGAACCCTGCACCCCTTACTTGGAGCTTGCCTAGATGACACTCGCGACCTGGACCCCTGGGGAGGTTCAGGCAGCTGCTGAGGACGATACCTTGCTTAGTATAGATAGCTTAGACTGTTTACCATGTTATGTTTAGTTGTTGTTCTTGTTTCAGAGTTGTATATTTTTAGAGATGATAAGACTTGTATTTCTTTCTGTTGTACCTCAGTTGAGGATTTCTTTATCTATTTCATCGTGCCATTTTCTATCTATAGATTGTGATTGAGTTATACCTCTGTGTTGGCCTCCTTATGGAGAGTATTCTATTATGTTAGTTATAGTTCATGACCTAAAACAACGTTCTACCACCGACACTGTGGCGTAGGCTGGGCGTTGTTACGCTCTCGTACCCTCACAGTGGGTGCGGGTCATGACACGTTTTTAGTGGTGGCCTATGCAGGTCGAGTTTATGTAGTGGTATTCGAACTAGAGTTTCACTATAGCCTGCAGTAGGATTAGGATTATTTTTGGAGGTACTCAATCACATTAGAAAAAAAACTCTTAATCAGATTCCTTTTGTCTAAAATTGTTGCTTATTGACTTCCCTTTGAGTATAAACTGTCCTTCTTTGAAATTTTGCTTCATTCTCAAAAATTGCTTCTTGTTTTGATATGTTTTCATGATGGTTATGAAGACACGATCTCATCATTTCGGTTCGGGGAATACTATCGAGAGGCTGGCCACCTCTCGTCCTGTTCATCAGGGCCTCGAGACCGCAGCTTCTGTTGTGCCGACTCAGGTTGGCGTTTCTGCTACATTAGATTTGCACCTCTATCTGTACAGAGATTTTCTTTCATCATTTTTGATTTCTCTCAGCAGCGGTGATTCATGCAGCATCAGCAGCAGACCAGGGGAAACTAGCAGGGCGAGCTATCGTCAGGACAGTCAAGGATGCACAGACCATTGAAGATCTTGCTGCAAGCTCCGTTCTTCTCAATTCCATTTTTGAAATTGTCTTTATAACTCCCTTGAAATCCGATTCCATCTGTTCCTTGCTGATTAATTTATTTTGTCATGTTGTTCTTTTGTTATGTTGTTTTTCTTCAAAATCATATGGGCTAGGTCACCTAAATCATGGGATCTAGAATCTTCGATAGTCGTCTTAGTTGGCATAGTAAGGACATATAGTCAGATTTTGGATGTATTTTCGGGTATGGGAATTTAAAGTTTTTGCCGTCGCATGCGGCAATACGAAAATTTTAAATACCATGAACCTAGAGGTACGTACCTTAGTCAAGGACTCTGTGATTATCGTAGCCTTGCTCACTAGCATGATGAAGACTTTGGACAACATGATTGTGGACAGACGCATATGATTAACAGATTGTATCTTGAAGGTTTAAAACATCATACCCTTTTTATTGTTATAAATGACTTAGGAGTAGGGATATTTAGTTTGTAGAGCTTGTTCATAGGTAGTTCCTTCATAGTATATAGATATGGTGACTTGTAGAGTGTCTGTACCCTAGAGGTGATAGTTAGCATTGGTGCTAGAATAGTAACCCATTGTAGATAATTCCCTGTTATTATGATACCAACCAGTTACGTATAGGATGTAGTATGCCATACAACCTTGATGATTTATTATAGTTTTCCTTTACCCTTCCAGTAAGGCACCCAGTGACCAGAGCCTGCCCTTGAGCACAGTTGTAGTTTCACCTAAGACTAAGAGGCCTATATATATATATATATGATATACTTAGGATATATGTGATGGGTTGTTGTTCTTGAGCTTGTGTATATGTGGTAATCGGGATTGGTGTGCTTAGCTTGTAGATATTTAGTTATGGGTGACTTGATAGGATTGGGAAGTTAAGAGCTAGTTTATTATAGAGTTTTCTTTGCTAATCCCTAGTTGCCAACACTAGGTAGCTAGCATAGGTAAATCCTAAGAAGTTGACCAGCTGATGACCAAGTACTAGGGTGTTGAGAAAATTGGCTAGTAATTGATCCTTGACTATGTTTGACCTAGAAGGGGTGCGATCATCTTAATTTCGAGGACGAAATTTTTATAAGGTGGATAGGATTGTGACACCCAATTTTCCAGATAAGGGTAATTTTGAATTTTGTAATTACAATTATTATTTAATGACATTTATTTCATATTATGATTTTAGTGATTTTTAATTATTTTTTTTAACTATTTTAAATTCATGACTTATGATTTGGTGTCTTGCTAGTGTTCATTTCTATACTGAGGGGTATTTTAGTCATTTTTGTAATTTTGAGAATTATTTGGAATTATTAATTATTATTTATATTTAATAGAATTTATTTGAATTTATGAGAATTTTTTTAGGAATTTTTTTGGAATTGTTTGGACTAGGTTGACTTTGACTAGTTTTGACTCTTGTAGACCAACCTAGGAGCTAACCCTAGTTAGTTGGACTTGGTTAGGTCAAGTGACTCTAGACTAACCTAGCATGACTTAAGTTAGTGAGTTTTGATTCATTAGAAATTGACTTAAGGAATTAGGAATTAAATGGTTTGAGAAATGGCTTGTGATTTCACAAGTCATTTTGTGACTTAGCCTAATAGGACTAGCAAACCTAGTTAAAACCCTAACCTAGCCCATCATGGCCGGCTGCTATAGGTTAACCTAGGGATTACCCCACTATAAAACCCCTCCTAAAATCTAGGGCTAGCCTCCTTTTCCTAGGAAAATTATTTCAAGAAGAAAGAGGTGAGTTCCCATCCTTCTAAATTCATATAAAATCCATTTTAGGTCATATTTCCCCCAAACTAGTTGCATTAAATCCTAATATCATTGTTCTTGCTGTTGGTATTGATTGTTTGCAGGAAAGAAACAATTTGTGGGATTTTGGTGGTTTGAGGAAATTATTTCATTTGGGGCTTTTTCACCCACAGTTCATCAATAGGTAAATTTGTCATTTCTCTATAGATTTTCAATTGGTCTTCATGATTAGGAAGCTCTAAGGGTCCCTAAGTGTCTGCATAGACTTTGTGTCGAGTATCATTAAGTTTCGTGTCCGTTCTGGACACGTATCAGTCCCTGACCTAGACTGTTTGTCGAAATGCCCCAATGAACCCTTCGACCTAGTTTCTAGGGTATTTTTGAATAGGAATATTAGTTTTAATCTTGCTTATTGATTTCTGTTTGTTTGTGGTGGTGTTGGTGTCCCTTTTGTGTCGGATTCATGGCTGGACACGCGTGTGCACGACCGCGCGCACACGCTACAGTAATCCCCTGCTACACGGGGTCTGTAGCGGACACGACACGAATTATATGGACACGAGACTTGACACGTGGCATGGGGCCATGACTGACACCCCGTGTGTCAAGCCCCATGTGTCCCCGTGTCGTGTCTAGGTAGGAAATCGTGGTGCACGTGTCGTACACTGTGTGGTTCAGTGCACTGGGTCTTGTTTCTGTTTTAATTTGATTTCTAATGGTTCTAATTGTGTTTTAAATTAATTATTAAGATCCTAACATGTTATATAATGTATGTAGAATTGGTTCACATGTTTAGTTAGTAGTTTATGTGGAATATTGGATTAAAATGGGTGTTTGAACTGTTCTCTGATACTCGAACTGACAATGTGAAATCCCTGTTGTTTCCAACCTATTTTAATCCCCTGTTCTGCTATGTTTTCAATTAATTTTGATCCCCACATATCAATATGCATGTTAGCTAAGCTTTTACATTTGAATATGGGCTTTTGGTTGTGAAAATGAGATATTGGCTAATGGGTTGATAACAGATGTTGCAGATTTTCCTTCAAACTGTTAACTGTCATTACCAGTCCTTAATGAACTGTTATCATTGATTTCAAATGTTTCCTAAATTGTTTAAGATGAACCTGAGAATATGTTATTCACTGTGTTTTGATTCTTCAACTATTATGATCCTTACAAGTTATAATACTTGTTATCTAAGTCTTTTAAATTCAAGTTTAGACTTTGGTTTGGGGAAAGGGGATATTGGTTGTGGTTTTACTTCGAAGGGTAAACTGGGGTTGTGTTCCCAGTTATGAAACCTGGGATTAGCTCAGTCTCCAGGAACGTTGTTTTGAGATTCATTCCCAGTTTTGATAACTGCAATTACTTTTTCATTGTTTTGCTCTTTCCTTCAAATCTGGCATGGGGGTTTGGTTTAAAACCTGTATATGGACTGATCCCCTTATTGCTCTTCCTGTGTATGATTTCCCCCTTTGCAGTTCAGTTGTGGCAATTGATTCATCACTCACCCCTTTCACTCATGTTATGTAAACACACTTTATGCTATTCCTGCCACTTGTTGCAGCCCACACACTCGCACACATGTATTCTCTCTAGTCACGCACACTCACACACTAACTGAAATCTAAACTCTATACACACACTGTTACACTGATTGCCATGCCACTACTCTTTTTAACATGGTTCACTGATTTTCTATGCCTAAAACAAGTACTAATGTTCCTCTTATTGAACTGAACTGGAAATTGGTTACCTTTCCTTCTTAGAACTGAGATTTTGATTTCCTTTCCATTTCAAGGTTTGCTGTAAACTGAACTGAGACTTAATGGATGTTTGATTCATGTTTTCTATGTCACTGTTTTGTTAACTCCCAATGCATGCCTTACTGTCAATAGCTAAACCTGAGTAAATTATTTCCCTGTTTTTCCTACAAACACTATCCTGTATATACACACACATCTACACAGTTTTGGCACACTCTATGTAAACACACACATTGCTATCCTGTCACACAACACCCTCTAGCACACACACACATATTTTATAATGTACACACACATGGTATGTTTGACAATCTCACACACACACACATCACATGCTATCCTCTCCCTATGTAAATACAATGTATGTACATATTTCTATATATGTAGTGTGCCTATAGCTATATATAGCATGTCTAACCTATGTGTATATGTGAGTAAGTGTAAGGAATTTCTATGTGTGTGATAGCTAGGTGTTTAGGCACATATCCTATTGTGTATATATATATATATATATATTTTTTTTTTTTCTATATGTATGTATATATATATATATATATATATATATATATATATATATATATATATATATATATATATATATATATATATATATATATATATGTGAATGTAGTGATATATATATATATGGTGTTTGGCCTAGTGTGGATTTCTCTTTTCATGTACACATCCATGTTCACACACCCACATAGCTTACATGTTAGTTCCTTCCTCTTTTTATATATATATAATGTTGAATATGCATGAATAGGATGTGCCTTGATATGTGCTTGAGTTGGCTTGTATATCCTTGTGATTGGTGTATGATTGCTAGATTAGGCTTGGTTAGGCCTAGTGAGACTTGTTAGACTTGTTTGGGCTAGGGATTGACCTAGTTGACCTAGTTCGACTAGTGTGATTGACTAGAGTTGACCAAGTGTCGACTTTAGCCTAGTTTGACCTAGACAGCATGCAGATGCATTGTACATTTCATATATCATCCCCTGTATACATCTTGACTTGTGTTACTCTAACTAGGAGTCAGGTATCTCATCTCGGACAGTACATTTACTTCAGACATTCAGATACGAGGCGAGTACATTCTCTGATCATTTCATATCCTGCTTAGAATTATTTCCTGCATTAAATTACTTTACTTGATACTGTCACGTTGGTCACACAGATTAGTACTATACGGATCCTTTCTTGAGATGTTATCCCTTCAGGGAGCATCGGGTACTCTATGTTCTGTGCGTTTCACTTACATAGCGTATCATATGCTTCTTTGGTTCTTTGATCACTTGTGACATATACTCATATGATCACAGAGTCTTCTTTGAATCCTTATCCCATTTATTGGGTCTATCAGAATCCCCATTTTTGGGACTACTATGTACCACCCTTCGGGGGCTTACCACCCTTTGGGGGCTTACCACCCTTCGGGGGCTTACCACCCTTTGGGGGCTTATTACCCTTCGGGGGCTGTTACATAGAAGCATGTACGTAACATAACTTGTTTGGATCCTTATGTATTAGTTGGGGGTACGGGGGAGTATAAATAGCCATGTGAACAATTTTCAAAGTAGAATAGCCATGTACGCCTCTTTAATATAGCCATGTACAAATCAAGCCGTTCACGTGTCGACTTTGTACTCTAAATCACTAGTCACTGTTAGCTCTCTACTTATAGTAGATATTTCTATTACAGTTCTCTCTCTCTGTTTACATACTGCATTTCCTTCAGTATCTATATCTTACTTTACTGCATGATTATATTTTCTAACCTGCTATGAACTGTTGAGATGTACTGTGCTCGCTCCTGTCCTGACTGGACCTGTTGAAAATTTTACAGAGGATGATGAGGAACCCTGCACCCCTTACTTGGAGCTTGCCTAGATGACACTCGCGACATGGACCTCTGGGAAGGTTCAGGCAGCTGCTGAGGACGATACCTTGCTTAGTATAGATAGCTTAGACTGTTTACCATGTTATGTTTAGTTGTTGTTCTTGTTTCAGAGTTGTATATTTTTAGAGATGATAAGACTTGTATTTCTTTCTGTTGTACCTCAGTTGAGGATTTCTTTATCTATTTCATCGTGCCATTTTCTATCTATAGATTGTGATTGAGTTATACCTCTGTGTTGGCCTCCTTATGGAGAGTATTCTATTATGTTAGTTATAGTTCATGACCTAGAACAACGTTCTATCGCCGACACTGCGGCGTAGACTGGGCGTTGTTACGCTCTCGTACCCTCACAGTGGGTGCGGGTCGTGACACCGACTCACTCCATATTTCGGACATATATGGAGATGTTGGTATTCCTTACGATATAGGATGCATCCATTCCTACAAGCATGGATGGTTTCACATTCCATTCCCAATTCTTTGATCATGTTCTTCATATTAGGATAATTTTTTGGAAGATTACAATTTTCTGTGAGCAAGCCCTTTAGCCACTCTAGTAATGCCGTTACACTAGTGCCTGTCCACCCATACCGTGTCTTCAAATTTTGCAACTCAATAATGGTGGACAATATGGTCTTCCCCTTGGGGCAGCCCGGATACAAAGGTTCTGATACCATATCCCTTAATTTTTTGTATTTTTTGCTCTCTTGCATCACAGGCTCAATAATTGTGTCATCTCCCTCACAGTCTTCATTTGTTACACACACATCAATAGGTGAATGCTCGGCCTCCTTGGTATGAATATTATATACATCATTAACGAGATCCTCCAGTCTAGGAAAGTTTGATTCTTCAATTGGTGGTTCTTCAATTGGGTTAGCCATTATTGGAATGTTTCCCCCAAAATCACTTGCCTTTTCTCCATGATGCTTCCATACCACGTAACTTTGGTGCATGCCATTCTTCAACAAATGAAGGCTAATTTTATCGAGATCTATGTGTCCCTTTGAATTCTTACAATGCTGACATGGGCATGGAAATTGTGTTTGTCCAACTGCATTCTCCTTAACGAAATTCACAAATTGTTGAACACCTTTGATATAACTCATACCACCCCTTTTGCTCATCCATGATTTGTCCAAATTCATTTTAGTTTGTAGTAAATTTGTCCAATTCCTACAAAAAATAGCTTATACAAAATTTACAATCATTTATCAAGTGAAATTGAAAATAAAAACAATATGAGATTGAAACTAAGAAAAGTGTGACTTGCTATTCCAACTTTCTATACAAAATATAGGAATTGAAATCTCTCACAGTACATATAAAAGCAATCTAAGAATCTTTTGCCATCACATTGAAATCCTTGAACGATGAAGACGAATTAATAAGGATGTAAATAATAGTAAGGTTGTAAAGACATGTAAATGAAGAAGACTTATCTATCGCAGCAAGGGGAATTATTATTTCATTCAAATTTTAAATTGATATGAAGAAACACAAAAAATACTTAAAATTGTACACTCGGAACCGTTTCGTTTATATATGAACATATAGATAATTTTATTCGTATAAAAAAACATTCAAAACCGTTCGTTAATGAATGATCAAATATGGCTTGAACCGGTTTAAAAGCTGCTACTTAAAACCGGTCCCTCATAACTGGTACTCTGAAAATATGTCATTCACTGTTACCCCTACAATTGCCAAACAAACCCTTCGTACCAAATTAAGAATATACAGTTGCAGCACTGAAATTGTCACGCCCCAGAACCAGAATACTGGAGAGCGGGGGCAGACATAGCCAGCTACGTATAATGAAATGGAATCCATCTCACCATACGGTCACGGCTGTCTAGATTTATGAGGATTTAACTACAAGCCATCAGTCTCCTATGGTCAAGAACAAGCCTAGTGTCTCAATCACAAGTAAGCAAATAAATATTACAAGATGTAAGATCACCAAATATACAATAGTAAGGCATCCCAAACATTACATATTCAGCTGATCATGAAGCTAGTCGTTACAAAATGTGAGGACTAGCAAGAGTTTTAGTCATACATGATCAACCCTAGGATTTGTCAATCATGTTACAGCCCGTAGGCAGACAGTAATAAAGTATGCAATACGAGCCAACAGGTGCTCGTCGGCTAAACGCCTCAAAAGAATATTTTTACAATAAAATAGGAGAGCCAAAATAAACCCACTCGTTGCCAAGGTTCCGTCTAGTGGTCACCATCTGGCTAAAAAGTCGGTAGAACCTCTGGAGCAGCTTCGGTATCTGGCCATACAAAACCAGCTGGGTCAGGCCCCAGAAAGAGCAAGCGCCACAAAGGAGGCTTCACTTAGGAACTAAAACCAGCAATTAGCATAAGAGTATAATTACATAATAAAAACAGTAATTAAAGAAAAGCATGACAGGTGATATACGATGAGATAACCATGGGACTATTCAGATAACCAGGTTACAACCCGTAAACCAAACAAGGACTGGAGTTGTAACCCGTCGTCTGAACAGAACTTAGTTTCTTCCACCATTTATCGGCAAAATAATATAAGAAATCAGGACATATAACAATCTTGTACATGATCAAGACAAGACTAGACTGATTAAACTCCATCCAACATTTCACGGCCAAGCAATAAGTATGGCTTGATACTTTAACTAACTAGGGTTATCACAGGCCTAGTTACTAGCAAGATGCAGCGAGATTCTTCTACAGCCACAAGCCCTGCAGACCATCCAGGTTACCCAGGTCGAATATTAGTACAATAAGGGTGTAACACATGACAGTGTGCTGGAAATGTGCCCTACTCGACGGCAGGCACAGATCCCAAGTGCGCCCAGGTAACGGGATTGCCTGTAGTTGGGAGATCTCTTCATGACTATTGTATTATTCTAGTTATTAGCCTTAGTCAATTTACAGCAGGTACCCATGGCCGTGGTACTCAGGGATCCCTGTCCTAGACATGATACATGACAAGACTGGTTTATTTGTACAAGCACAATCGTCCACGGTGTCCAGGTTATTCATATTTGTCATGTCATGTTGGCCGTCATAACAGCATGTCGAGATATATCATGTCAGATTTACTTGTCAAGAGTGCGCCACGGTGGGCCACTATCAAGAATTATCATGTCAAGTTTACTGTCAGGAGTGCGCCACGTCGGGCCACTATCAAGTCATGTCATTGTCAAAAGTGTACCACAACGGGTCACCGTCGTGTCAGGGAACAATTAATATGGCACAAGCATACAAATAGTAGTTAAATATTAGCTGGAGCAAGGGCCGTGGAGGACTCATGCGGCTTAGGAAAATTATTACATTGCTAATGGCCATGCGGCCGGCTGCAAATAAATGTGCATGCGGCCAAGCACAGAAATGTGCATGCGGCCAGACAATTAAAGCTAATGCACGTGCATGCAAGCGACCATGCAATTGAATAGTGGCCATGTGGCCATAAATGCAATCGGCCATATGCGGCCAGCAAATACTGGCATATGCGGCCAGCAACAAATGGAGGGCCATATGCGGCCAGCAATGGCCAATGGCCATATGCGGCTAAAAATGTTCCCATGCGGCCAATTAAATATTAAATGGCCATTAAATCTTACTAAGGCCATATACGGCTCAAAATATGAGCATGCGACCAACAAAATTATACGCGGCCAAAGTATTTAATGCATGCAGCAAGTGATTTAATGCATGCAACAAAATTACATGCGGCCAAGAATTAGATATCCATGCGGCCAATGTTCCAAGCAAGGCCATGCATATGCGGCCAAAATTGTAGGCCATGCATGCGGCCAAGTTGTAGGCCATGCGGCTATAGTGCAAAAAGGCTATTGTTAATACATTAAGTGCTAAAGCTAAAGCATTAATAGCTAATGCATATGCTTCCATGCGGCCTGGTGCAAAAGTGTCACTCCCCGTTCCCGGAATGCGTATTTTTATACGTATACCGCTTGCCTGAATTTATTTAGTATCTGTCATACATTTATTTTACATTTAATTCTTTTAATTTTATGCTAATTATTTTTTTGTATTTTATTTTTGCTTTTTCTTGGCTCTTGGTTCATTTCGGTTCATGGTAAACCAACTTGATTTGGTTTGGTTCAACATGGAAAGGAATGGATGGCTTGGATTTGGTGGAGAGAATGAATGGTGGAGATCCACTTGACCTTGATATAAAACTTCTTCTTTCATTCTCTCTCTTCATTCGTTCACATTTACTCCTCCACCAAACCCTAACCCATTTTGTGAGAGGCAAGTACATCTTGCACAATCATGGAGGATTTCATGCATCCCTATTTATTTTTAGTCTATTGTGTTTGTCTCTTCTTTCTCTACATGTTTAGGTCTTGTAGTTTTTGTTTTCCATGGTTAGCTTTGTGTAGATCTAAATTTTTCCTCTTTTTGGTATTCTTGGGTTTTGATCTATCAAACTACATCATTTCTATATTTTGATTATTCTATGTTGTAGAGAATTCAATTCTACCCAATTTTGGCTTTTGAAAAATTAGATTTCGACTTGATTTGAGGAAGTTATGGCCAAAACAATTTTGGTCAAACTTCTATGTTCATCTGTCCTGATTCTGGCAGGGACGATGAATAGTGTCTGGCCGCATGAGAATTTCTTGCCGTATGACCATTTCTTGCCGCATAAGCATTTTTTGAGCCGCATAAGAATTTCTGGCCGCATGACCATTTCTGGCCGCATGACCATTTCTGGCCGCATGAGCATTTTTGAGCCGCATAAGAATTTCTGGCCGCATGACCATTTCTGACCACATGAGCATTTTTGAGCCGCATAAGGATTTCTGGCCGCATGACCATTTTTGGCCGCATGAGCATTTTTGAGCCGCATAAGAATTTCTGGCCGCATGACCATTTTTTTGAGCCGCATAAGCATTTTTGAGCCGTATAAGAATTTTTGAGCCACATAAGCATTGTTGAGCCGCATGAGGCTGATTTTGGCTGATTTTGATTGTTTGATGCTCTTTTTGACTATTTTCTGGCCCGAATCTCTTCTAGCTTCCAACATGAAAGTTGTAGATCTTTTTTTTGGCTTCAAGAATATGTTACCAACTATTTTATGTAAGTTTCTCTTATTCTTGATATAGAACTTTTGACTACCATGCCTTGTCAGGAATTGACAATGATTGTTATCCTGACTTAATATTGATCATGCGTTCCTATGTCTGGAACTAAGAGACTGGCTAGTCGTCTTATTGTACTGAATGTGACACGTTCATGTATGAACCATTGAGAACGACTGGCTGATCCCGATCATTGATAATGTAACCGTGCTGATCTCTAACTTATAATTATGTACATGAATTTGAGTAGGTGCTATGGCACCGATAATTAATTTCGTATTACAAAAGCAGCACGTGTATCCTACTGTCAAGGCATGATTATTCCGTGGATAGGTTTGATTGTTGTATTACGCTATGTAGGACCTACAACCCAACCGCACTGGCATCGTTGTAGAGTTACGCATATCGTACCTAGTACGAAAGTACTCATGCGAAATACTCATGATCCACGGCATGAGATTTCAATTAACATAGGGCCAACTAAGTTAAATAAAATAATTACTGCATGGAGAGAATGGATTTCCGAGTTCTTACATGACGGTCGTCCTTGGGATAAATAGTGTCCCGACACGCCGGCTGGTTCCCACGGATACTGCATATCTACCACACGGGCAGGGAGTGGTATCCGGTTTACTTTTTTCGACCGACGAGCATCCCGCTGGGACTCGTTTCCCCGCATGGTGCAACTGATTATTGGATCGACCAGCCTTGTTCGTCTATAGTAAGAACTGAGAAATTCTCTAATGCATGGTTCCAGGGTAACTTGGAGCTCACTAGTAGTAAGCCGTAATAATTGCCTGGCCGCTTAAACTGATTTGATTATGGGTTGTATCCTACTTTGCCAACTATTGAGGTAAGCTGAACGTCTTGACATGACGGGTCAACTTCTGTCCTTGTTTGGTTGGGGAGTTGGTTCGGAGTGTCAAGACGCTAGGCGTACCTTAGTAAGAGGCAAAGATCTATTTATCTTATTTATATCCTTAACCCTTATTACTAGTTTTAATTCTTCATGTCGTGCTTCATTTGTGGTGCTTGCTATTGGAGGTCTAACCTCTCTGGTTTTGCATGGCCAGATCTAGAGCCAGCTCTCGAGGACTCAGCTTACTTCTACCCTCAAGATGGTCAATACTAGAAGAATGACCGCAGAAGGCCATGAGTGGGTTCCTTGACTTCCTATTCGTCTTGTTCTTTACTTTACTTTTATCGTTTTGGCACCGACCTGTTAGTCGGACTGTCTAGCACTTGCTTTTACATAATTATAATTAATTCAGACTGCAGCTGATAGCGATTGTGTATAACTTTTCATATCATCTGGCTATATTTTGTAAAGCCAGATCTCAAGGATATTTTGACCGAGCGTTTGGGATGCCTTACTACTTTATCATATATGCTCTTTATTTACTGCTACTTGATTCATTGATTGAGACAATAGATGTCATGTGACCCTAGCGAGACTTGTATGTAGTATGCACCCCCTTGTCTAGTTTACAGCATTAATCGTATTATTCGGTATTTTTTCTACCCGTAATACGTAGCTGGCCAAGTCCGTCCCCGTCCCCCGACGTTTCGGGTCTGGGGCGTGACAAGGTTTTAGTGGTGGCCCATGCAGGTCTATTTTCAGACTTGTGGGGTGCTTTTATTTTATAGGAAGTCTCAATCACACATGTTCTCTCTTTGATCCCATGATTCGCTGCTCTCGATCCCATCTTGACACCCTGGCATCCTTTGACTTCGTTGATCTTTCCTGTCCGGTCGTTTGATTGTTCTCTTGTCCCTTATATTAGGGGCTCCTCGTCCGCGTCAGAGCAGCAACAACCAGAGCAGCAGGACCATGTTGGTCAGCAGCAAGGGCCAGTGATTTCCCAAGAGCACGTCCAAGCAGAGGTGATAGTAGAGCCAGCCGTTGGGCCACAATATCCGGAGATTCCGATCTTACCGATGATTCCGCCCACTCCGGGGGCAGTAGATACCCCAGCCCTCCTAGAGATCATCAGGGGGATGATGGCCACGCAGCAACATCAGATGTTGGTCCAGCAACAGATGCATGCTCAGCAACAAGAGCAGAATGTGTTACTTAATCAAGGCTTGCAGACGGCATTAGAAAGAGGAGTGAGGACTGATTCAGGAGCGTCGACCCGATTCTACAAGTACAACCCCCGACGTTTCGAAGGTACAGAAGATGCTATCACAGTAGATGCGTGGCTCAAGGATATTGAAGTCATTTTGAAGGCAGCCAAAGTTCCAGCGGAGGAGCAAGTGGACCAAGTAAAGTTGTTACTCCAGGATCTCGCCCGTGATTGGTGGGAATCGGAGGAAGTAGGTGCCAGGCGTCCTATTGCATGGGACGATTTTTCTACCAGATTTAAGACCAAGTACTATAGAGTGGTAGCTCAATTCGAGCTACAGTAGAAGTTCATCAGCCTCAAGCAGGCTGGGAAGACCGTGGATGCTTATGCAGCGGAGTTCTGCAGATTGAGTAGGTTTGCCCCAGAGATGGTAGCCAAGGAAAAATAGAGGGCCATGAGGTTCCAACAAGGGTTTCATCTTGAACTCTTGCAACTGGTAGAGGGGCATAACTACCAGACTTTTGATGAGGTACTGACGGCGGCCCGGAGGCATGAGATCACTATCCAGAGGATGGCGACTAGGGCTGGGGGCCAGAAGAGGTCTCACAACCAGATGGAAGGAGGAGGGGGAGCAGCACCCCGATCGACAGCACCGTCTCCTGGCGTCCACATTCATGATGTGGCGGTGCGAGGGCCAGCACCACCAGCCAGACAGCAACAGCAGCAGAGAAAGAATCAGCAGCCACCCACAGGTTGCACTTATTGTAGGAAGACATGGCACACTAAGAATATATGCCGGGCATTTAATGGGTTATGCTTGGTATGTGGGAGTCCGGATCACCGGGTTTCCACTTGCCCCATGAGTTCGAGGCCAGGAGGGCCAGTACAACCATTTCCTGCCCTGCCAGCACCAGGAGCAGGCCAGTATCGAGGGCCAGCGGTAGCAGTAAAACCGTTGGCTCAACGCCCGTTATTGACACAAGCTCAGATGTTTCGACAGCAGGAACCGCCGATACAGCAACAACACCAGAGACCACCCCAGCATCATCGAGGCAAGGGACAGCAGCAACACCGGGCAGGGCCGCAGCAGGGAAATCAGCATAGAGGCCAAGGGCAGGCGTTCAATCTGTCCTTGGAGGAGGCATTGGCATCGGAGAACGTTGTGGCAGGTAACGTTCTCGTCTTCTCGTCTCCCGCAGTAGCATTATTTGATTCAGGAGCATCACATTCATTTGTATCTACCCGATTTGCAGCACGATTAGGATTGGAATTTGAGGCATTGCCAGAGAGGTTGAATATACTCACTGGTAATGGGCTTGTAGGAGTTAGTAGGATTATTCTAGCATGTAGAGTCGTAGTGTACGGGCGTTCCTTACCCGCTAGGTTGATAGAATTTCCTATGGGAAATTTTGATGTTATCTTGGGCATGGACTGGCTGAAAGACAGTCATGCTACAATAGATTGCCATAGAGGAAGCGTATCTTTTGATATTCCAGGCATGGGACAGTTCGCTTTGGTCAGGCCGGGAACAGAACAGTTGGCAGGCGGAGTCATAGCAGCATTGGAAGGAATTCAAGTCCCGAGGGTAGTGGGAGAGTTTCTTGATGTATTTTCGGAAGAACTACCAGGTTTACCCCCGAAGAGAGATGTCGAGTTCAGTATAGAATTGGTTCCAGGGACCGAACCGGTGTCGGATCGAGTTTACAGAATGCCAGATTCAGAGCAGGCCAAGGTGTACCAGCATATAGAAGAATTGAAGGCGAAGAAGTTCATTCGGGACAGTGAATCACCATGGGGAGCACCAGTAGTACTTGTAGGAAAGAAGGATGGGTCATCCCGATTGTGCATTGACTATAGGAAACTCAATACGGCAACAGTAAAGAACAAGTACCCACTACCGAGGATCGACGACTTGTTTGATCAGTTGAGCAGAGCCAGAGTATTTTCCAAGATAGATCTTCGGTCAGGATATCATCAAGTTAGAGTTCGGGAGGAGGATATTCCCAAGACAGCATTCAGGTCGAAGTACGGGCATTACGAATTTTTAGTTATGCCGTTTGGATTGACCAATGCTCCAGCAATATTTATGGATTTGATGAACCGTATTTTTAAGCCATACTTGGATCAATTTGTCGTTGTGTTCCTCGACGACATTCTCGTTTACTCAGCCAGCAAAGAAGAGCATGAAGGTCACCTTAGGAAGGTATTGCAGGTTTTGAGAGAAAACCAGTTGTACGCCAAGCTCAGTAAATGTGAGTTTTGGTCGGATCGAATTTCATTCCTGGGGCATATCATATCAGGGGCCGGAGTATCAGTGGATCCTAAGAAAGTGGAGGCCATGGAAGGTTGGCCAGTACCTAAGACAGTAGCAGATGTGCGGAGTTTCTTGGGATTGGCAGGATATTACCGAAGGTTCGTGTCAGATTTTACAAGAATTTCAGCACCCATGACCCGTTTGACACGCAAGGATGCGCCATTTGTCTCGTCAGCAGAGTGCCAGGCATCCTTTGAGAGTTTGAAGCAGAAATTGATCTCGGCACCTATACTTACATTGCCCGTTGGACCCGAAGGTTTTACTGTATATTGTGATGCGTCAGGTAAGGGACTTGGATGTGTCCTCATGCAACATGGGAAGGTGATAGCGTATGCATCTAGACAACTTCGGGACCACGAGAAGAATTATCCGACTCATGATTTGGAGTTGGTGGCCGTAGTATTTTCCTTGAAGCTTTGGAGGCATTACCTGTACGGCGATCGAGTAGATATATTCACCGACCACAAGAGCTTAAAGTATATTTTTACTCAGAAGGAGCTGAATATGAGACAGAGAAGATGGTTGGAATTAATCAAGGATTATGAAGTAGAGCTTCAGTACCACCCAGGCAAGGCTAAATAGTAGCGGATGCCCTCAGTAGAAGGGGCAGTGCATTCATGTTGACATCACAGAAGCAGATTCTAGAGGATCTTCGAGAGATGGGCATTGAGGTTATACTTCCTGGAGATGTAGGGATCTTGGCTAGTCTACAAGTTCAATCTGACTTGGTAGACAGGATCAAGGCAGCTCAGACACAGGACCCAAGGATTCAGAAGCTCAGAGCAGATTGTGAGTCAGGACTCCGAAAGGAGATAAGAATTCATGAGGATGGAACACTTAGGTATGGATCGCGTCTATGTGTGCCTAGTGGAGATATCAGACAGGAGGTTATAGCAGAGGCCCATAGTTCTCAGTATTCTATTCACCCAGGAGGTACCAAAATGTACAGGGATATTAAATAACATTTCTGGTGGAACGAAATGAAGAGGGAGATAGCTAGATTTGTCTCCCATTGCTTGATATGTCAGCAAGTGAAGGCAGAGCAGCAGAGGCCAGCAGGATTATTACAGCCACTTTCTATCCCGAAATGGAAGTGGAAGCACATCACAATGGACTTTGTGACTGGATTACCGAGGTCACCTAGTGGTAAGGATGCCATCTGGGTTATAGTGGATCGACTTACAAAGGTAGCACATTTCCTTCCCTTCAGAGTAGGACAGACTACAGAAAAGCTAGCAGGGATGTACATGCAGCAGATCGTCAGGCAACATGGAGTTCCTGTCAGTATTGTGTCAGATAGAGATACCCGTTTTACGTCGTATTTTTGGAAGAGTTTACATCAGAGCCTAGGTACCAAGTTAAGATTCAGTACGGCTTACCACCCGCAGACGGACGGACAATCAGAAAGGACCATTCAGACCTTAGAAGATATGTTACGAGCCTGCACTTTAGATTTTGGAGGATCCTGGGAGAGTCACCTGCACTTAGTAGAATTTTCATATAATAATAGTTACCAGGCCAGTATTCAAATAGCTTTGTTCGAGGCACTGTACGGTAAGAAGTGTAGATCGCCGTTGGCATGGGATGATATTGGGGAAAGGAAGATGTTGGGACCAGAGATGATTGTCCAGACAGTTGAGGTTGTTAAGGAAATTAGAGAGCGACTTCGAGTTGCACAGGATCGGCATCGTCATTGGGCAGACCAGCATCGCAGGCCGTTGGAATTTTCTGTTGGGGACCACGTGTTCTTGCGGATTTCGCCTTCCCGAGGAGTCATTAGATTTGGTGTTCGCGGGAAGTTGAGTCCGCGATACGTGGGCCCATTTGTTATCCTTGATAGGGTAGGCGATGTTGCTTATCGTTTATCCCTTCCGCCTTCGTTAAGAGAGGTACATGATGTATTTCACGTATCTCAGTTACGTAGGTATATATCGGACCCAAGTTATATCCTCGATCATTCTGAGCTGGTTGTGGGTACCAACCTGTCTTATGAGGAGCAGCCTGTATCCATTTTGGACCAAAGGGAGAAGATACTCAAGAATTGAACAATTAACCTTGTTCGCGTTGCTTGGGGCCATCACTCCTTAGGAGAGTAAACGTGGGAGCGGGAGGATGATATCCGATCGCGGTACCTGCACTTGTTTGACTCATAAGGTATATTTTATTTCCATATGCCTTGATTGTCTTGATTCCACATGCATATCCCCGTATGATTAGTAGCTTGGTTTCATGGATTGATAGTATAGTTGCAGATTAGTAGTTGATTGGTATCATAGGGTGATTGATTGCTTGCTGTATTGCTTGTGCCTGGCCCTGATATTTCTAACCTGCTTGGATTTGAAATTCCGAGGACGAAATTTATCTAAGGTGGGTAGAGATGTCACTCCCCGTTCCCGGAATGCGTATTTTTATACGTATACCACTTGCCTGAATTTATTTAGTATCGTCATGCATTTATTTTCTATTTAATTCTTTTAATTTTATGCTAATTATTTTTCTGTATTTTATTTACTTTTTCTTGGCTCTTGGTTTATTTCGGTTCATGGTAAACCAACTTGGTTTGGTTTGGTTCAACATGGAAAGGAATGGGTGGCTTGGATTTGGTGGAGAGAATGAATGGTGGAGATCCACTTGACCTTGATATAAAACTTCTTCTTTCATTCTCTCTCTTCATTCATTCACATTTACTCCTCCACCAAACCCTAACCCACTTGTGAGAGGCAAGTACATCTTGCACAATCATGGAGGATTTTATGCATCCCTATTTATTTTTAGTCTATTGTGTTTGTCTCTTCTTTCTCTATATGTTTAGGTCTTGTAGTTTTTGTTTTCCATGGTTAGCTTTGTGTAGATCTAAGTTTTTCCTCTTTTTGGTATTTTTGGGTTTTGATCTATCAAACTACATCATTTTCATGTTTTGATTGTTCTATGTTGTAGAGAATTCAATTCTACCCAATTTTGGCTTTTGAAAAGTTAGATTTCGACTTGATTTGAGGAAGTTATGGCCAAAACAATTTTGGTCAAACTTCTATGTTCATCTGTCCTGATTCTGGCAGGGACGATGAATAGTGTCTGGCCGCATGAGAATTTTTGGCCGCATGACCATTTCTTGCCGCATAAGCATTTTTTGAGCCGCATAAGAATTTCTGGCCGCATGACCATTTCTGGCCGCATGACCATTTTTGAGCCGCATAAGGATTTCTGGCCGCATGACCATTTCTGGCCGCATGAGCATTTTTGAGCCGCATAAGAATTTCTGGCCGCATGACCATTTTTGGCCGCATGAGCATTTTTGAGCCGCATAAGGATTTCTGGCCGTATGACCTTTTTTTGAGCCGCATAAGCATTTTTGAGCCGCATAAGGATTTTTGAGCCGCATAAGCATTGTTGAGCCGCATGAGGCTAATTTTGATTGTTTGATGCTCTTTTTGACTGTTTTCTGGCCCGAATCTCTTCTAGCTTCCAACATGAAAGTTGTAGATCTTTTTCTTGGCTTCAAGAATATGTTACCAACTATTTTATGCAAGTTTCTCTTATTCTTGATATAGAACTTTTGATTACCATGCCTTGTCAGGAATTGACAATGATTGTTATCCTGACTTAATATTGATCATGCGTTCCTATGTCTGGAACTAAGAGACTGGCTAGTCGTCTTATTGTACTGAATGGGACACGTTCATGTATGAACCATTGAGAACGACTGGCTGATCCCGATCATTGACAATGTAACCGTGCTGATCTCCAACTTATAATTATGTACATAAATTTGAGTAGGTGCTATGGCACCGATAATTAATTTCGTATTACAAAAGCAGCACGTGTATCCTACTGTCAAGGCATGATTATCCCATGGATAGGTTTGATTGTTGTATTACGCTATGTAGGACCTACAACCCAACCGCACTGGCATCGTTGTAGAGTTACGCATATCGTACCTTGTACGAAAGTACTCATGCGAAATACTCATGATCCACGGCATGAGATTTCAATTAACATAGGGCCAACTAAGTTAAATAAAATAATTACTGCATGGAGAGAATAGATTTCCGAGTTCTTACATGACGATCGTCCTTGGGATAAATAGTGTACCGACACGCCGGCTGGTTCCCACGGATACTGCATATCTACCACACGGGCAGGGAGTGGTATCCGGTTTACTTTTCCCGATCGACGAGCGTCCCGCTGGGACTCGTTTCCCCGCATGGCGCAACTGATTATTGGATCGACCAGCCTTGTTTGTCTATAGTAAGAACTGAGAAATTCTCTAATGCATGGTTCCAGGGTAACTTGGAGCTCACTAGTAGTAAGCCGTAATAATTGCCTGGCCGCTTAAACTGATTTGATTATGGGTTGTATCCTACTTTGCCAACTATTGAGGTAAGCTGAACGTCCTGACATGACGGGTCAACTTCTGTCCTTGTTTGGTTGGGGAGTTGGTTCGGAGTGTCAAGATGCTAGGCGTACCTTAGTAAGAGGCAAAGATCTATTTATCTTATTTATATCCTTAACCCTTATTACTGGTTTTAATTCTTCATGTTGTGCTTCCTTTGTGGTGCTTGCTATTGGAGGTCTAACCTCTCTGGTTTTGCATGGCCAGATCTAGAGCCAGCTCTCGAGGACTCAGCTTACTTCTACCCTCAAGATGGTCAATACTAGAAGAATGACCGCGGGAGGCCACGAGTGGGTTCCTTGACTTCCTACTCGTCTTGTTCTTTACTTTACTTTTACCGTTTTGGCACCGACCTGTTAGTCGGACTGTCTAGCACTTGCTTTTACATAATTGTAATTAATTCAGACTGCAGCTGATAGCGATTGTGTATACCTTTTTATATCATCTGGCTATGTTTTGTAAAGCCAGATCTCAAGGACATTTTGACCGAGCGTTTGGGATGCCTTACCGCTTTATCATATATGCTCTTTATTTACTGCTACTTGATTCATTGATTGAGACAATAGATGTCATGTGACCCTAGCGAGACTTGTATGTAGTATGCACCCCCTTGTCTAGTTTACAGCATTGATCGTATTATTCGGTATTTCTTCTACCCGTAATACGTAGCTGGCCAAGTCCGTCCCCGTCCCCCGGCGTTTCGGGTCTGGGGTGTGACAAAAAGCTAATGCTAAATGCATTAAGTGCTAAAGCTAAGCCTTAAATGCTAATGCCTAATGCTTTAAGTGCTAAAGCTAAAGCATTAAATGCTAATGCCTAATGCATTAAGTGCTAGTTCATTCCATGTGGCCTGGTAAAATTTTACATGCGGTCAGGAATTTAATCCATGCGGCCGACCTACTGTACAAAATATACGTGCATTAATATAATGCATTAAATAATGCTTGCAAGTATAAATCTGGGATTCCTATACATTAATAACATGCGGCTGGTGCTAAATATACATGCATGCTTGCATGCATTAATATAATGTATTAAATATAACATGCGGCTGGCTTTGGTATTGCTCTTTATGCGGCTCACTTATAATAGCATGCAAGCTTAGCTTGCATGTAATGCATATTAAATATGTAACATGGCATTTGGCCATATTATATTAAATATTCATAGGCCTATGCGGTAAGCATACTTTATACATGCATGCGGCTACTAAGCTGTTTGCTAAGGCTTAATGTATGCGGCCAAGCTACGAGTCCATGCGGCCAACAACTGTTGGCCATGCAAAATTTAACTAAATGCATGCAAGCATTTAATGGCTAAGGCCATGCACGTGAATGCTAAGGTCATGCATTAAAATATACATGGCATTAAAATATACTTGGTCATGCATTAAAATATACATGGCATTGGCCTATGCGGCTCAATGCTTGCTAATGCAATAATAAAGGCCATGCGGCTCAGAGCATCTATGCTCATGCGGCTCATTGTACGATTAATGGCTCCCACAGAGAACATGTCCACGAAAAACACCATGGCCTTCATGCTCTACCAAACAACAATAGAAACCCAAATCCAGACTCCCGTAGGTCAAATTTGAGTAAAATGAAATTATCTATAACATGGAACAATCAACTAGCAAAAATATGTAACTTTGATAGATCAAAACTCCTGGAAATCGAAAATGCCACAAAGCTAGATCTACAAGAATTTAACCATGGAAATGAAAAATGTTAAGTACTAAAGTGGGTTCGAAACACATGAGAAAGACAGTGGAACAATAAAGATGGGGTTCCTCTATGAAGCAAGATGCACTTGCCTAAGCTCTCCACTTTCTCAGGTTGGTGGAGAAGTAATGGTGAAGAAGAAGAAGTAATGGAAAAGAATTAATGAGGAGAGAGAGAGAGAGGAATGGGAGTTAATAAATGGTGATGGTGGTGGTAGGTAGGTGGATTGGTTCTCCAACAAAACCGAACCAAGCCAACAAGCCGAACCGAACCAAGATAAACCCATCAATGAAATGCCAAAATAAATCAAGCATGGAGACATGCAATACGGGTCAAAATACGTACACGTATATCAAATACGTAATACGAACCACGGGCATTACAACTCTACCCATCTTAAAAGAATTCTGTCCTCAGAATTTAATCAAGAGGCTAGAGTGGCAAAGACAAGCTATACTAAGTAATCAATCAAACAATCAATCATGCAAGCAAGAAATTTGAAGGCATAAGGAAGAGGGAAGACATCCTGCTAGAAACCTCTCTGCCGGTTCTGAATCTGAGCTTGGACCAGGGCATACTGCTGGGGTCTCTACTGCTGGAATACTTGTGCCTGAGGCGGCAATAGCCTCAGAGGCTGGTACTGCTGCTGCACTGGTGCTGGTGCTGGTCCCCTTACCGAGGGACTAGTCTGGGCCGATGATGAACTGGCCCTATTCGGACAGGACCATATCTTGTGGTCCGGTGCTCCACAAGCCAAATACAATCCCTGTGCTCTACGATACTCCGAAACAATGTGTCCTAGCTTCCCACAATAAGTGCAGCCCATTACGGAAGACTGCTTCTGCTTCTGTTGCTGAGGGGACGTCGGAGTCGAATGCTGAACCGACGTAACCGAATTCGCCCTTCGGGGAACTCCAATAGTCAAGGCCCTGACTGCCGGGGCTGGTGCTGAAGACTGGGTCATCTGACCGTGAGACCGCTTTCGACCTCCAGTCCTGTCCACGATCCTGTGGAAGGTATACTCGTGCCTCCTTGCTGCCCTCAATACCGCATCAAAAGTCTGATGCTCAAACTGCTCCACCGCCAGTAAAATCTCCAGGTGGAGTCCCTGCTGAAACCGCTGGGCTCTATCAAACTCGGTCGCCACCAAGGTGGGAGCAAACCGACTAAACCTAGAAAACTCGGCCGCATACACATCGACCGTCCGGCTTATCTGCTTCAAATTGGTAAACTTCGTCTGTAGATCATACCGAGCTACAGCATCAAAATACTTGGTCTGGAATCTCTCTCTGAATACTGCCCATAAGATAGGGGCCACTAATCCTACGGCCTGCGCCGTCCACCAGCTGCGGGCAAGATCCAGTAACTGCAGGCGCACAACGGCTACCTTCTCGTCTTCTGGGGTCCTGGCTGCTTCTAGAATCACTTCTGTGTCCTGAAGCCACGCGTCAGCAGCGATAGCATCTTCGTTGCCATCGAAGAACGGAGGGTTCAGGCGCTTGAAACTGTTGGCTACACTGTTCCTATGATGACCACCCCTGTCCAGAGCATCTGCCACTGCCTGATGCAAGGCATCTCCTCGACGATCTTGAGAAGCTAACAATGATCTGATGAGACCTACCAAAGTACCATTATCAGGCTCTGCAGGCTGGACTGGCTGGACTGGGGGTTTTGGATCTCCGAAAGGCATGACCCGGGAGGCTGCTCCTGAGTGCTGGGCCTGATCTCCAGGTTGCTGCTGGTCCACGGGAGGTGCTCCGCCTTGCTGATCGACAGGTCCAGGAACAATGCCGCTGAAGAAGACGACATAGGGAATAATAAGGAAGGACCAAGACAGATCAATGATACAAGCATGTGATCAGGACAAAAATTTCAGGGATTTAGAGGATACGGGCAGAGATCAAGGGCAAGTACTAATTGAGACATCTATTCGGTAAACCCTCACATATCTTGATTTACAAGACCTGCATGGGCCACCACTTAAACCATGTCACGCTCCAGAACCAGAATACTGGAGAGCGGGGGCAGACATAGCCAGCTACGTATAATGAAATGGAATCCATCTCACCATACGGTTACGGCTGTCTAGATATATGAGGGTTTAACTACAAGCTATCAGTCTTCTATGGTCAAGAACAAGCCTAGTGTCTCAATCACAAGCAAGCAAATAAATGTTACAAGATGTAAGATCACCAAATATACAATAGTAAGACATCCCAAACATTACATATTCAGCTGATCATGAAGCTAGTCGTTACAAAATATGAGGACTAGCAAGAGTTTTAGTCATGCATGATCAACCCTATGATTTGTCAATCATGTTACAGCCTGTAGGCAGATAGTAATAAAGTATGCAATACGAGCTGCTCGTCGGCTAAACGCCTCAAAAGAATATTTTTACAATAAAGTGGAAGAGCCAAAATAAACCCACTCGTTGCCAGGATTCTGTCTAGTGGTCACCATCTGGCTGGAAAGTCGGTAGAACCTCTGGAGCTGCTCCGGTATCTGGCCATACAAAACCAGCTGGGTCAGACCCCAAAAAGAGCAAGCGCCACAAAGAAGGCTTCACTTAGGAACTAAAATCAGCAATTAGCACAAGAGTATAATTACATAATAAAAGACAGTAATTAAAGAAAAGCATGACAGGTGATATACGATGAGATAACCATGGGACTATTCAGATAACCAGGTTACAACCCGTAAACCAAACAAGGACCGGGGTTGTAACCCTTCGTCTGAACAGAACTTGGTTTCTCCTACCATTTATCGGCAAGATAATATAAGAAATCAGGATATATAACAATCTTGTACAGGATCAAGACAAGACTAGACTGATTAAACTCCATCCAACATTTCACGGCCAAGCAATACGTACGGCTTGATACTTTAACTAACTAGGGTTATCACAGGCCTAGTTACTAGCAAGATGCAGCGAGATTCTTCCACAGTCACAAGCCCTGCAGACCATCCAGGTTACCCAGGTCAACTATTAGTATAATAAGGGTGCAACACATGACAGTGTACTGGAAATATGCCCTACTCGACGGCAGGCTACAGATCCCAAGTGCACCCAGGTAACGGGATTGCCTGTAGCTGGGAGATCTCTTCATGACTATTGGATTATTCTAGTTATTAGCCTTAGTCAATTTACAGCAGGTACCCCTGGCCATGGTACTCAGGGATCCCTGTCCTAGACATGATGTAAGACAAGACTGGTTTATTTGTACAAGCACAATCGTCCACGGTGTCCAGGTTATTCATACTTGTCATGTCATGTTGGCCGTCGTAACAGTATGTCGAGATATATCATGTCAGGTTTACTTGTCAAGAGTGTGCCACGGCGGGCCACTATCAAGAATTATCATGTCAAGTTTACTGTCAGGAGTGCGCCACGTCGGGCTACTATCAAGTCATGTCATTGTCAAAAGTGCACCACAACGGGTCACCGTCGTGTCAGGGCGAACAATTAATATGGCACAAGCATAAAAGTAGTAATTAAATATTAGCTAGAGCAAGGGCTGTGGGGGACTCATGCGGCTCAGGAAAATTATTACATTGCTAATGGCCATGCGGCCGGCTGCAAATAAATGTGCATGCGGCCAAGCACAGAAATGTGCATGCGACCAGGCAATTAAAGCTAATGCACGTGCATGCAAGCGGCCATACAATTGAATAGTGGCCATGTGGCCATACATGCAATCGGCCATATGCGGCCAGCAAATACTGGCATATGCGACCAGTAACAAATGGAGGGCCATATACGGCCAGCAATGGCCAATAGCCATATGCGGCTAAAAATGTTCCCATGCGGCCAATTAAATATTAAATGGCCATTAAATCTTACTAAGGCCATATGCGGCTCAAAATATGAGCATGCGGCCAACAAAATTACACGCGGCCAAAGTATTTAATGCATGCAGCAAGTGATTTAATGCATGCAATAAAATTACATGCGGCCAAGAATTAGATATCCATGGGCCAATGTTCCAAGCAAGGCCATGCATATGTGGCCAAAATTATAGGCCATGCATGCGGCCAAGTTGTAGGCCATGCGGCCATAGTGCAAAAAGGCTATTGCTAATACATTAAGTGCTAAAACTAAAGCATTAAAAGCTAATGCATATGCTTCAATGCGGCCTGGTGCAAAAGCTAATGCTAAATGCATTAAGTGCTAAAGCTAAGCCTTAAATGCTAATGCCTAATGCATTAAGTGCTAAAGCTAAAGCATTAAATGCTAATGCCTAATGCATTAAGTGCTAGTTCATTCCATGCGGCCTGGTGAAATTTTACATGCGGCCAGGAATTTAATCCATGCGACCGACCTACTGTACAAAATATACGTGCATTAATATAATACATTAAATAATGCTTGCAAGTATAAACCTGGGATTCCCATGCATTAATAACATGCGGCTGGTGCTAAATATACATGCATGCTTGCATGCATTAATATAATGCATTAAATATAACATGCGACTGGCTTTGGTATTGCTCCTTATGCGGCTCACTTATAATAGCATGCAAGCTAAGCTTGCATGTAATGCATATTAAATATGTAACATGGCATTTGACCATATTATATTAAATATTCATAGGCCTATGCGGCTAACATACTTTATACATGCATGCGGCTACTAAGCTGTTTGCTAAGCCTTAATGTATGCGGCCAAGCTACGAGTCCATACGGCCAATAACTGTTGGCCATGCAAAATTTAACTAAATGCATGCAAGCATTTAATGGCTAAGGCCATGCACGTGAATGCTAAGGTCATGCATTAAAATATACATGGCATTAAAAATATACTTGGTCATGCATTAAAATATACATGGCATTGGCCTATGCGACTCAATGCTTGCTAATGCAATAATAAGGGCCATGCGGCTCAGAGCATCTATGCCCATGCGGCTCATTGTGCGATTAATGGCTCCCATAGAGAACATATCCACGAAAAATACCATGGCCTCCATGCTCCACCAAACAACAATAGGAACCCAAATCCAGACTCCCGTAGGTCAAATTTGAGTAAAATAAAATTCTCTACAATATGGAACCATCAACTAGCAAAAATATACAAGTTTGATAGATCAAAACTGTAACGCCCCAGTCCCAAAATACGTAGGACTAGGAACGTAGACATGCCAGCTGTATTCATACGAAGTACATAGGCCTCATATGGATACATAAGCTGTAAAATATAGTAGAACCATAACTAATCTCATCCACACAAAAATAAATAAATAAAAGATATCATATAATGATAATGAACTGTCTTGATACAATATGTTGGGCGGAGACAAATCCACTACCAACAATGAAAAGAAATACATGATATACAAAAGAATGAATTTGGCGAGCGAAGCGAAGACGATCCAAGTGCAATCATCCTCGAAGAAATAGCGATGATCACGGCTAGAACTAGAACACCTGTGAAAGACAAGAGCACACACCTGGAGAGATAACCAGGTCCTCAGAGGGACATAACAAGACACATAATATCATGCCATATAAACTGAATAAATATTGCTCAAATAAATAAGTCAATTGAATTATAACATGGTCCAATACACACCTATTGAACTAGCGTACCATCCCTCCAACCAAACAAGGACAGGAGATGGTAAACTAATTCACGGTGACGTATCTTTCCATGCTATGAATCCAATATGATATTCGGATCCCAACAAGGTTCAATACCTTCTCATCGAAGTAGTAAGCGATACCTACAACCAAACAAGGACAAGATGTGACGAACTAATCTGCGACAAGTTATTGTTCCAAGCCACGGTCAGATACAAGTACCCAAACCAAAAGTACTCGTACCTAACGGATAAATGTGCCTAATCGTTCTAAGTAAAATGTAGTTAAGAACAATCCATCCTACGCATGGGCCCTAGCTAAATAGGATCGGCATGGTCCCCCCTTGGGACACCAGAGGCCCCATCAGTAAGAGCATAACGTTCCGCAGAACGTCAGTGGCCGTCAGTAATCATGGGTCATCAATCCCGTATCTTCAGCGGAGCTTCCGGGTCACAAGGGAAAGTGCATCGAAGTCCATACGCTAAGAAATTATCCTCCCCGCCCAATGCCTACTGTGTTGTATCCATAACACAAAATTACTATAACCGCTAAGTCAAACTAGAATACAATCTCTATTAGCGGTTATTCCTATCGTACGGCTTATACGTACCGGTGGCCAGCCAGTCACGCATGTCCGTGTTCTACATGCGACACACAATTTTGTGGTACAACGTGTCAAGGCCAATGAATGCAACACACAAGGTGATCCCTTAAATCTAGGTTTAATGTGTAAGAAAACTAATACATAGCAGGAAATATAACTGAACAGTAAGTTCTAACAGGTTATGCCATGTATCACAGTTTATTTTGTATAAAGAAAATAAATAATGCATGAAATATGAGCTAAAATAAATAAACAACAAATGACAAGGTGTCTTGTCTGATAGTACGCCTGGTGTACTGCAATGATCAAGGTGGCACGAACTACAACTTCGGTGTAATAACTATGTAAGGTGGCCTCTGATGGTGTTACGGATAGTTCCATTGGGTCCAGGACGGTCAAATTAGTTGGATTTGACATAAGGTAGTCTAGAATTCGGAGAGAGTAGGAATATGATGGTCGAGAATCGAAAATGAGGGAATTTGTGGAATAATACATATACTATTTTAAAAATAATTATAATACTATATTTTGAGAGAAAATATTATACCTAAAATTTTATGTAACTACTTGAGTATAGTTTATATATAACAATTTTAAAAACTATATTTTATTAGTCCAAGATATTTTTAGGCTCAAAACTTATATTTGAAAGAAAATAGCTGGAATACTTTATTAAATTCGTAGAAAATACAAGAATCTAATTTAGGAATATAACAATATTAGGAATGTTAGTAAGACCAATGGATGTATCCCTAATAGTATTAATAATGTATTGATATACCACTATATTCCACAAAATATTAATAATAAAAAAATAACAACAGTATTTACATTTATGAAATTAGTAAATTAACTTAGTATTAATGACGGTGATTAATAATAATAATAATAATAATAAATATAATAATAATGATAGTAATAGCAGATGCAAAAGAAAGAAAGAAAGAAAGAATAATAATAATAATAATAATAATAATAATAATAATAATAATAATAATAATAAAAAAACCACACTAACTTCTACTCCTTTATTAGAAGAGAAGAGAGAGAGTGAGGAACGGAAGAGGGGGAAAAGGAGAGCGTGAGAGATAGAGTGGCGGAGAGGGCCGGAGAGAAGGGCGACGGTCTGGAGGAAAGAGGGGGTTTCGGCGGAGAAGTCGGGAAATAGGAGGCTTTGTCGGTTTTCTTGGCCGGGGACTCGCACGCACGCGGCCATCGCTCGGCGGCACGGCGGTGCTCCATCCGGAGGCACGGATCGGGAGGTCGACGGCGACGAGGCTTGCTCGGCGGCAGTGGGGAAGGGCTATGGCGGAGGGAGTGGGGGCGGCGCCGGGCGCTTATCGGCGGGTTGGCGAAGAGTCGGTGCCGGCGCTGCTCGCGGGGCGGAGCGGACGCGCGACGGTGGTTCGTCGGGCTGGACACGGTGGTGGCGTGTGCCATGGGCGGCTGCGGGGGTTTTGTCGGAGAGGGTCGGTGAGGAAGGGTTCTGGCTCTTGGCGGACGGAGTGTACTGCCCCGCTCCGCGAAGGCACTAGATAGACAGAAAGATCGGATTGCTGGCTCTGCAACAGAAGACGATTAATCTGTGTGAGTGGACAAAGACTCATTTTATGATTCGCTTGCGCCTAATAAGAATCAGAGTTTTTGATTGAATGCTTTGCTAATAACAAAACAGAAATCTTGAGTATGCTTAAAAGAGAATCCGCACTTTGTCTGCTAAGAAAGAGAACTGTTTCCTGCCTGAAAAGAAGATGGATTTGTTTATGACTTGCTCGATTGATGCATGATTCATTTGATATCGCATGCGTATTGGGGAATCCACTTAGTGACGAGCTGAACCCATGCGAGTCACAGCGGCTAGCGACGAGCTGAACCCATGCGAGTCACAGCGGTTAGCGACGAGCTGAACCCAAGAGAGTCACAGCGGCTAGCGACGAGCTGAACCCATGCGAGTCACAGCGGCTAGCGACGAGCTGAACCCGTGGGAGGCACAGCGGCTAAGATGGAAATGATTGTGACTTTTCAAAGATGAGTTTTCAAAAGAATGTAAACTGACTAATGCATTCATGAAATGAATCTAGGTAAAGAGTAGCAAGATCACATCACAAGAAAATGTTTTCTCACTAAATGAACAGTGATCGTTTCAGAAAAATGTAGCTCCTTTGTTCACAATTCACCAGTATGCTGATATACTGACCCATCATCAGTCTGCATGCAGGTGCACCATGCATCGAGAAGGATAGTCCGAAGCGATAGCCCGAGCCTCATCCTCAGGAGCCAGAAATCAGAAGAGATGCCAAGAGATGACATCTGTGCAAGAGTTTGGTTTTGTATATAAAAGGATGTAATATATGGGAACGGGATCATTGTAATCTGTAAAGTTCTGAGAGAATGTAACATTGTATCAGAGAGAATCGAGAGCTTGTAATCTGTTCAAATGAAATCAATAAAAAGAAATGTTCTTGTTACCATTGTGTTCAATACTTGTATTCTGAAATATGTCCGCTGCTGCTTCAATTATCTGCGATACGTTCCGCTGCGTATTGTCAAACTTGTCTATCTTGTCTTGTTTCAGGTCTTGGCCTTATGCAAGCGCAACTTAGGCTTGCACGGCATCACGTCTTAGCGAGGACGAACGGTCCCAAAGAGCCCGAAGCGAGGACGAAAAGGACTCTGCGGGATCGGGGCGTGACAGAATGGTATCAAAGCAACATGATCCTCTGGCCAATTTTGATTCAATTGAATTTGTACATGTCTTCTGATCGAAATTCCGTTGCCTACTCGATATCAATAATGAGATGAACGTTCCATACAATAAGTCCGTAAATATTTTATGACGACGAAGGATGAGGACTATCGCTGCTAAGGATATCGTAAGTTTCTCCTTAAGTTTCGAGGACGAAACTTCTTTTCGGTGGGTAATTATGTAGTGCCCCGCTCCGCGAAGGCACTAGATAGACAGAAAGATCGGATTGCTGGCTCTGCAACAGAAGACGATTAATCTGTGTGAGTGGACAAAGACTCATTTTATGATTCGCTTGCGCCTAATAAGAATCAGAGTTTTTGATTGAATGCTTTGCTAATAACAAAACAGAAATCTTGAGTATGCTTAAAAGAGAATCCGCACTTTGTCTGCTAAGAAAGAGAACTGTTTCCTGCCTGAAAAGAAGATGGATTTGTTTATGACTTGCTCGATTGATGCATGATTCATTTGATATCGCATGCGCATTGGGGAATCCACTTAGTGACGAGCTGAACCCTAGAGAGTCACAGCGGTTAGCGACGAGCTGAACCTATGCGAGTCACAGCGGTTAGCGACGAGCTGAACCCAAGAGAGTCACAGCGGCTAGCGACGAGCTGAACCCATGCGAGTCACAGCGGCTAGCGACGAGCTGAACCCGTGGGAGGCACAGCGGCTAAGATGGAAATGATTGTGGCTTTTCAAAGATGTGTTTTCAAAAGAATGTAAACTGACTAATGCATTCATGAAATGAATCTAGGTAAAGAGTAGCAAGATCACATCACAAGAAAATGTTTTCTCACTAAATGAATAGTGATCGTTTCAGAAAAATATAGCTCCTTTGTTCACAATTCACCAGTATGCTGATATACTGACCCATCATCAGTCTGCATGCAGGTGCACCATGCATCGAGAAGGATAGTCCGAAGCGATAGCCCGAGCCTCATCCTCAGGAGCCAGAAATCAGAAGAGATGCCAAGAGATGACATCTGTGCAAGAGTTTGGTTTTGTATATAAAAGGATGTAATGTATGGGAACGGGATCATTGTAATCTGTAAAGTTCTGAGAGAATGTAACATTGTATCAGAGAGAATCGAGAGCTTGTAATCTGTTCAAATGAAATCAAAAAAAGAAATGTTCTTGTTACCATTGTGTTCAATACTTGTATTCTGAAATATGTCCGCTGCTGCTTCAATTATCTGCGATACGTTCCGCTGCGTATTGTCAAACTTGTCTATCTTGTCTTGTTTCAGGTCTTGGCCTTGTGCAAGCGTAACTTAGGCTTGCACGGCATCACGCCTTAGCGAGGACGAACGGTCCCAAAGAGCCCGAAGCGAGGACGAAAAGGACTCTGCGGGATCGGGGCGTGACACGGAGGGTGGGGCTCGACGGAGGGAGTGGCCAGGCGCGGAGAAGGAGGAAGGGTCGGGGAATATGGTCGGCTCACAGAGGCTCCGACACGTGCCGAGGGAGAGCGGCGGCTCTGTCCGCGCGACGAGCGGCCCGAAAGTCGAATGGAGGTTAGAAATTTTCCTTTCCTTTTCTTTTCCTGATGTGGCGTTGGTGTCGACCGAACTTGTGCGGCGGAGCTGGGTTTCCAGGGGTGATGGACTATGGTGGTGGCAGTGAGGTGTCGATGGGTTTGGCGTACTGAGGCGACGGTGATGGCGGTGGTGCAGTGAACGGCCATAGATGGGGGATGGTCGGGATGGTAGCCACGGTGCGGGTGGTGGTTTGCGGGGTTCGGGACAACGGCGTTGGATGGGTCGCCGAAGGTTGGTGCGGGTAGGGGATGGTGTTGTGGGCTGGTGTAGGGTGTTGGTTGGCGGTGACTAGGGGGCGCGGTTGTTATGGTGGTGGTGCGGATGTCGACGACAGGGAGTTGGTAGAGTCGGAGGGGTTGCGGATATGGCGAAGAAGGAAGGAGTCGACGATGGTGGTTTGTATCATCGTGTCGGGGCTGTCCGACACGACGGAGAGGGGGTCGGGAAATTGTAAATGTAATGGAAAGATATAGTAGTTGGGTGAGGCACAGGCACGATGCACAGCACATTTTCGGTCGAAAATTTTTGGATGGTGGAATAATTATGGCTTCTGGAATTTATGGAGGAGTACCTGCCTATTTATAGGATGTGGAAATTTCTAGTTGGATAATGATTAGGAAGATTTAAAACCCAATTAGATAATTCATCTATTAATTTAAATCAATCCAAATCGAAATTAATTTAAATCTAATTTACATCCTGTAGTTTAAAAAATAAGATAATTCAAATCCCAAATATAGATATTAATTTAAATAAATCCACAATTCAAATCAAGATTTAAATTGTCACAATAATTTTAAAATATGTTTTCCAAAAATACTAATTTTAATAATTTCAAAAATTGTATTATTATTTAAAAATAAACTAATAAATAATTACGAAATATATATGTGTGCACAAATAATATTTACAAATATATACTTTTCTATTATACCATTTTATAAAAATATTATTTATTATTATAACTGTCTAAAAAAGCTTTTCATAAATAAACTCATATATTTAGAAATTTTGATAGCTAAAAATAATTATTATATATATTATCTTGAAACTATAAAAATAGGAAAAAATATTTTTCTAAAAATATGTACGCTCGCACATATTCGCACTCGTCGAGCAATTACGAAAAATAAAATTTCGTGCGCGACGTACAATACGACTACGCGGCGTACAATACAAAATTTTAAATCAGTACCAAATTTAATAAATTAAAATAAAAAATAGTAAAAATTTAGGGGTTTTACAAAAACTCATGGAAATCGAAAATACCACAAAGCTAGATCGACAAGAATTTAACCATGGAAATAAAAAAATGCTAAGTACTAAAGTGGGTTAGAAACACATGAGGAAGACAGTGGAACAATAAAGATGGGGTTCCTCCATGAAGCAAGATGCACTTGCCTAAGCTCTCCACTTTCTCAGGTTGGTGGAGAAGTAATGGTGAAGAAGAAGAAGTAATGGAAAAGAATTAATGAGGAGAGAGAGAGGAGTGGGAGTTAATAAATGGTGATGGTGGTGGTAGGTAGAGTGGGTTGGTTCTCCAACAAAACCGAACCAAGCCAACAAGCCGAACCGAACCAAGATAAACCCATCAATGAAATGCCAAAATAAATCAAGCAGGGAGACATGCAATACGGGTCAAAATACGTACACGTATATCAAATACGTAATATGAACCATGGGCATTACAGAAATTTACATTGGTCATTTTATATTTGGTTCTGGTGTTAAACATTCAAATGCAAACCTTGAAAAAGAAATTCTCAAAACATTTGATTGTTCATCGAGTGTCCTTCCTTTCAAGTTTCAACAAAATGAACATCACGGAACCACAGCAGCATGCCACCTTCATGGGGGCAAAAGAATCAGTGAACCAAAACACAAAAATCAAGCTTTAAACACATAAAAAGCTGGTGAGAAAAGAATTGCAATGTTTGTCATTCATAATACTCACAGGTTAAGAAAACTCAAAAGGGGAAATAAGAAAAAAAAATAAGGACAAGGTAACGCATGTTGGCTTACAAAAATCCATCAACAAGGATGACAACCCAGCACCAATGTTCCCTCTAAACTGTTTGTATAACTCCAACTATTGCCCGATCGCCTGTTGCTCCAGTATGAAAGGGCTAAGAGGCGTCGGCTACACCCCTCTCCGACCACCACCACCACCACCCACTCCCCCCCCCCCCCCCCCACAAAAAAAAAAAATCCAAATGTTAGGGTTTTGATCGTAAGTGGAATACAAGTACCTTAGTGTGCGAGGACGACGAGATGAGGGCGGAGAGACACCCGTGATCCGACGGCGAGATGACTCGGGATGGAGAGAAGATGACGGTCGAGGATGGAAAGAGGACGCCGACGTTGATTCGGACCCGACGGCCGCTAGAGAAGCAATGGCTTTTCCGCGTGGTTTTCAATTCCCGCCCGAAAGGGATTTTGGTGTGCCAAAAAGAGGTTGGGAGAGGGGATTTTTGTGGAATTTTGGTGTGCCTAGGTTTTCAATTCCCGCCAGAGGCTTGCAAAAAAGAGAGAAGGATTTGTGTGCCAGATTGGAAGAAAATGTGCTGGATACTTAAGGTCACGTGATATTATGTGAATTGAATTTTTATACATTTGGAATGGTATTGGTACGGTTAATGTGTGTTCCAAAATAATCAAATTTTAATTAAAAATAATAACATAATATTTGGAACATTTTTCAATTCTGGCACAGTTTTTTTTCGTTCAAAACTTAGGCACGCTAAATAAGTGTTCCAGATTGAAATACGTCCAGTGTTCCTAATTAGCTATTTAGGTGTAGTGAAAGATATTTGAAGTACATCATTGTCTAGAAATAGACAACTAATTTCACAATATTTTTGTCATGTCATGTTATGTCAATTATACCATGTTTTTGACATTTGAATTGGAGGATTATTTAAATAAAATATTGTTATTCTTATATGGCTACAACTTTTTTCTAAAGTCATACATGCATTGGAGATGCTCTAATGTTGAAAGTGGAAGAAGTTGCATTAGATGCTCTTCAGCATGTAACCTAACAGAGGTCAGTCTCCCAATGCTTACATATCTCACTCAAAGTTCATGTCAAGCTAATTGTAGGCTCCATTAAGGATGGTAGGTTTGTACTTCAAAAACCTATTCATAGATATAACTATCTCACCATATAAATTGACCACTGTTGGAAGGAAAAAAAAAAGTACACTGAAGAACTGCACCATCTCCAAAATATAGTTTGCCAGTTTTGAGAAAATTTTCAACACGAGCACCCGGCCCAGGAACTTTCGCGCGCCATGGAAGTCCATCGGCCAAACATGGCAGTTGTATGCCTAGGGCTCCACGCCCATGCTCAGGACGCCTTACGTTGCATGACAACAACAATAGGCAACAGAACGACTACATTATAGGACCTGCACGTGTCGCAAGAACGGACGTACAAACAATTGATACTGTACTTCTCCTCCCACTGCACGAAAAAGATTTCTTTCCCATTTCCATTAACAGTGAGCCACAACCGTCAAATCAAAAAGCCCACATTAAATTACAAGTCCAAAAACACATGTTAGCATATACTGTTTTTTAGAGTATCTGTGTCTTGTGTCGTGTCTTGCAGCGACACGACATGTACCAGAGTGCCGATTTTTAGAGTACCCGATATTGCTTTCTCCATTCCTTTCAATCCAAAAAGCCCAATCCCCACCACAAAAAAAAACCACACCAATCCAACACCAATTACTAATTCCAAATTAAAAACCTACGAAAATGATATTTTGTCCGTAATTTGTGACCGCGGACGTGACCACCGGTCCACATGACAGCCAACCGTTGACCCTCCGCTATTACCAACTCCAACCGGACCGGAGGTCAATGAAAGATCGTCACGTCGGTCAGTGGTCACAAACCGCGGACAATGTAGCAGTCCAAAAACCAATGTTACTATAAGTTGTTGTTGTTGTAATAGTAATGTACGGTAATGATGATCTAGGTCAAGTATGTGAAACTGAGCTATGTTGAAGTACTATGTTGGCGAGGTTTGCAGTCCTCTGCCGCTTGATCCCGGCGCCGGCGGGCTCCTCCGCAGCCGTGGGCCTCTCGATCACCGTCTTGAGCGCCTCTTGGATGGACGAGACCGACTGGTTCTCTTCGGAGCTCCCCTCCCCGGCGATGACCAGGACGTTCCTCACCCTGCCGCCGATGGTCGTGATCTCGGCCTTGAGGGTCCGCAGGCTCAGAGCCTTGAGGGCCTTGATGAGGTCCGGCAGGAGGTCGGGACGGTCTTCGCAGCACAGAGAAGCTCGGATCAGCAGCCGCCCGTCCTCGTCGCTGGTCGCGTCGACGGTGAGCTCGTCGGATTCTGTCGGCAGGGGGCTCTCCTCCGCGATCTCCGACGTCTGTCGCTTCAGCTCCTTCACGTGCTGGATCACTTCTGCTAGTAATGATGCTTTGTCCGTCTATAGAAGACGAAGAAGAAACACAAAGAAGCACATTATAGTGTGGCTAGAAGTGGCTTGGTGAACTATGGATGACAAATTGAATGTGCATGCATGCTTTTACAGTTAAACATGGTTCGATATAGTTGATGGACAAAAGTTGTTACTGTGCTGCTACTTTCTCTTGGTATGTTATAGTTTTTTTTTTTTAAAGTCGGACGATATGCACAGAATTTTGTTCACGCTGTGTTGTATGTCTGTTGACCAAATAAGTGGGAGAAATAATACGTTCTTGTGGTTCGATTCACTGATCTTTTACATCTTATATCTTTTCTCGATAACCACAAGAGCCATCCGAGTTCGGTTGGTATATTATAGTTGATGAACAGAAGTTGTTACTGTGTCAACTAAACGGTTGTCTTGCGTATATGTCGACACTCTCCGGCAAGAATGATTCCCATGGAAACCTTCTTGAGCTGCTCTTCTCCTTTGTCTGTAGCAGAAAACCTAAAAGCAAAAAAAAAAAAAAAAGTCCCCGCGTGTGCCTGGCTCACTGACATGTGGGCCAGAGGACAAAGCCGACGTTGGCTGTCACAACGTGGGAACTACTGTATAAATACCAGTTGTGATCGAGAAATGCGCTTGATTGTACTTGTGTATATGTATATACTCATGGCTAAGCGCCGATAGAATCCATGGATTCTATCATGTTCGAACAGAGAATAATTCCGAGAGATTCAAATTCCTAAAACTTTACTAATATATATGTATAGTTGAACATAAGTTAGGTCAAAGAAATTCATTCATTTAGTTCCATATACGTCAGTACATGATTTGAGAATGGATCAGTATGACCGCCGGCCGACGTGACGGTCCTTTATTGGGCTCGTAGTCTGGGTGGAGCCCGACAATAGCAGAAGAGCATGGTTGACTGCCATGTCGGACCGCGGTCGCAGAATCTACTATTAATATAGACATGACCACTATAGTTACTAAAATTTGAAACGAGATGGAACTCACTTTGGTGGTGCTAGGGAGCAAGCTGCGCAGCTTGGCAAAATGGGCGTTGATACGCTCGCGCCGCCTGCGCTCCGCCTCGCTGTGGCTCTTCGACGCGGCGAGCGCCTTCGCGTCCATGATCTCCTGCGCGCTCATCTTCCCCAGCTCGGCGTGGAGGCCCCCGAACGGCAGCGACGAGGACGACGACATCTCTCCCATGTAGTTATAAAAACCAGCCAATCCCAAAGGATCAAGGCCTCCTCCTCCTCCTCCTTCGTAACTGAACTGCAAGCTCGTCGAAGCCCGTGATCTAGAGTACCAGTCCCCGTAGAACGGAGGAATCGACAGCGGCGCCGGCGGGGGGAGAGGAGGCAACGTGGAGGGGAAGAAGCTAGGTGGGAGTTGCCATGGCAGTAGATGTGCGGAAGAATTGTTAGTCGCGGCGGCCGAGATCGGAAATACAAATCCTTCTCCACCACCACCACCACCACCTTCTTGGTTGTGGTTGTTCTCCTCTTGATGATGATGGTAGGCTTGGAATTCAAGAACGTTAGCCATTTGGGAAGAAGCTTGATCTCCATTGCTATCCATTGTGCATATGCTACGAGTATGAATGAGTAGGTTGATTTTGTAGCACTATTACTTTGCTTCTACGCCATATATATATATATATATATACATATATGTTACGAAGCAAGTGGTGGTGCAACAACCATGCCATGATGATGAGAGTGAGGAGGGAAAGTTGGCTTTTGTATGGAAGTGGAACCGACCAGGCCTGATCATGACTTTGGGTCAAGACCCACTTTCCAATTCCACGCCTTCCTTCTGCTGCCCCGAAACGATGTAATCATTGTGTCTTAGAATACACTCTTCTCCTCCTCCTCTCTCTCTCTCTCTCTCTCTCTCTCTCTCTCTCTCTCTCTCTCTCATGATACTGTCCGACTCTTCTTCCATTGCACCTCTCACTGTGGACACATCGGTCAGTACTTTTTTCTGTCACTTTTCTGCTCAGAGCCCCTTCTCTCGCTACTTCTCTCTCTCACTGTGTTATCTGCCTTAGGCTTTGTGTTTGTGTTGGTGGGTGGTGGTGCTCACCTTTGTTTCTTTGTTTCTTTGTTTGTTCGTTTCACAGGGTCTGCTTGGATCGTGGGAAAAATAAATAAGCAGAATTAAATGGGATTAAATAAGAAAGAGTTAAGCGAGAAGGAGTAGAGTCAATACATATAATTTTATTTGGATTGGAGGAAGAGTTAAGTGAAGGATGTTTAATAATTCTTGTTTGGATTGAAGGTTTTGAGTGAGAGGAGAATTAATAAAAATATAATAGTTACCAAAGTAATCTTATTACATATGTTATAAAGTTAAATTTGATTGCAATTTTAATTAGAACTTGTCAAAATATCTTCACAAATTAGGAAGCTACGGATTAACATGTTGAAAAAAAAGAGAAACAAAAATCATAATATTTTATAAAACAAATAAGGAATATTTATGACTTTTTAAACAAAACTCCTCAATCATTCTCGTTAACCTTTCGATTTGGAGGATTAAAAAAATGAACAAAAAAGAGTAAAATAAATCCTCACTTAATCCTCTAAATTTATTTTTTCTTTACTTAATTTTCTCTCACTTAACTTTATTAACCCTCAGTCCAAATAACCCATAAAAAGTAAATACATGCTTCTAGAATTTGTTTTCTTAGCATATGCATGATGCTGGTCTTACCATTTGAGAGTGTGTTGAGGGTTTCAAGGAGGGTTTGTTGTGAGTGGAAGTCAAGTTATGCAAACTGTTCAGGGTGATATAGTGGAGGACTAAGCAAGAAGAAAAGGTTGAATTCTCTAACTGTTAAAAAAAATTACTTGTTATTAAGGATATTAATTTATTTCCTAATCCTTAACTTTACAGTTAGTTATGGACGATTGACTCAAGGTGTCTATTTGGGTCGGGCAGTCCGGGTTCGACAAAGGTCAAATTTGGGCTAGATCGGCTCGGATCCGGTCAATGGACCAATCTGGCGAAGCCCAAAAGCACCCCGAGTTTGGCTGTATTTACTGCACCGGCTCGAAGGTCCGTCCTGGCCCGATCCGCCCCAAATTCCAATCCGAACCAGGTTCTATTCCTCATCCCAATCGACCAGGCCCGATCGATGACCCGATCAGGTTCGATCTCAAGCCTGGGTCGACCCGAAAACCGTCGATTCCACGTGTTTAATTGTTTTGATGTATTTAACCAAAATACTCCTCTTATTACCGTTATATAAACGTTGGGAGAAATATTTTGGTAAAAAAATATCCTAAATGTTGGGGTATACCTACATATTTAATTATTTTTGGGATATTTACCAACATACGCTCCTTGTTACCGTTATATAAACGTTGGGAGAGGTATGTTCCTTACACTCCTTATTTTATCAAAATACCCTCCTTATTTTACCAAAAATATCGTGTATGAAGTATGTTCCACATAATTTACTCCTAGATCGAATCGGTTTTGGTGTCCCAGATCCTGTTTGAGAAAATTCAAACATTATGCACAAGTTGTCCATGATCATACAATATGCGTGAACAGTTTAACTATAAAATATGTGCATGGTACATAAAACAAAAATAAAGCAATATAAATCTCTACTCAATGTTATTCCAATTGGCAACTCATCGGTCCCAGACCATTAATTCCAAACACATTCAACCATTCTATGGCACCAAGCCACATTTGACCATTTTGCGACACCAAGCCACATTTGACCATTTCGTTTCTCAGCAACAACAGTATAATATTCCATAAGATTACATAACAATATCACTATATTCCACATGAAAACATAACAACAATATTATCATTTCAGGTCTCTAAATAACAAGTTAACAACAATCAAATTACTTTCTTTTAACTTGGTTCTTTTAACTTGGTTCTTTGTACTTAGCATAATAAATCTCTTGGCATATAAAAACAAAGACAAGCAAGAGTGTAATTTTATTAAGTGTAAAGGTAAATGAGAGAAGAATCAAAATCACCCACCATAATGAATAGCCTATTAGGCTATTACCTTGATCGAACAGATATCGAACAATTTGTCATGAGAATCCCACCATCTTAAAAATTACTATTCAATCAATTAACGTTTTATCTCCAAAGAATTTCTCAATCCAAGAAAACAATTAAGCAAATCCAAGTCACTTACTACGCATACATCAATCGTACTCTTCTAAACATGATCACAATCTCTATTAACATCGTCTAATTTCAGCCAAATATATATGAAATCGTCATCATTTAATTCCAAGTGTCAATCTTTATTCATAGCTAGCTTGTCAACATATCAAAAAACATGGATCCATCTCACCCATCAACTTTTGTCCAATAACAGAAAATTTTAAACTATCAAAACTCACTATATTCCACGAGCCAAAATCCAATCCTTCAACCAATTTCTTCCAACGATGCTCGATAATCCATGTATTTCCAGCCCGTGCACAAACAACGTTACCTCACGAAGATCAATCCACAAATCAAGGCATTCTCGTAGTCACCGATTATTTCAAATTACAAACCAGATAGCCAAATTATAGGTCGGCTCAATAATTCTCATAATCCATCAAGTTTGTAACTCCAAATTTATTGAATAAATCAAAAGGAATTTCAATATTTGCTAAGCCGAGACTAACTAATATTCATTCATGTCATTCTATATATATATATATATATATATATATATATATATATATATATATATATATATATATATATATATATATATATATATAGTAACGGTTAGTTTTATTCAAAAAAACTAATAATCAGGGGGTACAATAGAATTAGCTTCTCTTTCAAGAAGTTGGAGAATGCAACTAGGTGGAGAATACATTTGGTTCTCATTTAGGACCATTAGGCTGTGGAGAGTGTAGGATGCCGGCCGATGAGCTGCTTCATTACCTTCTCTGCGGATGAATGAGAATTCAAGGTTCTTGTCAAACCCGGATATCTCTTCGTGCGTAGCTTGAACCAGATCATATAACCTCCATGGGATGAGCTCCTTCTCCCCTTTGAATATCCGATAGGTAGTGAGTGAGTCGCCCTCTATCCAGATGTCCCTCTTGTCAAGTGCTTTAGCTAGCAGTACACCCAGACGTAAAGCTTGGATTTTCGATGCTAGGCTTCTATCTTCTGCAGAGCCAAAGTCAGGTGATAGAATCCATGTTTTAGCTGCCACAAATTTTCTCCGATGATCTCTGGCGACTGCCGCGACAGCTATAGAGTTTGATGAAACTGCTCCATCTACATTAATGTTGATGGCCCCCGTAATAGGAGGATTCCATTTGGCTTCAACCACTTCATGTCGTAAGTCATTGAGACGCTCCATTCTATATGTTCGACCAATAGAGTATGCATGGTATATATAATACGCCTGCTAAAGGATCTTATGGACGCTCGGCGGTTCGTGCTTGAATATGCAAGCACAACGAGCTTTCCAAAGTGCCCAAAGAATAGCTGCCCCCAATAGGAAACTTTGTTCAGATTGTTTGTCTTTCAACCACTCATCTAGCAACTTGGAGACGTCCCAATGTAAGTCGACTCGAAGGCCTAGCGAGCTTGCAAACCAGACCGCTCTCGATATATTGCACATGAGGAAGAAATGATTTGAGTCCTCCACATGGGCGAGACAAAAAGGGCAGTCATTATTCAAGTTTGGGAGCCGCTTGCTGAGCACATTAAGAAGCGGGAGGGCATTATAGAGGAGTCGCCATATGAATATTTGAACCCTTGGAGAGATGTCCTTCATCTGCCATAAATTGTGCCATAAGTGACTATCCGAGACTCTACATGAGCTGTTCGGTGCCTGTCTTTGCAATGTTTCATAGAGAGATTTGGACGCAAACTTTCCATTTCTAGAGTTAGTCCATATAAGTTCGTCTTCTCCATCTCCTTCCCCTAGGAAAATATTCGCGATGGCTGTTGCCTCTCTTGGGGAGAACATAGAGTGAATGAGTTCGAGGTTCCATGATCTCGTGTTAGGGATAATAAGATCCCTGACCAGAATTGGACCGTTAGGAGTTGGACTACTCTCGGAGATACGAAAGCCAGGGAGAGACGGAACCCATGGTTGTTCGAAAGCTTTAACCCATCCCCCTCTGATACGCCATAAGATATTTCCCTCCATCTGATGCCTTAATTCAAGCATGCTCATCCAAGTTGCTGATGCTTTCTTCGACTTTCTCACAGACCAGATGTATATATTCTCTAAATACGTGCCCCTGAGGAGTCGGGACCATAGTTGATCAGGTTGATCCAGGAATCGCCATAGCAATTTTCCTATTAGCGATTTGTTCACCCATTCAAGTTTTCTGATGCCAAGTCCTCCATCCCCTTTTGGTTGTGTTAACTTGTCCCAATTTAGAAAGTACATCTTCTTCTCTGATGTGTCATGCCCCCACCAAAACGATCGTTGCTGTCTCGATAGCCTAGCCAGAATCCGTTTTGGGACTAAGTAGGACGATAGGTAGTAAACCGGGATGGAGCCTAGAGTTGCTTTGATCAATGTAGAGCGTCCCGCATGGGACACGAGTTTGTCTTGCCACCCTTGCAGTCGTGCCGCCGCACATTGCTTGATCAGAGGAGAGTATGTAGCATTTTTTGATTTTGGTTTTAGTAAGGGGTGGCCATGGTATCTGTCGTCTTCTGCTATCAACTTGAATTTGAGGGCAGAGGCTATTTGGTCTCGATCATGACATGGAACTCTCTTGCTAAAATGGATGCTCGATTTGTTGAAGTTCACCTTCTGACCCGACCATGTTGAGTAGGTTTGTAAGATATCGTGGACAGTGTGTATTGTTGCGAGGGATGCCTGTCCAAATACTAGTATGTCATCAACGAAGAGGAGATGAGAGATTGACGGTGTATACCTGTTGATTCGAATACCCTGGAAAAGTCCGTCATGTTCGAATTTGCCGAATAGTCTAGACAGAACTTCAGAGCAAAGAACAAATATGAAGGGTGATAGCGGGCATCCTTAGCGAATCCCTCTTGTAGGCACAATACATCCTTCCGGTGCCCCATTAACTAGAATGGAGAATGAGGGTGTCGTAATACAGTTCATAATATTGTTGTTCACGTGGCCTCTGATTCCTATGCCGTTGAGGACCTGTCGGATGAATGGCCACGAAAGCCGATCATACGCTTTTGATATATCAATCTTGAGGGCGAAGGTGTTCTTCTTTGTCGACAGATTCTTCGTTTCATGGAAGATTTCTTGTGCAATGATAATATTGTCATTTATTTGTCTTCCTGGAACGAACACACATTGGACTGGAGCCACCAATTTGTTCATAATTGGTTTCAAGCGATTTGTAATAATTTTGGAAATTACCTTATACGCCACATTACACAAAACAATGGGTCGAAAATCTTCTGGCCCAGTAGGATTGGCTTTCTTGGGTATAAGTGCGATATGAGTGTGATTTAGGCGGGAAGGAAGGCATTCATCTGTAAAGAATCGATACACTAACTCGTACAGATCTTTGCCAAGCACATCTCAATTCTTCTGATAAACGACTGTCGGGAATCCATCAGGCCCGGGAGCATTCAAGGGGCCCATGCTTATCACAGATTACTTCACTTCGTCTTCATTCGGAGGGGCACCAGGAGAGTGTTCTCGTTGACGGATATGGGATTGTTGGACACTATAAAGTCTGGGCCCATAGCGGCTGATTCTTCCGAGCAATAAGTGGTGGATAAATGATTGATAAGAGCTTCACAGATGCTTCCCTAATTATATGTCCAGCTGCCATCAGGAAGTAGGATGGATCGAATTTTATTCCTACGTTTCCGTATTGTCGCCTTCGTATGGAAGTACTTTGTATTCTTATCACCGCCTTGAATCCATTGACATTTTGTTCTCTGACTCCAATAAGCTTCCTCGATGGAGAGGAGGTCATTGATCTCCGCAATGATCTCTATCTCGTCTTCAAGGGATTGGTCCGTAGGGCTCATCGATTGTAATCGCAATAGACGCCCCTGTAGACTATTGATGCAGGATTTAATGTTGCCAAACTTTTTTCGACTCTACCTGTGAATATTAAATAAAGTAAAGTGAACTTTGTTGCTAAAGGAGTCATTTACCTGGTCATTAGCATCCTGCCAAGTCTTCTTAAACTTTTCCGTAAAAGTGGAATGGGACAACCAGTACGCTTCAAAACACTCCGGTCTTTTCTTCCTCAGAGGAACTCTCCCTGTGTTGAGAAGGATTGGTGAATGGTCGCTATTAATCCTTGGCAGCGTAGACACGGTTGAGTGCGGGAACATGTAGCACCAGGAAGAGGTCGCAAGCGCCCTGTCGAGGCGCTCTCTTATATAGAAGGTCGGACCTTTGTTGTTGGTCCACGTATATGCTGGCCCTGAGCACCCACGGTCGATGAGACCATACTGTTGAATCATCTGATTAAATGCAGCCGCAACATGGTAGTCAAAGTTACCTCCTCCTTACTTTTCTTCAGGAATAAGAATAGAATTTAAACCTCCATTGCAGCACCATGGGGTCGAGATAGAGTCAGATAGAGTTCCTATCTATTGCCATAGTTTAGGGCGCTCATTTTTCTTTGGATGGCCATATGTACAAAGTAGGCTCCAGGCCGGGGCTTCGTTACTTGCATCAATAGTCAGAAGAATAAGATTCTGCGACGAGAATGTGACCATTGCACTGATCGCTGTGTCCCATCCTAACTAAAGCCCTCCTGAGCGGCCAGTAGGGGGAACGAAAAAGTAGTTTGAGTAACCGAGATGGGGGAGAATGAGGGCAGTGTGGGAAGGTGAGGACATAGTCTCTGAGAGGAAGAAGATTCTTGGGCGAGTGGTGGAGAGAAATGATCGTAGGGTTTGGACTGTCGAGGTATTTCTCGCCCCTCGACAGTTCCAAACGAGGACTAACATTGTCCTTACAGCTGTTCGAGGTCAGCCGCCACGACCTGTGCCTTTGTTTCTGGGGAGTAGTAACTGGAGCGCTTCTTTTTGGTCTCTTGATGGTCCTTCCAAATTAGGGATGATCACTTCTTTAGGAGGGATGAGTCACCCTCATGAGGTTGCTTCTCGTGGGGGGCCTTGCGAGCAAGCCGCTTCCAGGAGAATTTATGAGGTTGAGCTTGGCGTATGATGGCTCCACCGGTGATTTTTTGGAGGTTGCTGCCTCTTTGACTTGTATTATTGCATTCTTCTTAGATCTGTGAGTTAAGAAGGAGGAGGGGGTACCGAAGAGAAAGTCCATGGATGGGGAAGATCTGTTGTACTAACTCCTTACAAGGAGAACTCAACTTCTCTTGTTGTGTATCCACTTTAGTGGTGTTATGGGTGCTTGTATATATTGGTATGGAAAAGTTTATTGTTGGTTGGGGGGCCAAATCAGTATCCATCAGATCACTAAATGTCAACTCAGTTAATGTAGTGCCCCGTCCCGCTCAGTCAATCGGAGGAATCGAAACTTCGATGGCGTTTGGACTTAGCCATGCAATGGCTTGCTCGAAGACCTGCTCAGTCGAGGTGACTCCTCGCTCAGGTGGGTGACTTCGGTGAACTTGCCTCATATTTGACTTCGTACTAATAATATGAAAGTTTTCAAATGCACAAGTAGGCTTGATAATAAAAGAGACGAATCCGCATAGCTAAGGGAATAATCCCAAATCAGGTCAATTGAGTTAGAAAAGAAACAAGGTCCCACGGTCGGCTTAGAATCGTTGTATGATGGCTTTCAAAATGGCACTCGGTCCTTCGTCCCGTGGCTTGGAAGAAGAAAAAGTTGGTCTTCGTCACAAAGTTGTAAGTTAGCCTAAGTCATAGGCGTCGCCCGTATAAATGCTTGATAAAGCATGCACGGTCCCATCGTCCAAGGCTTGACATTGCCTTTGCTTGCCCCACGGGTTAAGTTGCATTGCACGGCTTGTAGTATAAGTCTAAGCACCCAAATTATTTGGTTTCACGACCGCAAGGCACATTGTATAAAGTATGACTTGGACGGTAGTATCGCACAGAACACAAGTTGGCTTAATGCACGATGTCACGAACCACGGTAGATTCAAATTGAGTTTGGAAAAAGGGCTATCAAATAGGCGTTACTGAGTTGAGTAAAATGATAGGGCAACAAGGAAGAATGCTCACGACCATGGATCGTCGAGGCGGTCTCACATACTAGAAAGTCTTGAACTGGGTCCTGAAAAGATGGTAACATTAGAAGAAGAATGACTGTGTGATACGTTAGTTCGAGTCGAGTCTTGCATGGTCATAGACAAGTTGTCGACAAGGGCAATGGTTCCTCAAGCGACAACCCGGGGACACGGGACCGACTCGGCCTAGGAGGAAACATGGTATAGTCGTGCAAGGATAATAATACAGGTTAAGCAGGGACTTACAACGGGACTAGCTACTTGCGTTGAAAGGACCCCGATTAACAAAACTATACATCCATGATAGCTTGTAATGCTAGTGACTTTTCATATAGATGGGTCGACACGGGCGGCAATCCGTAGGTGTGCCTTTGGATTGAGTAGAGTTGAATAGGTGCACGATCAGAAAATAATATTTGGGCCTAAGATTTGGCTGCAACGTAGACACCGTACTTCAGCACGAGATGTGGCATCGAGTCTTAAGTTGTTGGCATAGAGTTGCACAAGTTGGATTTGAGTCATTGCGAGTTTAAGTCAAGAATTGCCGTAAGGCAAAGTTGGTTAGGTGACACTAAGTTCACAAGTCTTGATTTGGTCAGTTGGTGATTAAAGCATCAAGGGCCGCGATGCGACAATATGGTTAAGTCATACTGAGTTGTGAGGCACGACCTCAATATGGACACACGAATGGGTCTCATGATACGACCACGTTGACGGCATAATGGACTTGTAGCACGATCACATGGAAATTGGGTACCATCGTGTAGTTGCGTCTCTGAGTACGGGCCGAAAGGCAAATACAACTTGATAAGTTGAAGTTGTTGACACGAGAAGGGTTTAGAGGCAAGGTATAAGTAAGTTGCTAGTGCAAGGCACATAGATGGTCTAGAGACACAAAATAGCCCGAGAGTCTATGTCCTAAAACTGAACCTAAGACAAGAGTAGAAAGACAATAAAAAGGGTTATATTGCACAAAGTAACAATGAACATGTTGGTTTCGTATGGGTGGGCGAGGAGCTCATTCCACAAGTAGAGTTGAGTACTGACACCCACACAGTTTTCAAGTGCAGGAACTTGTAGAAGCTCGTTGGCCCGGAGCTCGCTTGTATGCGTCGAGAAATGGAGTTCCTTGGCGTTTTGAGGCACGCGACTGTATGGAGTATGGACTTATACATGACATAATGTATGGACATCGCCTATCTAAAGCTTTCGCTGGCTTACTCAAATTGTATTGAGAGATAAGAAAGAGCAGAGTGACTTGTAATGTAAGAAGAGTGAGCTTGAGTGATTATAATTTTGGCATCGTACCCCCTATGTAATATTCGTTTCAATATCAATAAAAGAGTATTTTGCATGACTTGTATTTTGCTTCAAATTTTTGCTGCTGTATCAATGTTTCTGCTTGGGACTTCTGTGCGACGACCCTGTCGCTTAGCCTATAATCGGCCGTTATGGAACCCGTCTTGCGTGAGCGTAATCTAGGCTCACGCGGCATCACGTCTTAGCGAGGACGATTGCTTCTACGGGAGCGGGACGTAACATAATGGTATCAGAGCACGGCTTTACGTCCTTGGACTTTCGATTGAATTCTTTAACTCTGTGTTGCTTCCGCAAATTGATATCGTTGGTGCGCAATCTCTCAAATGTCCTACGGGATGTCCGTACGATAAGTTTATATATTTTACAAAATTGTATGAAAGAAAATTTGGTTGAATAAATGTTAACTTCAATAAGCACGATTGGCTAAGTCGGGCAAGAATGAGTTAGAATCGATTCAAAGAGTATTGGATAGTTTCGATAACGGTGCTATCGAACGACGTTGTTATTGTAATGCCCCGCTCCGCACGAGACATTTTGTTGGCTTGTTGGATGGGATCAGACTGTTGGACCGTGACTTGTGTTGGTGATCAAGAGAGTTGAGACTGATGCAGTCTCTCTTAGCTAGCTAGACGAATTAAGTGTTGGAACATGACTCGCTGGTGGAGCTACGCTTAGGAAGAATGTGTGCAACCAGAATAAGAAGACCCTTTTATGCAGGCAAGTGAAACTATCCTCCTTCCTCCTTATTCCTGCATGCTTAATAAATAGAATAACGTGATGTTATGAGTATGTCCCTAATGTCTCTTACCTTGAATGTTGAATAATTGTGATACGATGCTTTAGTTGCTAAATCGATAGAGATGCCTATGCTGGAAATCATTGAATGAATAACACATGAACTTTGAATTGCTGAACGAATCACACTCGAACTATTAATGTAACATGATGCCTGAGAATGAATTGATAATATCCCTTATGCTTAATGTTGATGAAATGAATGAATCACTTGAATAATGAGCGGCTGCATGAATGGTACATGAGAAAAGAATTGAATATGCTATTGTTCCTATAAAATGAATAAAATGCTACAGGTCCCTTCGAAATGAATGAATGCTGTTGTCAATGATGCAAAAAATGAGAATTGATGAGGCTTGGGATCGTTGAGATCACCAAGTAAAATGATGGTAATATTGGGAATGAATAAGTCATTTAACATGACTTGAATGAGATGAATGATGATGTACTGTTGTCTTTATTTCAATATTTCACCATGTATTTTATGTTCACGATCGAGTCGGACATGCATTCGCATGGTCATAGGATAACTTATGCATAAGAGATGGGGATATGTTTTCTCGGACAGTACCCCGGGACGTTAGGGCGACCGATCCGGCCTAGGAGGAAACATTGGCATGCCAGTAAAGGCACGGGTTTTGCGAGGCATCCTTTGGGGCCAGCTACCTTCTCTGGAGTCATCGCATTACCATGAAGACCTATATGGCAACGTCCGTATGATTAAACACCAGTGACCATGTAGTCAGGATGCACGCTAATGAATGTTTTGTGCAGGCAGAGTAAGTGTCATATCCCTATTTTTGATAATAGGTATATGATCGTATCTGGGTTATTTTTAAATTTCGTATTATTTAAATTTTAATTATTTTTCTGGACTTGGGTTGGCCTTGATTGTTTAGACCTGGCACTTGACTTTTGCTTTTATTAAATTGTCATTAATATTATTTTATTAGAGTTATGTGGTTAGCCTTATTAGGTTGTTCCTAGTGTTATTAGTGTTATTATCATTATTATTATTATTATTATTATTCTTTAACTCCTACCTACCCCCCTCCTCTCTCTCTCCACTCATTCATTCTTCCTCTCTCTCATTTCCTCATCTTTTCCTCTCTCTCTCCTCTTGCTGGAGAGCTCCGGCCAGCCCCCTCTCTCCGAGCTCTGGCCAGCCCCCTCTCCCTCGAGCCCCTCTCCTTCGCCGGCGTCGCCCTCGTGGCCAGCCACCGCTGCGGTCGCCCTCGTCTCCACCGCCACCACTTCCATCTCTCCCTCTCCCGCTGTTCCCGGCGCCCGCCACCACCGCGGCCGCCCTCGTCTCGGCCACCGCAGCCACCCCCTTCACCATGGCCGCCGTCGCCACCACCAGTGCCACCATCATCGTCGTCCTCGCCGCCTCCTTCTCGCCCGGCCTCCTCCGTCGCCACCAGCACCACCACCGCTGCTGCTGCTGCCCCTCCGCCGGAGCCCGACCGACCCCGGTGAGCCCCGATCTCCCCCGCCCTTTCTTTCCTCTTCTCTCCGGTGGCCAACACCACCGCCGTGTCATTGTCGCGCCCGGGCCAGCACCGCCTCGAACGGCGGGACGCCCTTGGGCCTCGCGTTGCTCGAGCAGCGAGCCAGCCTTGGGCTACGTGCTCGTCGGGCCACGTGCCTCGGTGCACGTGCTGCCTCGAATAGTACGCTGCTCGATCCGCGTGCGCCTCGTTCTACGTATGCTTCGGTTTGCGTGCGCCTTATAGGTTTTCGAGCACCCTCGATTCACGTGCTGTCTTGGGCAGCGGGACGCCTCGAGCCCCGCGCTGTCTCGGGCACCGTACCCCATTGGTTTGCGTGTTGCCTCGTTTATGTGTCTCGGCCTTTGTGCCCATCTCGATTTTTGTGCTGCTCCGATTTGCGTGCCGCCTCGATTGCGTACCACTTTGATCTCCGTATCGTACTGGTTTGCGTGCATGTATCGATTTGCGTGCTGCATTGGCATGTGTGCCAACTTGGACTTTATGCCATCTCGGTTTACGTGCACGTACGAATTTATGTGCCGCCTTGGTTTGTGTATCACTTTGGACTTCGCACTGCATTGATTTGCGTGCTTCCTTGAATCTCGCTCCGTCTTAATTTACGTACATGCCTTGATTTACGTGTCGCGTTGATTCGTGTGCTATTCCGATATTCGTGATTTCCTCGATCTACGTGCACGTCTCGATTTACGTGCACGTTGTCTCCTGTTCATCTCGATTCTTGTGTGCATCTCGATATACGTGCACGTCTCGGTTTGCTTGTCAGTATTGGTCTGCGTGCCTCGGTTTCCGTGCGAGATCCCTGCACTGCTTGCGGAACCCACACGGTATAGCCTTCTGCCATCTCTTATGATTATTCTATTATTTTATTATTTAATTCTAATGATTGTTTATTGTGTGTTCTGAGGATCTCGATTGGCATGCTAGCTTGGATCGCGACTGCCGAAGACTTGCTTACCTAGCCGAGCCCTCTAGGCAAGTATCCCTTGCTCATCGACGGCTCTTGTCCTCTCTCCTGGATTTTATGGTATTTAATTAATTTGTACTTGTAAACTGTATAACCATGATTAGTGTAGCCTAGTAGTAGAACTGCCATGATGATAACTTAGGATAGCTTGGTCCGATACCGGGATAGACCGTATCGGACAACTCGGATGGGTCATCCACACCTCCGAGGACACGAGCACGACTCACATGTATGGATTGTCCCCATATGCCCCGTGTCTGACTCGCGGTCGGGTAACGGCTTTGGCTAACTGTTTCTATGACTTTTTTTGTGGCTTGGATATGACTGTGGGTCTTGGTGCGCCCTACGTGGAGATTCTTGCTGCATGTGTTGGTTTGGCGCCCAGTACGCATTGTAGTGCTGCTGGAGGCCGAGACTTAGTGTTCTCGGCTAGGGTTGGTGCCCAGTACGCATCGTAGTGCTACTGGTAGCTGAGACTTAGTGTTCTCAGCCCGCGAGTCCGCGATTCTGCGATTCTGCGGCGGGTTGCGCAGAGTGGTTTTAGCTCCTATTCGTAGGGTGCTCCCATCCAGATTACAAAGGAGACTCTGTCGGATTTTTTTAGAATTCCCAGTTAGGAATTTGTTTCGAAGGATTAGGCAAAACCATACCTTTGGTTTGCTGGACTGAACTCATGCATGTTCTTCTTGGTATGGCATCCCTGACCCTATTGCCTGCTAGGTAGACTCCCGACTAGATTTGTCGCATAGCGTCTTGTCTGTCTTATCCGTCGGATTGTATAAGGAGAGCGATTCTACTCAGGTGAAGGTCTGCAACCCTGGTCCTTGTTTGGTTTAAGGGTTGTGGATCTGATCCATAGTGGTTCACGCAATCCTTGCCTTTTCGACGGTATCACCCATTGGACTCTTGACCTGTGACCCTTCTTTTTAGATGGTGTTCTAGTTTAGTTGTTATCCCATTATTTGTCCTGTCCGTCGGATTGTGCAAGAAGAGCGGTTCTACTCGGGTGAAGGTCTGCAACCCTGGTCCTTGTTTGGTTTAAGGGTTGTGGATCTGATCCAGAGTGGTTCACGCAATCCTTGTCATTTTCCGACGGCGTTGATTAGTGTTGACCCATGTGTTGGGATTATGATCTTATTCGAGGATTGACTATGAGGAGATATAATATTGAGATAGTGGTTATGGTAGACTAAGTGGATTCTTAGATAGTGTTACTAGTTCTTTGGTGATGTTCTAATTTGATCAGATATGTCTTGAGGACTCTTGGATTTTGATATTGGTGCGAGTGTCTCGCGGAACGAATAGAATATCGAGGATATCAATATATGATTTTTACTCGACTTTCCAAACGCCCAAACCTAGTACCTTTGCTGTATCCCGGTAGTTGGGAGACTTATTTGCTGATAGCCTGTGATCATTGACTCGGAGGATTCTTGTGAGCTAGAGGGCCTAGCATTGTCTATAGTGATTAGCCTAGTACCAAGTGATCGTATTTTCTTGATATGATATTTATCCCATCGAGGATTGGTAGACTATTGATAGATTGATCCGGTGGGTAGACCGACTTGATGATTAGAGCTGTAGGCTCCCATATATGCTTGAGATGTTATTATAGTAGAGGTTCTGGTCTTGTACTTGACCTGATATCCATGCCACGATGTAGGCAGATGACTTCTTGTGACTGACAGAGTTGTCCTTGTCCCAGACCTGACTACCTGTATCCGTGCTACAAGTCCAGCTTACCCTGTGAGGTGCTGGCCCTGACATTGTACTGCGGTGCCCTTTGTCTATTGGCACTTTGAGGTGCTACTTCCATGATTATATGGCATTGCGATGCCATCTTGATATTCTGGCTATATTATATGATTACCTGCACGGGTATCTGGTAGTTGGCCTATAGTCTTAGCGTGGTTAGGATTGCTTGCTTGCTTGTTGCATAACACTAAGGATGGATCACAACTGAGACTATAGGTGCCGAGGCTGATTCTCACTTAGCGTTCTCGTACTGAGGTACGATATCTAGGAGGATGAGCATGTGACCACGGCATGTGATTTCGGTTAAATGTAGGATTAATCTAGGCAACTAAAAATGGTAGAAGCATTGGGAGGGAACGGAATCCTGAGATCGTGTATTACCGGCCGCCACAGGCTTGTCCTGGCACGTCGGGGTTGGCCGCCACGGATATGGCAGTATCCGACTACTATATGTACTCCTGCTTAGCACGGTGGCCTTCCGAGGGACCGTATATACCTACCTACTATGCATTATTTGGCCTTGCTAGCCCTTGCGGGATATGGCACGATCTGAGGATTCCTATATTGTATTGTTGGGGTAACCCAACCTCCACATAGATAGCCGTAGACTTTTGAGTGGCCGCTTATTCACCTAAATTGTATGGCTTGTTGCTTGCTAAGCTGGCTGGCACGTAACGCTGTCCCGGCGCGGTGATTCACTCCCTTGTTCTTGTTTGATGTAGGGATGGTTTACCGTTCCGATGACGGACTACGAGTTCTAGTTGGCGATGCAAGTATTAGTGGATGTTAGGATGATTATGATGATCGTTGGTTACTTACGTATTAGTAATTGGATTGCTGCCTTATATTCTGTAATCGTGCGTTAGTACCGCACGATCCCTTACCTTATTTACTGTTTTTAGATGCTATTCCTGTCATATTATATCCTGTTGGTTTTCTTCGCCCGTCATTGAGCCTTCCTTTCTGGTACTTGCTACGGTTGGCCTGACCAACCCTGGATTGTTCCCAGATTGCCTGTGACCGGCCATGTGGATCTTCCAGACTTGACTTGGAGGACGTGCTTCAGTTTCTGACCATGAGGGAACTGTGTGGGAAGGTATTCTTGTCTATATTATTTTTTATTGTAGACTCTCTGATTATCATATGAGTATTTCCTATTTTTCATATAATTATCTCTCTTATCGTTATTTTATTGATTATTGCCTGTGGATATGAGATCGGATTTAGGCCATAGACTGCTTGCATGCTAGGATACCCAGTAAGATTGACAGCCACGATCGCCGTATGACGTTTTATACCTCATACGGAGTAGCTGGCCTAGTCCGTCCCAGTGTTTTGGTACTGGGGCGTGACAAGGTTTTATTGGTGGCCTATGCAGGTCTCGTTTTGAGATATTGTTGGGTATCACATGATTGTTGATCTCAGTCCACTATTCCTTGGGATTCTAACTTGCTACACTTGCCTTTCGCTCCCTTGAACTTGTGAATTGGTCCTCATCTCTACCTGGACCTATTTTGCTTTGCCCTGTCTCATTTGTTGTTATCTATCCCTGATCCTTGTTTGATAGATATGATCCTATAGTTGGTCATGTCGAATCGTTTTATCCGATGAGATGTCATCTTATCTCCATCATTGGGTTACTTGATTATCTGTCTTGGGTTCTGTACTCTCTACCGGTGTTTCACCTTGGTTGATTTCTTGTTATCCCTTTCGTGCGTTGACTTCGTGTTGACTTAGTATCATTATCGCCCTCTTCGAGCGTTGGCTGGATTTCTGCGGAATGAAGATTCCATCTGGACTCTGAGGTTGGATATTTTAACATTTGTTGAGTATCCGAGGGATATTCTCGTATCGATTCGGCTTCCTTGATTCCGGACAGTTCCGCACTCATGATTATCTGTTTCAGATATTATTTTTTTGATATACTTTCCATACATTATATTTTGATATGGATCCGTGGTTTGGAATATTTTTCTACGGATATGGAGTATTTTCCTAGAAAAGCTATCTTGTGATTATTATTGAAGATATTTTCGGATGTGTGATACGATTCACCTGGATTTTAGATTTTGATGGTTTTCTAGGACTCGTAATATTGTTAGAGATTTTGTGAATTTAGTGAATGGGATATTTGGGTTATGGATTTGATTCATTTTGGGTATTTGTCGAGAGTACCGGGTGACCCTAGTATACCTTGACGGCGTGGTAACGAAAGTTGCAGCCGATCGATTATAGTGTCATGGTGAATCTTTTGCAGCCATTCCGGGTGGCGTGGCAAGGAATGACCATGACACACATTTTTCGGATATTGGGAAACTACAGTCGTCAGCTCGAGACAGATATCCTGTGATTTATGATTTTAAGTGGATTTTCATGCAGTGGGGCTTTCAGGTTTTCTGATACTGTTTTCGATATTTTGTACTTGTTTTTGATTTATGGAGTTATTTCGTGCATGTGAGATTTTGACTTTTCGGGATTACTTCATTGTTTGGATTTACCTTACGAGTTGATTTATGTAGCCACACACTGTTCTCTTTGACGTTCTCATATTGAGATTTTGTTCTTTTCTAATTTTATTACTTGATTCCTGTAAGGTGGGTAGAGTTTCCATGATATGTATATACTAGTTTTGAAAATCCTATATTACATGATTTCGAAATTTCGAGGACGAAATTTTTGTAAGGTGGGTAGGATGTCATATCCCTATTTTTGATAATAGGTATATGATCGTATCTGGGTTATTTGTAAATTTTGTATTATTTAAATTTTAATTATTTTTCTGGACTTGGGTTGGCCTTGATTGTTTAGACCTGGCACTTGACTTTTGCTTTTATTAAATTGTCATTAATATTATTTTATTAGAGTTATGTGGTTAGCCTTATTAGGTTGTTCCTAGTGTTATTAGTGTTATTATTATTATTATTATTATTATTATTATTCTTTAACTCCTACCTACCCCCTTCTCTCCACTCATTCATTCTTCCTCTCCCTCATTTCCTCATCTTTTCCTCTCTCTCTCCTCTTGCTGGAGAGCTCTGGCCAGCCCCCTCTCCCTCGAGCCCCTCTCCTCCGCCGGCGTCGCCCCCGTGGCCAGCCACCGCCGCGGCCGCCCTCGTCTCCACCACCACCACTTCCATCTCTCCCTCTCTCGCTGTTCCCGGCGCCCGCCACCACCGCGACCGCCCTCGTCTCGGCCACCGCAGCCACCCCCTTCACCATGGCCGCCGTCGCCACCACCAGCGCCACCATCATCGTCGCCGTCGCCGCCTCCTTCTCGGCCGGCCTCCTCCGTCACCACCAGCACCACCACCGCTGCTGCTGTCCCCCCTCCGCCGGAGCCCGACCGACCCCGGTGAGCCCCGATCTCCCCCGTCCTTCCTTTTTTCTTCTCCCCGGTGGCCAGCACCACCGCCGTGTCGTTGCCGCGCCCGGGCCAGCACCGCCTCGAGCGGCGGGACGCCCTTGGGCCCCGTGCTGTTCGAGCAGCGAGCAAGCCTTGGGCTGCGTGCTCTTCGGGCCACATGCCTCGGTGCACGTGCTGCCTCGAGCAGTGCGCTGCTCGATCCGCGTGCGCCTCATTCTGCGTATGCTTCAGTTTGCGTGTGCCTTATAGGTTTTCGCGCACCCTTGATTCACGTGCTGCCTTGGGCAGCAGGACGCCTCGAGCCCCGTGCTGCCTCGGGCACCGTGTCCCATTGGTTTGCGTGTTGCCTCGTTTATGTGTCTCGGCCTTTGTACCCATCTCGATTTTCGTGCTGCTCCGATTTGCATGCCGCCTCGGTTGCATACCACTTTGATCTCCGTGTCGCACTGGTTTGCGTGCATGCATCGATTTGCGTGCCGTATTGGCATGTGTGCCTACTTGGACTTTGTGCCATCTCGGTTTACGTGCACGTACGGATTTACGTGTCGCCTTGGTTTGTGTATCACTTTGGACTTCGCACTGCATTGATTTGCGTGTTTCTTTGAATCTTGCTCCGTCTCGATTTGCGTACATGCCTTGATTTGCATGTCGCATTGATTCATGTGCCATTCCGATATTCGTGATTTTCTCGATCTACGTGCACGTCTAAATTTACGTGCACGTTGTCTCCTATTCATCTCGATTCTTGTGCGCGTCTCGATATACATGCACGTCTCGGTTTGCGTGTCCGCGTTGGTTCGTGTGCCTCGATTTCCGTACGAGATCCCTGCACTGCTTGCGGAATCCATACGATATAGCCTTCTGCCATCTCTTGTGATTATTCTATTATTTTATTATTTAATTCTAATGATTGTTTATTGTGTGTTCTGAGGATCTCGATTGGCGTGCTAGCTTGGATCGCGACTGTCGAAGACTTGCTTACCTAGCCTAGCCCTCTAGGCAAGTATCCCTTGCTCATCGACGGCTCTTGTCCTCTCTCATGGATTTTATGGCATTTAATTAATTTGTACTTGTAAACTGTATAACCATGATTAGTGTAGCCTAGTAGTAGAACTGCCATGATGATAACTTAGGATAGCTTGGTCCGATACCGGGATAGACCGTATCGGACAACTCGGATGGGTCATCCACACCTCCGACGATACGAGCACGACTCACATGTATGGATTGTAACACCCAGTTTTTCAGAAGAGGGTAATTTTAAAATTTTGTAATTATAATTATTATTTAATGGTATTTATTTCATGTTATGATTTTTATTGATTTTTAATTATTTTTAAACTATTTAAATTCATGACTTATGATTTGGTGTCTTGCTAGTGTTCATTTCCAGACTGAGGGGTATTTTAGTCATTTTTATAATTTTAAGAATTATTTGGGATTATTAATTATTATTTAGATTTATTATTATTAATTAGAATTTATGGAAATTTTTAGAATTTATTTTGGATTTATTTGGACCAGTTTGATTTTTGGCCAGTTTTGACTCATGTAGACCAATCTAGAAACTAACCATAGTTAGTTGGGCTTGGTTAGGTCAAGTGACCCTAGTCTAACCTAGTGTGACTCAAGTTAGTGGTTAGTGATTTATTAGAACTTGAATTAGGATTTTAGAAATCTAGTTATTTGATAAATGGCTTGTGATTACACAAGTCATTTTGTGACTAAACTAGTTAGGACTAGCCAAACCTAGCTCAACCCTAACCCAAGGCCAAGTGGTCAGCCACCCTAGCTGAACCTAGGGATTCCCCCCCTATTTAATCCCTCCTAGTTTTTAGGGCTAGCCTCTTTTAGGGTTCTAGCAAAGTTCTAAGGAAAGAGGTGAGTCCCATCTTCCTAAAATCCTTAAAAATCCATTTCAAATCCTTTTTCCTTCAAACCAATTCCATTAGGACCTAAATTTCTTCCCCTTGCTGCTGGTATATTTTATTTGTAAGGAAATAACAATTTGTGGAGCTTGGAGGCTTGAGGAGTTTCTTCCATTTGAGGACTTTTCTCTTCATTGTGCATCAATAGGTATAACCCTCTTTACTCCATTAATTTACTGTTTGAATCCATTTTAGGAAGGCCCTAGCCCTACCCCTACTGTAGGATAAGCTAAACCTAGGGTTCGGATTCGTTTCGTGTCCGTTCAGGACACGTATCAGTCCCCTATGCAATGTGTTTGATGAAATATCATAGAGGACTTTTTGTGTGAATTTTTGAATTGTAATTGAATGTAAATTTGTATTTTAGGGTCGCTTAACCATTTCTGGAGCACTGAGCCAACCTCGTGCTTGTGTCGTGTCGCTGGGGCTCTCGTGCACGCGCATTTGGACACGCGCGCGCGTGGGAACAGTGATCCCCTGCATCTCGGGGTCTCTGTTGGACACGACACGGCGTGTCGTGACACAAAACTTCGTGGGGGCAATGGGGCACCCACTGTCACCATGCTCCCCAAATTTTGTGGGACTTCGTGCTTTGGTTGGCGAGTTATCATCCACGCACTGGGTTGACACTGTTCTGTGCACTGTCTCTTTTTGCCACTGACACGGCTTCATAGCTTTGGACACGACACTGTATGACACGATTCAGGATGTTGAGCACCTAGTCTTATACCTGGGCTAGTTGGGGACACGACCACGAGTCCCCATTCGTGTCGTGTCGTGTGTCACGACACTCGTGCACACGTGCACGAGCCTGTGCACACTGCACAGTATGTTGTGCACTGTTTTCATGTTTTCTTTTGTTGGACACATTTGTGTCCTATTACTGGGACACAAACACATCCTATGACACGTGTACATGCTATATATACACTACCAACCTCTGTTTTTGTATTTTATATTGTTTTGGCTTGTGAATTATCAAATTTGCCATTTCCTGATACATGCTTCCTGCATTTTTTCCAGTTTTTGTAATTTGAACTTTGGCAGTAAATTAATATATTTAACTAAGGTTAGTTATTGATTTAAGTCCCTAATATGGTTATCCTATGTGTTATCTAACTGGGCTCAAATTGATGGGGTTTGGACTGTTACTTTGATTTTGTTCAATGTATTACACTGTGTGGTTAACTCCAGATTAATGTCAATCAGGGGACAGGTTACTGTCAACTGGTTATTCATGAATCTGAGGATGAGTTCATGATTAAGTGATGTGTTGGGTTAAGTTAGTTTGCAAAACTGAGTTTCTTGATTTAGAAATCTGTGATCTTGGATATGTGTGAAACTGGGATTTATGGGACAATAGATTGATTCCTTTTTTCTTTTTTTCTTAACTGAGATAACTTGATATGTTAACTTTGATGTAAAACTGAGAATGTGTTATCACTGTTAATTCATGCTACTTCCTGTTATGATTCAAAACTGGTTTTCAATGAGAAGAAGGAATTCAAAGTATTGATTGGGAGTAGAAGTTTAACTGTTACTGCATTACACACTCCTATCTCTTCTTCACTGATTTCATTTCCTGCATGAATATGTGATCACTGTTTTATACACACACACACCTAGACACTTCCTTCATTATTTCACTCTTGCCTTACCAACACATTTGTAGCATATCCACACACACACACATTCCTTCTCCACTGATTTTTCTGTGTGTTGCACTGTTTAGGACTAATGTTAGTCCCAGGTTTCATTCTTAACACAGGCACCTCATTTACACACACAGTTTTCATGTTTTTCTTCACAGATTTAGTAATTTCAGTTTCATATCACATTACCTTCCCTTCACTACTTGTCCCTGTACACAGGACACATGATCACATACACACACAGGCCTACACTTGTTACTGCCACATTTATTTTCCTACACTTGGGTACACACACAAGTCTGTTATTTCCTGTACAGCATTCTTCCCTGTTTTCCTGCAATTTTAGACACACTGAACACATTGCACCCTACACTGTTGGCTTGAGTTTTGCACACACACATTACCCTCATACACTATTGCACTCACACACACAAGCACCTCTCTCCTTTTCTCTATGTTCTAAGTTTTACTTAGGCCTTGTTGTTGTAGGCTAAGTTGTTTTAGGCATTCAATGTCTATGTGTATGATTGTGTGAGTATATATATATATATATATATATATATATATATATATATATATATATATATATATATATATATATATATATTCCTTGTTAGCTAGTGATGTAGGCTTTTCTTTAACCTAGATTGTGTATATATATAGTGTTGTATATGCATAGGGTATGAGTGCTTGAAATGTTGTGTGTAGTCTAGTATAGACTTGTTAGAGGCTAGCATGTCTTGTTAGACCTAGATAGCCTAGTTTAGATCAAATTAGACTTGGTGGACCTAGTTTGACTTCTAGGGTTGACCAAAGTTGACCAAGAGTTGACTTTGGCCTAGAATGACTTAGAATCATATAGAATGCATAATAGGACTCCATTTTGATATTCTGGATTTGTTGTGACTTGTGCTGTTCTGATTAGGAGCCAGACACCACTCATTGGACAGTACGTTTCATACCGGATACTCAGTTACAGGCGAGTACATTCTCTGATCATTTCATATCCTGCTTAGAATTATTACCTGCAGTAGATTACTTTACTTGTACTGTCACGTTGGTCACACGGATTGGTACTATATGGATCTCTACATGCGATGTTATCCCCCTCGGAAGCATCGGGTACATTGTGCTTGTGCGTTTCACTTACATCATGTACTCCTGTGCTTTCATTACATGTGCACTCCTGTAAATCTTGTACTTCCATGTTCACGGAGCCCCATGTATACTATCATGTGCACCCTATATGGGCCCCCATGTGATATCCTGTGCAATAACATAACCTGTTTAGATCCTTGTGTATTGATTGGGGATACGGGGGAGTGCTAGTAGTCGTGTGAACAATTCCTTGTAGTGTAGATTCCTGTGCACCTCGACATCCTGTGCAAATCTGTCCTGTTCACATGTGCTATCTCGTACTCTGACTCACTAGCCACTGTTAGTTCTCTATGTATAGTAGATATTTACATTACAGTTCTCTTCCTGTTTACATACCGCATTTCTTCAGTACTTGTATCTTACTTTACTGCAAGTTTATATTTTCTAACCTGCTATGAATTGTTGAGATGTACTGTGCTCGCTCCTGTCCTGACTGGACCTGTTGAAAATATTACAGAGGACGAGGAGGAGGCTGGCCTGGACACCTACTACGGGGCAGCCCTAGATGACACCTGTGAGCTGGACCCTCTGGAGGATCCAGCAGTAGCTGAGGATTTTCCCCCGACTGCCTAGACTAGATAGTTAGGTTTTTATCTTTGTGTAGTTGGACATGTTTTAGCTAGACTCTTCTTGGAGATCAGTTTGTATATTCTTTCATACTGTAGCTGAGTTTGTTTACTCTGGATATTGTTGGGATTATCTTAGACTATTTCATCTCTTTATTCTCTTGAGTTCTATTTCATATCGTGCTATCTCTTCCTTAGCTGTGATTGAGTTTGTTATTACTATGTTGCCCCGTTCGGGGTGTATAAACTGCTTAGAGATAAACTGTTAGATGTTGAGACCTAGGACAGCGTTCTACCGTCGACACTGCGGCGTAGGCTGGACGTATTCACGTCTCGTGCCCTTACTCTAGGGTGCGGGTCGTGACATAGATTGTCCCCATATGCCCCGTGTCCGACTCGCGGTCGGGTAACGGCTTTGGCTAACTGTTTCTATGACTTTGTTTGTGGCTTGGATATGACTGTGGGTCTTGGTGCGCCCTGCGTGGCGATTCTTGCTGCATTTGTTGGTTTGGCGCCCTGTACGCATTGTAGTGCTGCTGGAGGCCGAGACTTAGTGTTCTCGGCTAGGGTTGGTGCCCAGTACGCATCGTAGTGCTACTGGTAGCTGAGACTTAGTGTTCTCAGCCCGCGAGTCCGCGATTCTGCGATTCTGCGGTGGGTTGCGCAGAGTGGTTTTAGCTCCTATTCGTAGGGTGCTCCCATCCAGATTACAAAGGAGACTCTGCCGGATTTTTTCAGAATTTCCAGTTGGGAATTTGGTTCGAAGGATTAGGCAGAACCATCCCTTTGGTTTGCTGGACTGAACTCATGCATGTTCTTCTTGGTATGGCATCCCTGACCCTATTGCCTGCTAGGTAGACTCTCGACTAGATTAGTCGCCTAGCGTCTTGTCTGTCTTGTCCGCCGGATTGTGTAAGGAGAGCGGTTCTACTCGGGTGAAGGTCTGCAACCCTGGTCCTTGTTTGGTTTAAGGGTTATGGATCTGATCCAGAGTGGTTCACGCAATTCTTGCCTTTTCGACGGTATCACCCATTGGACTCTTGACCTGTGACCCTTCTTTTTAGATGGTGTTCTAGTTTAGTTGTTATCCTATTATCTGTCCTGTCCGCCGGATTGTGTAAGGAGAGCGGTTCTACTCGGGTGAAGGTCTGCAACCCTGATCCTTGTTTGGTTTAAGGGTTGTGGATCTGATCCAGAGTGGTTCACGCAATCCTTGTCATTTTCCGACAGCGTTGATTAGTGTTGACCCATGTGTTGGGATTATGATCTTATTCGAGGATTGACTATGAGGAGATATGATATTGAGATAGTGGTTATGGTAGACTAAGTGGATTCTTAGATAGTGTTACTAATTCTTTGGTGATGTTCTAATTTGATCAGATATGTCTTGAGGACTCTTGGATTTTGATATTGGTGCGAGTGTCTCGCGGAACGAATAGAATATTGAGGATATCAATATATGATTTTTACTCGACTTCCCAAACGCCCAAACCTAGTACCTTTGCTGTATCCCGGTAGTTGGAAGACTTAGTTGCTGATAGCCTGTGATCATTGACTCGGAGGATTCTTGTGAGCTAGAGGGCCTAGCATTGTCTATAGTGATTAGCCTAGTACCAAGTGATCGTATTTTCCTGATATGATATTTATTCCATCGAGGATTGGTAGACTATTGATAGATTGATCCGGTGGGTAGACCGACTTGATGATTGGAGCTGTAGGCTCCCATATATGCTTGAGATGATATTATAGTAGAGGTTCTGGTCTTGTACTTGACCTGATATCCATGCCACGATGTGGGCAGATGACTTCTTGTGACTGACAGAGTTGTCCTTGTCCCAGACCTGACTACCTGTATCCGTGCTACAAGTCCAGCTTACCCTGTGAGGTGCTGGCCCTGACATTGCACTGCGGTGCCCTTTGTCTATTGGCACTTTGAGGTGCTACTTCCATGATTATATGGCATTGCGATGCCATCTTGATATTCTGGCTATATTATATGATTACCTGCACGGGTATCTGGTAGTTGGCCTATAGTCTTAGCGTGGTTAGGATTGCTTGCTTGCTTGTTGCATAACACTAAGGATGGATCACAACTGGGACTATAGGTGCCGAGGCTGATTCTCACTTAGCGTTCTCGTACTGAGGTACGACATCTAGGAGGATGAGCATGTGACCACGGCATGTGATTCCGGATAAATGTAGGGTTAATCTAGGCAACTAAAAATGGTAGAAGCATTGGGAGGGAACGGAATCCCGAGATCGTGTATTACCGGCCGCCACAGGCTCGTCCTGGCGCGTCGGGGTTGGCCGCCACGGATATGGCAGTATCCGACTACTATATGTACTCCTGCTTAGCACGGTGGCCTTCCGAGGGACCGTGCATACCTACCTACTATGCGTTATTTGGCCTCGCTAGCCCTTACGGGATATGGCACGATATGAGGATTCCTATATTGCATTGTTGGGGTAACCCAACCTCCACATAGATAGCCGTAGACTTTTGAGTGGCCGCTTATTCACCTAAATTGTATGGCTTGTTGCTTGCTAAGCTGGCTGGCACGTAACGCTGTCCCGGCGTGGTGATTCACTCCCTTGTTCTTGTTTGATGTAGGGATGGGTTACCGTTCCGATGACGGACTACGAGTTCCAGTTGGCGATGCAAGTATTAGTGGATGTTAGGATGATTGTGATAATCGTTGGTTACTTACGTATTAGTAGTTGGATTGCTGCCTTATATTCTGTAATCGTGCGTTGGTACCGCACGATCCCTTACCTTATTTACTGTTTTTAGATGCTATTCCTGTTATATTATATCCTATTGGTTTTCTTCGCCCGTCCTTGAGCCTTCCTTTCTGGTACTTGCTACGGTTGGCCTGACCAACCCTGGATTGTTCCCAGATTGCCTGTGACCGGCCATGTGGATCTTCCAGACTTGACTTGGAGGACGTGCTTCAGTTTCTGACCATGAGGGAACTGTGTGGGAAGGTATTCTTGTCTACATTATTTCTTATTGTAGACTCTCTGATTATCATATGAGTATTTCCTGTTTTTCATATGATTATCTCTCTTGTCGTTATTTCATTGATTATTGCCTGTGGATATGAGATCGGATTTAGGCCATAGACTGCTTGCATGCTAGGATACCCAGCAAGATTGACAGCCACGATCGCCGTATGACGTTTTATACCTCATACGGAGTAGCTGGCCTAGTCCGTCCCAGTATTTTGGTACTGGGGCGTGACAGTAAGTACAACTGCTAACCTGTATTTGATGCAGGTACGAGAGAGTTGGCTATCGGTAAGAAATCACTTAAATGTGATATACTCAATATATGTGTTGGTTTAACTTGCGTGCTTATCGTGCCAAGTAAATGATGCTATGTGTAGTCTTTCAATATGAGAACCTGCTTAACATGTTAAATTCAATATGCTAGAAAGAAGACTTGCTATAAACATTGCTCAATCATAACATACATGCTAAGTGACGCTTTCTATGAGAATTGTCATAACATGTTCAAGATGTTAGAACCATTGATGCATCAATGATGCCCTTTCATGATAACACCAAGAATGCTTTAATGATACGTCCACATGAATGTTTCTAAGAATATGTTTACATGCTTCACTATGATTATTGCCCATAAACTGTAAACTGATGCTAGGTCCCAAATAGAAAGATCATTCTAATAAATGCTGCTTAAATGGTTACATAAATATTGGTTTAAGCGAGTGGGTTGGATTCTGTTCGCCAGTACATAGATGATGTGCTGACCCACATTTTGTGTGGGCAGGTGCTCATGCTTGGGATGTTCTACACACGAAGATTAGCTTGATTGATCCCGCAGCATCGAAGATTTATTGGGCGTACAGAAGCTCTCCTTGTACAAGATGATGTCTTCTGTTTATAAAGGGCATAATGTATGGAACAGTATAATCAGTTGTACCAGTGAGTTGTAAGCCATATTGGTATATCGAGTTGTAATCTAATGTATCCGAGTATCAAATGTAAGCTTTATAGCATTGTTCAGTTGGTTTTCAATGTAACGTGAGAATTGTTGTAAGTATTGTACTTCAATACAAGTCTTGTACTCTTCTTCAATTATCAATAAAGAGAATGAAGTTCTATATATCTCTGTGTGACTTCAAGTTCTCCTTTTATCTCCGCTGCTATAAAAAAATGATGTATTTCTATTCAATAAGAAAGATTGTCCTCATTAACTTCAATTTGTCTGCTTCTGCCGCTGCGATGTGTTCCTATTTGAAGATTATCAATTATGTACCATCTTTGCCTTGTACAAGTGCGATACCAGACTTGTACGACATCACGTCCAAGCGAGGACGATCGATTCCAAGAGATAAAATACGTGAATAAATGACTCTACGAATCGGTGCGTGACAGTTATCGTCGATGTAATATAGAAGAGCGTGCTTGAAATTTGAGGAATGGTTCGAACGGAGATTCGAAGTAGTTGATTACGAATTGAATAATAGTATTGAGGATTTGTCGAATGACTTCATCCCTGAATGGTGTATGGGATAGCCTCGGAGATGTTGGTCGATTGAGGATACGGGGTTCCAATGAGTCTGTCAGTAAGCGTCGCATGTATGCAAAGCCTTAGATTGAGTATCATTGAGTAAGTTATGATCTTGAAGATTTGGATGAGTCGATTCGAACAAAACTAGAGATGACGCGCATGAGATTGGGATTGTGCAAGTATGAAATACAGAAATGGTTGAGTAGATAGATGGAATCGAAGAAAAGTTAAGGTAACAAACATATGACTCGATTAAAAAAATCGATATGTGAATCATATACAAAAACTTAGCACGATTGGATGATAACGTGCATAGAAATAATTCGAATATTTGAGTTAGTATAGATCGATACGACTTGAGGAAATATGTGGCTCGATGACTTAAGGTAGACGGATGAACATACGTGATCTTGGATTTTGAATGAATTGAACATGTAACTAGTTGGGGGATAATGATCGAATTTGATCTTGAATATCGAGGAAATATGGTTTATCCAGTTCGGATGATAGCATCAGTTGCATGACTCAAAATTCGTTGTAAAGGAAGATCGTCAACTTATGCATATCATCGATGGTATTGAGGCGTATCAAAGATCGATATGTGATAACTCGGGGGCACTCTAATTCGAGGAATGACGATCGTGCAAAGTGTTATTGTTTTGATGGATGCTATACTTAGGATTTTGATTGAAATGAATGTTCGATAAAAATGATCGTGTCTTGATGGTTGCGTCGATAACCACTACATCGACGATCTTGTCTTGCGCGAGCGCAACTCCAGCCCCGCACATGCATTACGTCAGATTTGGGGCGATCGTTTCACGTGAACGCTGACATGGTGATTCATGTCACGGAAATGATCGAACTTAGAAAATTAGGACGTTGTAATTTGGATTGTCTCGACTTACGATTTGATGCGAAGGTGAATTCGAGGATTGTTCAGACTTATAATTGACGATTGCGTAAATTTGAGGATTGAGTAAATATAATCTGCATATCGAGAATAAATTAGTCTAGACTCAACATAAAAGTTATGTCCCGATGAGGATGATTATCCCGCTGGAGCGTTGTATGGTGATTTCATGCCCACCGTAGATAATCAGACTCGCGTGAGATTGGGGCACAACATATAGTCAAGCTAGACGACCTCATGATCGATTACGTAAATTGTGATAAACGACTTAGGGAATATGAAATGAGAATTATGGTTTAGCGACAAATCATCTCGTGATGAACTTGACTTGGATAGGTAGATTATATCGAATGGGTTCAAAGAAATAGACTACGCGAATTGCTTGTTTGGACGTACGATAATGATATATCGAGAAATTGGTTGAACATGACTTACCGTAGGATGGCTTTGCTGAACGACTCGGACCTCTTGAACTAAGTGTTACAAGTGCATATAGGAATCTATGCTCGAAGTTTAGAAATCGAAGTGATACGAGCTTGGGTAGAAAATCACGTACTATTAAATTTGGTTTGACCTTAGGATTGGGGTCAGTGTTGATATTATTGTTTGGGAACTATGATTCCAATACTGACAATTGACTTCAGCCTGGAGAGATGACCTAGCGGTTAGGCAAGACGTCCATGTTGCGAGAGTTAGCATCGGTACGAGTGATCTTGAGGATTGATTAGTTTGGATGTTGGTGTTGATGAATGGAATAATTGAAGAGTATGATAATACCACTCATGTGCCTCGGCTGAAATGCATATATATCAGGGACGCTTGAATATGTGCACGATCCGGCTCGAGTAGAAATGACGGAATTCTCTATCACGAAGCTTGGCTGAAATGTATGTATTTTGGGGACGCTTGAAATATGTGCACGATCCAACTAAGTGTACGTTGAATTCAAGTGATACTGTAGGAATGGAACGGTCGAGGATTTGATATTATGATTTTCAAAGAAAAAGATTGACAGTAGTGCGAGCGTGCCTCAGATTGAAGAAATGTCTAGGAAGAAGGTGTACGAGAATGGTGGGATATTGAATCAAAGTGATAAGTCTATAAGTAAGTACTCAGTTAGTTTCAAGGACGAAACTTTTTCTGAGTGGTTTATGATGTAGTGCCCCGTCCCGCTCAGTCAATCGGAGCAATCGAAACGCCGATGGCGTTTGGACTTAGCCATGCAATGACTTGCTCGAAGACCTGCTCGGTCGAGGCAACTCCTCGCTCAGGTGGGTGGCTTCGGTGAACTTGTCTCGTATTGGTCTTCGCACTAATAATATGAAAGTTTTTAAATGCAAAACTAGGCTTGATAATAACAGAGACGAATCCATATAGCTAAGGGAATAATCCCAAGTCAGGTCAATTGAGTTAGAAAAGGAACAAGGTTGCACGATCGACTTAGAATCGTTGCACGATGGCTTTCAAAATGACACTCGGTCCTTTGTCCCGTGGCTTGGGAGAAGAAAAAGTTGGTCTTCGCCACAAAGTTGTGAGTTAGCCTAAGTCATAGACGTCGCCCGTATAAATGCTTGATAAAGCATGCATGGTCCCATCGTCCAAGGATTGGCATAGCCTTTGCTCGTCCCACGGGTTAAGTTGCATTGTACGGCTTGTGGCATAAGTCTAGGCACCCAAAATTACTTGGTTTCACGATCGCAAGGCCCATCGTATAAAGTATGACTTGGGCGGTAGTATCGCATAGAATACAAGTTGGCTTAATGCACGACGTCACGGACTTAGTGTTTAAGGCACAAACCACGGTAGATTTAAATTGATTTTGGAAAAAGGGCTATCAAATAGGCGTTACTGAGTTGAGTAAAATGATAGGGCAACAAGGAAGAATACTCGCGACCATGGGTCGTCGAGGTGGTCTCAAATACTAGAAAGTCTTGAACTGGGTCCTGAAAAGATGGTAACTTTAGAAGAAGAATGACTGTGTGAGATGTCAATTCGAGTCGAGTCTTGCATGGTCATAGACAACTTGTCAACAAGGGCGATGGTTCCTCGAGCGGCAACCCGGGGCCACGGGACCGACTCAGCCTATGAGAAAACATGGTATAGTCGTGCAAGAATAATAGCACAGGTTACGCGAGGACTTGCAACGGGGCTAGCTACTTGCGTTGAAAGAACCCCGATTAACAAAACTATACGTCCAGGATAGCTTGTAATGCTAGTGACCTTTCATATAAATGGGTCGACATGGGCGGCAATTCGCAGGTGTGCCTTTGGATTGAGTCGAGTTGAATATGTGCACGATCAGAAGATAATATTTGGACCTAAGATTTGGCTGCAACGTAGACACCGTACTTCGGCACGAGATGTGCCATCGAGTCTTAAGTTGTTGGCATAGAGTTGCACAAGTTGGATTTGAGTCGTTGCGAGTTTAAGTCAGAAATCGTCGCAAGGCAAAGTTGGTTAGGTGACACTAAGTTCACAAGTCTTGATTTGGTCTGTTGGTGATTAAAGCAGCAAGGGCCACGAGACGGCAATATGGTTAAGTCATACTGAGTTGCGAAGCACGGCCTCAATATGGACATACGAATGGGTCCCATGATACGACCACGTTGACGGCATAATGGACTTGTAGCACGATCGCATGGAAATTGGGTACTATCGTATAGTTGCGTCTCTGAGTATGGGCCGAAAGGCAAATACAACTTGATAAGTTGAAGTTGTTGACACGAGAAGGGTTTAGAGGCAAGGTAAAAGTAAGTTGTTAGTGCAAGGCACATAGATGGTCTAGAGACACAAAATAGGCCGAGGGTCTATGTCTTAAAACTGAACCTAAGGCAAGAGTAGAAAGACAATAAAAAGGGTTATATTACACAAAGTAAAAATGAACGTGTTGGTTTCGTATGGATGGACGAGGAGCTTATTCCATCAGTACAATTGAGTACTGACACCCACACAGTTTTTATGTACAGGAACATGTAGAAGCTGGTTGACGCGGCGCTCGCTTGGATGCGTCGAGGCATAGAGTTGCTTGGCATTTCGAGGCGTACGACCGTATGGAGTATGGACTTATACGTCACATAATGTATGGACATCGCATATCTAAAGCTTCCGCTGGCCTACTTAAATTACTTTGAGAGATGAGAGAGAGCAGTGTGACTTGTAATACGAGAAGAGTGAGCTTGAGTGATTATAATTTTGGCCTCGTGCCCCCTATGTAATTTTTGTTTCAATATCAATAAAAGAGTATTTTGCATGACTTGTGTTTTGCTTTAAATTTCCGCTGCGGTATCAATATTTTCGCTTGGGACTTCTGTGCGACGGCCCCGTCGCTTAGCCTGTAATCGGCCGTTATGGAACCCGCCTTGCGTGAGCACAATCTAGGCTCACGCGGCATCATGCCTTAGCGAGGACGATCGCTCCTACGGGAGCACGGCATGACAGTTAATTTTAGAGACATTTTGATAATAGAATCTTTCAGTAGACACGTAGCGTCGTGGTCGAGTCCCTCATGATTAGGGGTACCCAGATTGCTCACCACGTGTTTATTCTCCACAGTCTCATAGCTCGACTCGCAATCAGTACCGGAGGCTGATAGGAACACCCTCTGCTGTGGGTTATAAATAGTAAGTTAATTAGGGAGTGTCACCCGTGAGTACTCGTCGTCGGACTGCTGTCTCCTCTGGGGAAAAGTATCTGGGGCCGTGGGCGAGGGTGGTGGATCACGGGTGTTACTCATCCGTTCTTGACCTCTCTCGTTGTTTGGGTGAGTCCCTCTGTGCGGATAAACTCTTTGGGCCTCCGTTCGATAATCCTCATCTTTAATCCTTGGGCAAAACAGCTCCTTAATTCTACAAATTTTGTCTTCTGACCAATAGTCTCCGATGAGAGAAGTAAATCTCTCCTTATCATGGCAGTTCTGGTACAGGTGACCAATTCTAGCACAGAAGGAGCATAGCTGAGGTAGTCTTTCATATCTGACTACTACTTGGTTCACATTACATCCTTCAACAAAAGTGGATATGGATTTCTTGAGGGGTTTAGAAATATCTATCAGGATTTTGAGCCTCGTAAATGTTCGCCATTGCCCTTCTTCTGCAGTCGATATGGGCATGGGCGAACCTAAAGCCTCCGCTATGCGGAATATCGCCTTACTGTTGAGGAATTTCGGGAGGATTTTGTTAACTGGACCCAGAGATCATCCATATTGAATTTGTATTCCTCAGGTAGTTTCCCCGGATCTCATTTCTCTATCGCGAGTAATGCTTCATTAGTACTCCAAAGGGCTTCACGGAGAATTCGATCCACCTCGTCTGGGTAATCTAGTTGCACCAAGAAGGAGCCCACTTAAATATCCAATTCTGAAACGTGTATTGATTCGGAGGTCTTCCAGAGTTTTATTAGGATTGACGCAAGCGATGTGTGTGAGTAGCATCGATTAGAATAAGGCTCCACCGCCATTATGGATGCCCACCGATGGGGGGCTGAAGTATCTCTCGCAGATAAGGAGATGACCCCCGCGGGGCCTTGGAGGTGGAATAAAGAAGACATCTTCTCCACCACCTCCCTATAGGAGGCCATAGTCAAGTCCCTATAGATCACAGTGCTGGTGCGGGCGATCGTCTATTGGAGCATTCACAAAGATGTATGGATATAGGGTGGTCAGGATTAGGGCTACAACATGATGGGGGGATAGGCTGTAGTGCCCCGCTCCCATTAGGGAGAAGCACTATGTAATAGGCTCGTGGCAAGTCAGACATAGTCGGGAACATAGATGGCTAGTCTGACTCAGCGACGAGTTTGGTATATGAAAACCATGGCATCAAGAAAATCAATTTAGACGAATGATATGAGTACTGTTTCAACTAATGGATCGGCTACTGCTGGAATAAGTCCTAGATGCAGTAGGCTGTGTCTTGGCGAATGAACTCTAAAGAGAGCAACGCAACCAATCTGCTGTTGGTTTTGTTGGTTTTCTTGGCTTTTTGAATGAATTGTTGTGTGTGTTTGATAAGTGTGCTTTAGCCTTGATTTCTGAATACGTCTTTAGGAATTTCGAAGGAAGGATTGAAGGAAGGATTCTAATTCGATGCTCGTGCCATTGCAAAAGTTCGTGTAACTGACGCTTGACCGTCGTGAAGCGTTCTCCTACTCTCGGCGCAATCTATCTAGGTAGGTGGTTCTTCGGCCCCTTATTTTCTACTCCTTCCCGCCAACAAAATTCCTAAAGTTTAACGTTCAAATCGATGATGCTAACTGGATGTATGCTTTGCCACTAAGATAAAAAACTTGGGATAATTATATCAACTTAGAGAAGTTAATTCTAAATTTATAAGTCTTACACTAAGTAGAGAAAAGATAAAGTTCTAGAAAAGAGATAGAATTTATTTCATGTTCTGCAAAAACATAATGAAGAAACTTCGGTTGCGGTATATTACGCCTCGGAGAATTTGGTGCCTAAGGGATGCTAAATCAGAACGTACGACTTGGGAGAAAAAAAGAACTCTTGCACGAGTAGAAATGATTATGTGGTTTAATAATGTCTGCGCTATGCAATTTACTTTATACATATTAAACTGTCATACATTCGCATGGTCATGGACGACTTGTGCATAAGGTAAGCTTTCCTCGAAACGGTACCCGGGGTGCTGGGACCGAATCGGCCTAGGAGGAAATTATGGAATCGTACTTCGGTGCGAGGCATTGCGAGACCTCCAGTTAGGCTCGCAACCTGGACTGGTAGGACGCGTCGCAATGCTACGTAATCGTCCTTCATGGTGTCGATATCACCAATGATCGCATATAAGGTAGATTGCATACTCACCTATTATCTTGTGCAGGTGGTAAGTATCATATCTATTTTGTGCAGGAAATGAGCACGGCCGTGGTAAGATAAGTTGGAATTGGTTATGTAGTTACTGTTTAAAATGTGCCTTCGATATGAATATTGTTATAAATAGAAAGATCACTTCATATGCTAGAATCCTTAATAAGCATTGTCGGTTTAGACGAGTGGGTTCGTCCCATCCACTAGCAAGTGTGCTAACCCCCAACTCCCCAGGTGACGAGCGCGTTACGGCAGCTCGAGACTAGACTAAAGCTGAAGAACGGAAGACGGCTCGAAGCTCTCCTATTTTGAAGTATTTTGATGCCCAATTCAGATCGAAGGCTTTTGTTCAAATGTATAAAAGGACATGAATGTATGGAACGACAAGGATTATTTCATGACAACTTATCGAGAGTTTTCTTTTGTGTTTTCAAAGATGTAGCCGCAATGGCATATGTAATATAAAAATGACCTTGCACATACTTTACAAGTTTTTATGAATGAAAAGCTAAATTTCTTTCTATTCTACGTCTTCAACTCTCTGTACTAATTAATTTCAACTTGTCGCCTCAAAAAGAAGTTCAAGTGCACATCCTTGCTTTGTAAAAGTCCAATAAGGACATGTACGGCATCACGTCCCGACTCGTGAGATCGATTTATCTCGAGTCAAGGCGATGACGACCGATTTGGTGAGTCGGGGCGTGATAAGTTGGTATCAGGGCATGGTTCACACCTCGGACCTTTCGAAAATATTTTCTTTTAGATGCTGTTGTAATTTTTCAAAAATTATGCTTTTCGACATATGTGGCATGAAATAATTGTTCTATACATATAAGCCCGTAGATATTTTGAGAATACTGACAGGTTTGCTCAATTTTGTAGGAATGCCGAAGAGAACGGGTGTCCCCTCTGTCAACACCACGTTGATTAGCACGGATGGCACCGAAGACGCGACGCCTAGCGAATCTGTCATAGAGCAATTATTGCGCCTCATGGAAGTCCAACAACGCCAGACAGAGATGCAGTAACGACAGCTGCAAGAACATATCCAGGCTCAAATCTGTGCCCAACAAAAGTAGATGGAGGCCCTGACCCAGATCGTAAGTGCCATGGCGACCCAACAGAACTCAACGACCGTCGTGTCAGAAGAAGAAGTGCAACTAGTAACGACGAAGCATATGTCTTCCTATTCTCTGCTCAAGGCGACCAAATTCAAGAAAATGAACTCGTCCGACTTTGACGGTCGAGCAGAGCCTGACGAAGTCATGGGGTGGCTAGTAAAGATTGAGGGCCTATTCAATCTCCTCAGCATCAAGGGGTCCAAGAGAGTCGGGTGTGTAGCCTTACAGCTAAACTTGAGGGCCTACGACTGGTGGGAGGCGAAGAAACAAGAGCTCCACGAAGCCAACCCCAACGCCAAGATCTCGTGGGAGACGTTTAAACTGGCCTTCCTCGAGCAATACATTCCTCGTGCCGTTCATCGACAGAAGGAAGAGGAATTCATGTCCTTGAAGCAAGAAAATATGTCAGTCGAAGATTACGATACAAAGTTTGCAAAGCTTGCAAAGTTTTTCGGGGCCTTCCTGCCGAACAAGGAAACATGGTGCGAGCGCTTCCAACAAGGCCTAAATGACGATTTGCATCGGGACGTCATGAACCAAAGATGTCAGACTTACAGGGAATCATACAATGCCGCCCTTGATATCGAGCGGATCATTGGTCGAGCTTCGCAAAAGACTGGGTCAGGCGTTCGTAACAACTTCAATAAGCGTCCTCACGATACGGAAGGATCTGGTGTGTCAAAGCGCCAGAACATGTTCGAGTATCGGGGGCCTCACCCCGGCGTACGGTACCATCGATGCAGCAAGATGGAACATCTGGCGGTTGATTGTCAAGGGGGATGCTTCAAGTGTGGCCAGCTAGGCCATAAGGCAGTAGATTGTCGAATGGGGAGGGCGAACCAATATCTACCAAGGAACGTCCAGAACCAGAATAGGGCACCTCCAGCCCATGGCACAAACGCAGTGCCCGTGAACCCACAAAATTGCCAAGGGGCACAAGGCCGAGTCTATGCACTGACTCGGGACGAAGCGTCCGCGTCTGACACTATTGTGACAAGTATATTACTCTATAAAAATATACCTGCTAGAGTACTTTTTGATTCGGGTGCTACGCATAGTTTCATATCTGCCGACCTTGTAGAACATAATAAATTACCTATGCAATTTTTAGATATGAATCTTAGCGTTAGCACTCCATCTGGAGTAGATATACCTGCCACTAAAATTTATAGGGATGGTTACATCTTCATTGGAGGAAAAAATCTATCGATGGAAGTTATCGTCCTCGACATCAAGGAGTACGATATAATCTTCGGCATGGATTGGTTGGGTACATGCCACGCAACGATCGATTGCGCGAAGAAGAGAGTCATGTTCTGACTTTCGGGCGAAACCGAGTTCTTCTATTCGTACGGAGCAGTATCAAAGACGACAATGGTGATATCGGCAATTTTGGCAAGGCCCATGTTGCATTTTGGTTGCAGCGGGTACCTAGCATCAGTTCGAGACACGAGAACAGAGATTGCAGGCATGGCACAGACTGAAGTCGTGGCAGAATTTCCTGATGTGTTTCCAGACGAGTTGCCAGGGATGCCGTCGGATCGAGAGATAGAATTCAGCATCGATACCTTTTCGGACACTCGATCGATATCTAAAGTACCATATCGTATGGCACCAACAGAGCTGAAGGAACTAAAAGCACAACTACAAGTGTTGCTAGATCGCGGATATATTTGCCCTAGTGTCTCCCCATGGGGTGCTCCAGTATTGTTTGTGAGGAAGAATAATGGATCGATGCGGCTGTGTATCGACTATCGAAAAGTTAACAAAGCCACGGTACGAAACAAGTACCCGTTGCCAAGGATAGATGATTTGTTCGACCAGTTGCAAAGGACGATGGTATTTTCCAAGATTGATCTTCGTTCCGGCTACCATCAATTGAAGATCAAGTCCGAGGATGTGCCGAAGTCAGCATTTTGAACTCGATACGGTCACTACGAATTTGTAATCATGTCCTTCGGCTTGACAAACACTCACGCCACTTTTATAGATCTGATGAACCGGGTGTTTCGTCCATTCATAGACAAATTTGTCGTCGTGTTCATTGACGACATTCTCATATATTCGAAAAGCAAGGACGAGCACATGGAGCACTTGAAGACGGTACTACATACTCTGCGTGAATGCCAACTTTATGCCAAATTAAGTAAGTGCAAGTTCTGGATGAGAAGTATGACGTTCCTTGGATACGTTGTTTTAGCTGAAGGCGTCACGGTGGACCCAATGAAAATTGAAGCGATAGTTGAATGGAAGCGGCCTACCTCGACAGGCGACATCCGAAGTTTTCTTGGTTTGGCAGGCTACTACCGAAGATTTGTGAAAGACTTTGCCAAGATTGCGTCGCCTCTGACCCACCTCACCCAGAAGGGAGTCGCGTTCGAGTGGAATGATGCATGTGAATCTAGATTTCAGGAGTTAAAGAAACGGTTCGTCTCAGCTCCAATCCTTGCACTTTCGGACGGACCAGAAGGGTTTTAAATATTTAGCGATGCATCGCGAACTGGTTTGGGATGTGTGCTTATGCAAAGGGATAAGATGATTTCGTTTGCTTCGAGACAATTGAAGCAACATGAAAAGAATTACCCTACACATGATCTTGAGCTAACGGCGATTGTGTTCGTATTGAAGCTATGGCGGCACTATCTTTATGGTGTGGCTTGAAGCATCTATACGGATCATAAAGCCTCAAATACATCTTTACCCTGTAGGACTTGAATTTACGGCAGCAACGTAGGGTTGAACTCATCATTGACTACGATCTGGCTGTCGAGTACACGCCGGATAAAGGAAACGTCGTAGCGGATGCTCTAAGTAGAATGTTTACAGGATGCTTTGCTATCAACCATGACATACAACGAGACTTGGCAGAAATGGGTATCGAACTCAGAATTTGCTACTGGGGAGCGCAATTGGCCCAATTGTACCTTGAGTCGAGCTTGTACAACAAGATAAAGATCGCACAGGAGGATGACCCATTCCTGAAGAAGATGCATGGGCTGATTTCGACAGGAAAGGCGGCCGACTTTGGGGTGGACGAGAGCAGAATAACGCGGATGAAGGGGAGAATATGCGTTCTTGACCATGCCGAACTTAGAAAAGAAATCCTGACGGAGGCCCACTATGCGAAGTTCTCGTTGCATCCTGGAAGCACCAAATTGTATAAGGACCTGTGCACGACCTTTTGGTGGCACGGCATAAAGAAAGACGTGGCAATATTTGTGTCACAGTGCATGGCATGTCAACAAGTGAAGGCCGAGCACCAAAGACCAGGTGGGGAGCTACAAAACCTCGACATTCCAGTATAGAAGTGGAACAACATCTCTATGGATTTTATCATGGGCCTTCCGAAGACGTCGCAGGAAAATGATGCGATTTGGGTCATTGTCGACCGATTGACCAAATTCGCTCATTTTATCGCTATCAAGGCATCATGGAGCGTCGATCGGTTAGCTCAGATCTATGTCGATGAGATTGTCCGACTGCACGGGGTACCTGCCACAATCATTTCAGACAGAGATGGGCGATTCTTGTCGTATTTTTGGACGAGTTTACAAGCGGTGATGGGCACTAAGCTGAACCTTAGCTCCACATACTACCTGCAAACCAATGGCCAGACGAAAAGGGTGAATAAGATCCTAGAGGATATGTTATGTCTGTGTGCAATATATTTAAAGACTATTGGGATACGCACTTGCCACTGGCGGAGTTTGTGTACAACAACAATTATCAATCAAGCATCCAGATGGCTCCCTACGAGGTGCTTTATGGGAGAAAGTGCCGATCTCCGATTTGCTGAGACGAAATCGGAGAGCGACAGATGCTCGGGTCAGAACTAGTCGAACAAGCCGTTGAGAAGGTCCGCATGATTCGAGATAGGCTCCGTATTGCTCAGAGTCGACAGAAGAGTTATGCAGATACTCGTCGACGATCGGTAGAGTTCTTGGCTGGGGACCATGTGTTTCTGAAGGTGACACCGATGCGGAGCGTCATGCGATTCGGGGTAAAGGGCAAATTGAGTCTGAGATTCGTAGGACCCTTCGAGATTCTTGAAAGAGTGGCGGCAGTTGCTTACCGGATTGTGCTACCTCCTACCCTGGCTGAAGTGCACGACGTCTTCCACGTCTTCCAACTTCGAAAGTACGTGCATGACCAAGTCATGTGGGTAGCTTCGATCAGTTGGAGCTGCGCGCCGATCTATCATACTTGGAGGAGCCCGTACTAATTTTAGATCGTAAAGGAAAGATTCTGCGGAGACGATCGATGTCCTTAGTTCGCGTACTCTGGCGCAACCATTCAGTTGAGGAGTCGCCGTGGGAACTAGAGGCAAAAATGAAGGAAAAGTACCCTTCACTTTTTGCCGACAAAGGTCAGTCCCTTGTTCTTAAGTTTCGGAATGAAACTTTTTCTTAGTGGTATATTATGTAGTACCCCTCTCCCGTTGGGACGAAGCACTATGTAATAAGCTCGTGGCAAGTCAGACATGGTCGGGAACATAGATGGCTAGTCTGACTCAGCGACGAGTTTGGTATACGAAAACTATGGCATCAATAAAATCGATTTGGACGAATGATGTGAGTACTGTTTCAACTAATGGATCGGCTACTGCTGGAATAAGTCCTAGATGCAGTAGATTGTGTCTTGGCGAATGAACCCTAAAGAGAGCAACGCAACCGGTCTGCTGTTGGTTTTGTTGGTTTTCTTGGCTTTTCGAATGAATTGTTGTGTGTGTTTGATAAGTGTGCTTTTGCGTTGATTTTTGAATACGTCTTTGGGAATTTCGAAGGAAGGATTGAAGGAAGGATTCCAATTCGATGCTCGTGCCATTGCAGAAGTTTGTGTAACTGACGCTTGACCGTCGCGAAGCGTTCTCCTACTCTCGACGCAATCTTTCTAGGTGGGTGGTTCTTCGGCCCCTTCCTTTCTACTCCTTCCCGCCAACAAAATTCCTAAAGTTCAACATTCAAATCGATGATGCTAACTAGATGTATGCTTTGCCACTAAGATCAAGAACTTGGGATAATTATATCAACTTAGAGAAGTTAACTCCAAATTTATAAGTCTTACACTAAGTAGAGAAAAGATAAAGTTCTAGAAAAGAGATAGAATTTATTTCATGTTCTGTAAAAACATAATAAAGAAACTTTGGTTGCGGTATATTACGCCTCGAAGAATTTGGTGCCTACGGGATGCTAAATCAGAACGTACGACTTCGGAGAAAAAAAGAACTCTTGCACGAGTAGAAATGATTATGTGGTTTAATAATGTCTGTGCTTTGTAATTTACTTTATACATATTAAACTATCATACATTCGCATGGTCATGGACGACTTGTGCACAAGGTAAGCTTTCCTCGAAACGGTAAACGGGACGTGTCACGACCCGCACCCAATGTAAAAGCACGAGACGTAGGTACGTTCAGCCTACGCCGCAGTATCGACGGTAGAACGCTGTTCTAGGTCACAACATCTAACACAATATAGAATATGCTCCAAATGGAGAATAATATATATATGGTACAACTCAATCACAATAACTAAGATAGAATAGAAGAAATATGATCTCATCAGAGAGTCACAATATGAATAATAATCCCGGTGTAAACCACACCATAATTATATCTCAATACAATCATAATGTCTCATAACTAGGTAAAGATATAAGTCCAATCTAAACTCATGGCAAGACCTCAGCGACTACTGGATCCTGCTGAGGGTCCAGGACACCTGTGTCAACTAGGCCTGCTCCATAGTAAGTGTCGCAGTAATCCTCATCATATATAATATTTTAACAGGTCCAGTCAGGACAGGAACGAATACATATCTCTCACACAGATCATAACAAGAAAGAAAATATAAAACAAGCTATAGAATAATATACATGAACTGCTGTAAAGGATAGTAGCGAGTCTGTAAAAAGAAGAACATGATATAGTGGAAATAGATATACATGATATAGATAAAAAAACTGAACTAGCTACGTGATTTAGAGCACATGTTTGGTTATGTAAATAGGCTTAGGTTATACATGACTTAAATCTAGTTTGGAGTTATACATAAAAATGGTGTAGATCACATAACCAAATAAATACTCCCCCTTCCCCAATCAGTACACAAGGATCTGTCCAGGTTATGTTATTACACATGAAAGTAGTGTGTCACATGGATCGCTAGTCCACATAAACACTGGGTTATACATGAAGGCTCGCATGATCATGAGTGTACATGAATGTCACATGAGTATATATGAATAAATACGAATACAATGAGTAGACGATGCACATGATAAAGTATATGAGCACAATATACCCGATGTATCCGAAGGGATAACATTGCATGAAGAGATCCATATAGTAGTAATCCGTGATAATATCGTGACAGCAACAAGTAAACTAGTCTATAACAAGTAAATATGTCCAAACAAGAATGAAACGGTCAGAGAATGTACTCGCTGACAATCCAACCTGCTGATGAGAAAGTGTGACTGAACTGGAGCAATGTAATCCTATTTAAAACAACCACAAGTCACAACAAGGTCTAAAATATCATAAGAAAGGCCTACAATGCAACTCTATATGCTTCTAGGTCCTTCTAGGTCAAAGTCAACCTTGGTCAACTCTGGTCAAACCTGCTCAACTCTGGTCAAACCTGGTCAATTATAAGTCAACTAGTCTGTTCACTAATTTTTAGGTCAAGCACAAGTTTACAAGTCATTCCGAGTTCGTTTGAGTTGATTTAGAACAAGTTTGACCCGAAGTTGACTTTTGTCAACTTGGTCAACCTGCCAGTCAACTCGACTAAACTAGGCTCATTGGGTCGATCCTAATCTGTCCCAATACCCTTAGGTTACATTCATAATCAACCACTCATGTGTAGATATAAATTCATTCATTTAAAGGTTATATATATATATATATATATATATATATATATATATATATATATATATATATAGCTAAAAACGTGGCTAGAGCCTTCATTGAAAATAAAAACGAGGGTTGGAACGGGAGATAGCCCAATTCCTACAAAAAGTGGGGGATAACCCTAGGCAAAGGTAAAAAACTACATCTTCATCTAAATGGTTATTGTTTTTTTTTTAGTGAAAAGAACCGAACAGTAAACCACACTAAAAACAAAACCCTAAATACGAAATTTGAATCAGTGGCACTGTACCCCAGGGGGGGTGGTTGGCGCACTGCCCAAGGGGCCCGCTGCCCAAGCCAGCGCGCTACGCGAGGAGATCCCACGTCCCAAGGGGGGACGCGACGACCGAGGCCGCTCCGGCGCGGAGGAGAGCACGGAGCGGGAGGGAGAAGGGGGGTTGGGTCGCCGGAGCAAGGGGGCGGCGGTCCCGGCGCGAAGAGCGGGCGAGCCGCGGAGGCGGTGCGCCGTAGTGGGAGCGGGAAGGGGGGGTCGCCGGAGAACGGTGCCCTGGCGAGAAGAGCAGGCGAGCCGCGGAGGCGGGGGAAGCCACGAGGGGGGACGCCGGAGGAGGAGCGAGAACGTCTGGGAGGGAGCGGAGCTCGGCCTCCGGACGGGCGCGGGCAGTCACCGGCAAGGGGCCAACATACGGCGGAGGGAGCGCCGGATAGCGGGGAACAACAGGGAGTGGGGGAAGAAGGAGGATGCACGACGTCCGGCGGGGTTAGGAGGAACGACCGGAAGGGGCGGGCCCAACAGGGAGTGGGCGGAGTTGGGCCACGAAGGAGTGGTCGGGGACGCTGCCTCTACACCGGGGGCGGGGGCTGGAGTGGGGGAGGGAGATCCTCCACTACCGGAGAGGGAGGACCGAGCGGAGGGCGCGGCCAAGGAAGGCGTGCTGAGGACGGCGACGGGGGGGAAGTCCACCGTATATATATATATATATATATATATATATATATATATATATATATATATATATATATATATATATATATATATATATACACTACTATAACTGGAGAAGGTTGTGTGTGTGCGTGATAAAGGACTGCTGTGAGTGATGTTCAGATTGAGAACAAAACAAATATATATATATATATATAATATATATATATATATATATATATATATAGCAAAATGGAATATATACACATATATGATAGAGAATTATTAAATAAAACCAAAGACCAACTCCCGCAAGTCCAGAATACCATATTTTAACTAAAAACTCAGAATTTGTAGTTTAAAAAAATCAGGAAATCAAAATATCACATTTTCATTCAAAGTTTAAATTGAAGGAAAAATCCGAAATCCACATTAAGACCCAAAACGCAAAATACACAACTATAACTCACAAAACTTGGCAAATATGTTGGTCTCGACATATGGGACGTGCTCGGGTACTCACACAGTCAAAACCGTGTCTGTGTCGTGTCCACAGAACGCGTATTGAAAAAACGATTCCGCGTGTCGAAGAGTGCGTACCTCGCTCGATTGAGCGCCACATGCACAACGAGAAGCCTCGTGCTCGTGCACATAGCTAGGTAGGGTCTCGGGGTAGGGCTAGGACACGCTGACATGACACTACGACGCGTCTACGCGATGCAGTGACCCGCGAATAGCCACGCAGCCTGTGCGCGCGCGGGTGCGTGCGTGCCCGTGGGCACGTATCGAGCCACGTGGCTCGCGATTTGAGCCACACCGCAACTTGGGATCGGGTCCCTGGGTAGTCTAGGCGTAGGGTTACGTACTCGTGCTCCTGGAACGGGCCCTCGACGTGCCGTGTTCGCGTACGAAGGCCGTGTTAGCGGCAAATTTTAGCCTGAGTGTACAGTTCTGCCGACCAGTACGCGTGCGATTACTCCGCACACGCTCCACAAAACGATGTGAAATTTTACGGCATGTGGGCAGAGGTTGCCCCCATGTGCTCATGAAATTTCATACGAAACAGAGCCCTGTGCATCGAGTTATGACGCACAGACAGCAGGGCATGCACGGGGCCGTGCATGGGCCTCGTGCACGAGTGTCCGTGTCCATTTCGAACACGTGCTACATAAAACCGATACGTGTCCGATACCGCTATCAAACAAAACCAAAATCCTACCAAACTTCATGCACATGTTGAGGGTACCTATATGGATGCAATAATGAAGAAAATTTAGAAGAAACAAAGGTAGAACTAGGTTTACCTATTGAGAGTCGGAATCTCAATAAAAGGAATTCCCCGAGCGCTTTGTCGACCACTTCTCCCGAGCAAATGCCTCCAACTCCTTGCTACCAATGCTCCAGCAAGTTCTCTGCCTTCCCACGATCTCAAAGCAATTCGTTTGAGGTAAAACGGATACCGGATGAGAAAGTTAGGGTTTTGGATAAAATGGAAATTAGGGTTTGCTCTTTGATCTAGTGGAGGCTACGAGTTTTACAAATGAGAGAGGGTATAGCTCCCCTTCCCGAAAATTATTAAAATATATATATTTTTTTTGATTTAAATGGTGATTTTTAGATTGTTATAAATAATTAATTAGTTAATTATTACGGTAGATGATTTTAGCCATGGTTAGGAATTGGAGTACAAGGTGACTAGAAATCGTGGCACGGATAGTGCAGTGGCGTACTTTGACTAGTGTATTAGCCCTGATAGGGAAAACCTGGCCATAAGTGTGTCCTAATTAGGAAAACCAGGCCAAGTCGTGACATGACCATTATAAATAGTTTAATTATTCATTATTATTATTATTTGACGTTTAAGTGAACCAGTTGTACCAAACTAGTCCGGACTGGATCCGAACCAAGCTCAAGCCCGGATAGGCATGTAATGAGACCAAGGACGTACTTTATATGTATGGAAACATTTTGTATCTATTTATGAATTAACTGATGTTTCTAGATATTTGCTATAAAAGTAGAATATAGCTATTATTAATAATAACTGGTGTTTTGGAATATATGTACAAATTTCTGGAGCCAAATAAATGGTGTGTTTGATGAGTTCACCGAAATACATTATTGGTTTAATTTCAGTTGTTATTAGGATTATTATTATTATTAATGTTGTTGATGTTATTATTAAATAATATTATTTTACAATTATTGGTTATAATTATTTAATTGTTAAATAAATATTATAGTATATGTGTTCATATCTATGTAGGTAGGCCCTATACTAGGTGGTAAAAAGTATTAAGGTTTAATTGGATTTTATGCAGATTATCAAATAAGTATATATGTGAATATATAAACGTGTATGTACATATATAAATAAATATTATATATGTGTGTATGTGTATGTATATATAAATATATATATTATATACGTGTGTATGTGTACGTATATATAGATATATATATATATAGGTGTGTATGTATAAATAAATAAATATGTATATGTGTGCGTGTATATATACATAGGTACTTATACGTATATTGGTATATATGTGTAATAATAAAGAAAAAGAAAATTGAAAAGCCCAGCCCAGCCCAACGAAGGCCAAGCCCAGCCCAACGAAATCCCAGCCCAGCCCAACGAAATCCCAACCCAGCCGAGCAAGGCCCGATCCCAACTCTGTCGTTCCTCTGTTAGCGACAGTATATATATATATATATATATATATATATATATATATATATATATATATATATATAGATCAAAAATATATATATATATATAGATCGAGAGCGAGAGAGAAACTCTCGAAAACCTAACCCTACACTCCAGATGGCCGCTCGAGCCCCTGGCCCTGCGTGCCACCGCAGCAGCGCCGACCGACCACCGCCACCGCGCCGGAGCACGCACGCGTGCGGGCCAAGCAGAGGAGCAACAACAGCAGCAAGGTACAACTTCGCGCCCCGCTTATTCCTTCTATAGTCGTTCGTTTTCGATTGCGTTTAATCCTATAGAAAGTCTATATGATCGTCCAGGAACCCTTGTTTTTAGTTTCCGATATAATGAACCGACCTGTCCAAAATATCGACGTAAAGTCGACTAGAAAACTGTCTCAAAAATAAGGTATAGTCAGCCCAAGTACCAATATTAGCGGACATTTCCTTGGCAATCCAGTAGCTATTTGGAAAATCTAATCGAAGGAAGTTATAGACAATATATACAGCAGTAAAACCCTTCTTATAGATTTTGATTTCATTAAGTAGGTGTAGAGTTATTTAATTTCAAAAATCTGGAAAAACCTTATTTCGAAAACTAAATTTAATGAAAAACCTCCGATACGACGTGCGTCCCGCCAAACCGGGCGACGTGGTCGCGAACCGAAGGCATCGAAAGGTGGGTATTGACTTCGCGGACGTGTGGGCTTTGACAAAATTCAAATTGGTTGCGGGTGCACGACGAATTTGATGCGTATCCGTCAAAATTTACCGTATCGGCCTCTGTGTAAATTTCCTAATTACTTTGCGCACGTTCGTCAGATCGAGACGAAACTTATGCCAACAGGACCGTATCATTTTTCTGGTCCTGTATACCAAGTTTGGTCCAATTCTGAGACAGTTGACCTGATCGCCGTTTTGCGGGCCCCATGATCCGATTTAACGGACGATTTTGTGCACGACCCACCGGAATCCAAAACTGGACATAACGTTGGGTTCATACCATCAAAATAAATCCATAAACATATAATTTGATGACTTTAGAGACCATTGACTCTGACACACTTTTCGGTGCAAAGTGGGTCCAACAACGGACACCATTTTTGCCTAAAATTACCATTTTGCCCATGTGTCCAGAATTAGACTTAAGGAAAGATAATCCAAGCTAATTTGACTATTCTGAGAATATTGGCAATGTCTGTTTCAGCTTTCGGAGACAGTTGTGAGATTTGGACTTATTGGCTTACCAGTTGACTGTTTATTGTTGGTTCTTCGCGCTACCACCAGGCAAGATACCTTACCTCTCTCTACATTTTATTTTCATGCTTATAGTTTTTCCTATTTTCATATGTTATCATCTTATTCTCTAGTTAACGTGAGTTTATATATATGTTTCCTGCGTTCCATGTTTTACTAGATTATCGTCTTACTTGTATATCCGCTTCGTGATTAGATAGTGTAGTTACACAGGCTGGTTCTCTTTATAGTTCATGTTTGTCCTTACCCGTGTCTTGACATGAGTTGTACCTTGTCTCACCTATGTCTCGACTGAGTCGTGTCTTGGAACCAGTATGTGTAACTGAACTGCTATTCCTGATTTGTCTTCTTAACCCGTGAGTCCACACTCGGGACGAGGGTATTTGTCTTGATTAATTGCACCTGCGAGTCCACACTCGGGGCGAGGGTGATAGTCTTGAACTAACCTGCGAGACTACACTCGGGGCGAGGGTTAGTGATTCGTTTGCACCTGCGAGTCCACACTCGGGGCGAGGGTGCCTTGTCTTGAACTAACCTGCGAGTCCACACTCGGGACGAGGGTTAGTGATTAGTTCAAACCTGCGAGTCCACTTGGGGTGAGAGTTTGGTATTCCATTGATCTCTTATTTACCTGTTCTTTCAGCAGTTCATTTATGCATAGTTGATCCCGTATCCGTGTTCATATTCACCTGTCAGTAGCCACATGTCAATCTCATGTCTAGTTTCTTATTTATATTCTGTTCATATTCTTATGCATGATTAAACTGCTAGATAGACATGTTTTTATGTATCTTGCTATGTCCCCTGAGGACCTGATGATCTCTTCAGGTTAGTTATTGCGTGGAGTAGTTAGCAGTTCTGGAAGGCGGATGATTATGACACTTGTGGGTTTCAGATGATTACGATATTGCTTGCGAGATTCAGGTATTGATACCATGTTTATTATCCAGCTCATCCAGCTCGTACTTTTCTTTCATTATCATGAGATATCCTATTTATTGATTCAGTTGTAGACTCTTATTATATTCATTGGAGTCTTATCGGACATTATGCTAGTGGGCTGCAGACCACGACCCATAGTTGTTCATTCATGTTTATATTACTCTTGTGGATTTGAGATATAGATTGCATTACCATGATTTGGCAGTATACCATTGCCTTGACAGCGTTTACGTATTCGAGTCGGGCCGGAGTCCGCTTGATGCGTAGCTGTTTTGCTCACGTGCTTGCATCCGAAAAGCGGATGTGGGTCGTGACAGGGGGGCTGCTTGTGGCCGGCTACATGAAGGGGTGTTAGGGTTAGGGTTTGCACATGGGCCAAGCACTCCTAAGTTGCTAAAAAGGCCCATGTCAAAAAGGCTAAAAAAGGCTTATGAAAAATGACTTAAAAATTATTTAAATCATTCTCAAAATAAAGATTAATCCTAAATTAATTTTGAAAGGCCAAATATGATTCTAATTACATTATTAGGCTTCTGGTCAAGGTTGACTAAGGTCAAACCACTTATACTACCAAAACACCAATCCAGCTACAAATCAAACCACATAGCAATCACTCTAATTAATAAATTAATAAAAATACAAATAATACATAAAATTCAAATAAATTCATAGTGACTAAAATACCTTTAAAATTAAAAAGTGACTGTGATAAATAATTAGGTCTAATGTCATGGTTAGTCTCAAATCATGGTTAGCTAAGGTTAAACCGACTACTAACACAACACCAATTGAAATATTATAAATTAATCAAAAATAAAATAAAATTATATAATTACCAAAATACCCTTATTTTAGAAAGTGGTGGTTACAGGACGCTGGGACCGAATCGGTCTAGGAGAAAATTATGGAATCGTGCTTCGGCACGAGGCATTACGAGACCTCCAGTTAGGCTCGCAACCTGGACTGGTAGGGTGTGTCGCAATGCTATGTAATCGTCCTTCATGGTGTCGATATCACCAATGACCGCATATAAGGTAGATTGCATACTCATCTATTGTCTTGTGCAGGTGGTAAGTATCATGTCTATTTTGTGCAGGATAGTAGCACGGTCGTGGTAAGATAAGTTGATTGGTTATGTAGTTACTGTTTAAAATGTGCCTTCGGTATGAACTGCAAATCATATAGTTCTAAATAGAAAGATCACTTCGTATGCTAGAATCCTTAATAAGCAGTGTCGGACAAGTGGGTTCGTCCCATCCACTAGCAAGTGTGCTAACCCCCAACTCTCCAGGTGATGAGCGTGCTGCGGGAGCTCGAGACTAGACTGAAGCTGAAGAACGAAAGGTGGCTCGAAGCTCTCATATTTTAAAGTATTTTGAAGCCCAATTTAGATCGAAGGCTTTTGTTCAAATGTATAAAGAGGCATGAATGTATGGAACGATAAGGATTATTTCATGGCAGCTTGTCGAGAGTTTTCTTTTGTGTTTTCAAAAATATAGTCTCAACGGCATATGTAATATAAAAATGACCTTGCACATACTTTGCAAGTTTCTATGAATGAAAAGCTAAATTTTATCCTATTCTACGTCTTCAACTCTCTGCACTGTTTAATTTCAACTCGTCGTTTCAAAAGAAGTTCAAGTGCACATCCTTGCCTTGTACAAGTCCTATAAGGACATGTACGGCATCACGTCCTGACTCGTGAGATCGATTTATCTCGAGTCAAGGCGATAACGACTGATTTGGCGAGTCGGTGCGTGACATAGGCGAGGGGCTATAATAGATAGGGAGGAGGGTCCTGAGGAAGGTGGATAGGCGAGTGACCATGGCTGAAGGGGATGGAGGAGGAGAAGATGGGGGAGATATACTTGTCGGTGCTACAAACCCTCAGGGTTTGGGAGAGAGCAAACCCTTAGGGTTTGGGAGAGAGCCGCGAATTATTCTTAGACGGGCAATAGCTAGTACCTAACCTAACTAAGTCATAGGAACCCGAATACCATCTATATTTCATAAGCTAGAATCCAACAAGATAACAAATTTATTGATTCTATATGTTACTTAATCATCATTCATACGACCATAATATTCTATGAGTCAATGTCTAACAATCTTTGATACACTTCAATTTTATTGAATATATATGCAACTAGAGAAAATATCCACTCGTTGAATTCAAATTTAGTTCAACCAATGTTATCTGCCAGACTAGATATAAGATCAACTATTCCACACTCAAGACCAAGTCAATTATAGGTTATTATATGTCGATGAGCAATAAAATTCCTAAATCCTTAGGATCATCCTCATATGCTCCAAATAAACTTCAAATTACACTATAAAGTATTTGCACCCAGATCAAAACTTATCCAATCCATTCAAATCACAACTCAATACATGATCCACATTGATTTTCTAGTCAAACCATTAATTTCATAAACTCGAATTATGATCCAATACTATCTAAATCTGCCAAAAATTATTCTTGATTATCCGAACCAATTCAACAATGGACATATGAAATCACATCTAACTAGGCATAACTCTAAACTGATACCTCGTACTATTCCATCCATAACCACTAAATTCATCGACATCAATATCGTAAATCAAGCAACAACACTATGGATATTCATAACACCACTCCGGGAACTAAGCCACTCTACACATAAATATTTCTTTTTCGTACTCTGAGTCAACATCCTTCCGGACAATCATTATCATGGTGGCTCCAACGACCACAAACATAACATTTGCTTCCTAGCCACTTGGCAATCGTCTAAAATCAAATTGTAACCATTCTACTTGAACAACTTAACTTGTTTTCCTTCGTTGAAATTTTGGCATACTTCCTTCATCTCATGCAATAACAACATCCATAACTTACTGTTGCATCTCTACTGATACGATATTGCTCATCCAATATTCAAACTATAGTCATTCCAAACACTCTGACTTACATTCTTCTCAAATCATGTGTTACTTCTCTTCGAAGCCACCGTTAATCAACAAAATACCACATGAGAATTTATAAAATATCTAGACTTATTTTATGGAACTCTCAACAGAACATCGAGGTGGGTCAGGACTTAATCACCAAAGCAACTCAGAGTTAATCAATTGAGAGTCCAAGAATGTAAATTCGTACTCTGATACCATTATGTTATGTCCCAATTTTGTAGACCGAAAGTCACATCTGGGCATGATGTCGTACAAGTCTAAATTGTATTTGTTTAATACATGAAGAAATACAATCGATAAACAACCTCAAAATCAAAGTCTTTGCAGCAAAAATTAAGCAAAGTAAGTTAATAGACATAAGATATAAAAATAATTCTTTTTATTAATAACTTACAGCAGAATTACGACAGTTCTTAGGCTAAAGAAACTCTACTACAAACAATAGAAATCATTACAGTGAACGATACCGTGAGGCTTACAACTCATGAAACTAATACAATCAATTATGTTCTATAAATTATGTCTTTTATAAACCATAGATAACATCTCTAGCTCGAACTACTTCAAGTTGCCAACCGAGCTCCAATACCTCAGATCGTCCAAGTGAATCCCCATAATTGAGGACGAGGGGGTCGACACATGGAAAATGCACTAGTAAGTGACCTTAGCCCAACTTACCTAAACTGACACATTAATTACAAATGAGCAGAAAAATTATTAAGCAATCTTTCTAATCTTGTCTTAAGATCAATTAATAATTCATAACAGAATATATAAAGCATAAATTTATTATTTGACACAGTAAATCTTATCTAATACTGCCATCCTTCTGTGTCATCATTCATAATATATAAATGTGCCATAAGTGTGCCCCTACATAAGACATTCATTACCTTTCATAAAATACAAAAATGTGTCATGAGTTCGTTCCTGCAACCAACTTGTTAAGCCTGCAAGCAGATGACATTATCATGTAGCCTAAGTGTATAAATATTACTAGCACGCGCCATCTTAGATTGTTTTCTAGTAAGATGATGATCCTTAATGTGTATGTTGCATGCCCCCATTGAAAGTTCCAAATTATTTGTATTATGATGCGGCATTCCAATCCGAATAGCCTGCTCTACCGAAGTTCATGCAATTTCTAGTACATGAAGTACATTTCACATAATTTTCTCCTAGCCTGAATCGATTCCGGTGCCCCGTTCGAGAAAAACCAAATCTAGTACACAAGTTGTTCATGACCATGCAATATATGTGTGAACAGATTAATTGTAAAATGTACACATAGTATATAAAACAAAAATAAAGCAATGTAAAGCTCTACTCAAAATTATTCCGATTGGCGGTCCATCAGTCCCAAACACATTCAACCATTCTGCGGCACCGAGCCACATTTGAGTACCATTCTGTGGCACCAAGCGACGTCTGACAATTATGTTTCTATGCAACATCAGTACAATATTCCATAAGATAAGATAACATAATATTATATTTGGTTAGCCTAATAATTAAATTGAGTTTTTTATTATGATTAATTTATTAAGTTTAATATTTTAAAATTACTAATGATCATACAATCACTATAGTATTTATACTTAAACTTGGCAGTCATAATGGACATTAATTAAAGATATCATACTTGCTAATATGTGTATTGTTTTATTCATCTTTCATTTATTTACAAAAAATTAACAAACAATATCAATCGTGGATATAAGAAATGAAGAAATTATGATAGACCAAAGACTTGCAAGTTCGAAGATTTTTTTGAACCACACATAATAGCTCCGGGGACAGGCACTCGGATAATAGAGGAGGCAAGATAAAAGCTCACGACATCCACATCCCTATAATCAGAAAGCTAAAATAAATAGCTATATCAGGAAATTACAAAGTAACATTATATTGTCAGTATACTATTAGTATACTGACACTATACAGTGTAAAAAAATTTTGTACACAGTTTCTCTTTGTCTTTTCAATTTTTATTATATAGTATATTGTCTAGGTATAAAAGGCTTACATTTGCTCTCTGTCTTTCCAGTTTTACATATACAATATACAGATAATTTATTGACTGTTCAATGTCAGTTTGTAATCAATGCTGCAATGACTAGTTTTTTAGCCATTTTAGAGTCATTTATATTGTATGCACGATAGCAACTCTATTTTGATTAGATGTATACATGTTCTATATAAACCCATATGCTCTTCATTTGTTGTCACTTCTTGGAACCTTAACTTTATCTATCTTCTATGTACAAAACATCTCCACATAACAAAGCTTTCATTCGCCAAATCAAATTGAAATATAGTTGTATTGAGTTTTAAATTGAGATATTCATATTATTTGTGAGAATAAAAAAAATCTTTCTTGTAAGAGGTTGAAGTTCACAAGCCTTCGGATAAAGCTCGTGTATAAGAAGTCGTCAATGCCTTCGGATCAAAACTTGCATGTGTCACTATTTGTAATAATAGTGGATTAAAGTTGGAGAGAGTTTCGGGACTAGAGTGCCTTACGGAGGATACTAGAATACATCGAGTATCGATAATATTGTCTAATTTCTTGCATTTATTTTAAATTACATATTAGCTTTCATAATTGTGCTTAATTATAGCTAAACCATATTCACCCACCCACTAGGTACTTTTATATTCCACATGATAACATAACAACAACATTATTATTCTATGTCTCTATATAATAAGTTAACGACAATCAGATTACTCTTTTTTGTCTTGATTTCTTTTTACTTAGCATAACAAATCTCATGAGAGATAGAAACAAAGACAAACAAAAGTTCAATTTTATTAAGTGTAAAGGTAAATGATAAAATGATCAAAACTATCCACTATGATGAATAGCCTATCTATCTCAACCGAGCAGATATTGAACGATTCATCAAACAGACGATTTAATTTGATGTAAGAACTTCTTAATTGGTAAACCATACAAACGAGCTATGATCCATATATAAACCAACAAATCCGACAAAATTAAGTAAGTCTATATCACTGCTCAGATCCTGTAATTTTTTGTATAGCTCAAATCCAGCCAGCCTATTCAATCCAAGAAGCCAACACAATGCCTTCACTCATAGCGGGACATTACATTGATCATATAAATCTCTGAATGATTTCTATGAATGAATACAAGTCCAACCATGCCATTCGAGCCAACAAACCAGTCCAATGTACTGTGCGGAGCAATCCATTACACCAACTATAGCGCTCGAACGTTTTTGGCACCTTAACTTTTCATTACTAGATTTTTGCTCACAAATTTTATAAACTGCTCTTTTAAAGTACCTTTCGTCAATTTTGAAGCACATCAGGACCAAGGACCACTTCAAAAAATATTTTACAATACAAGTATTTAAATTGCATTTTTGTACTACGTGATATACTTTGGAAGTGGTCTCGATGTACTTTAAAATTAACAAAATGTAATTCAAAATAACAATTTATGAAGTTGGGGTGCCAAAATCGAACAGTAGAAAGTTAGGAATGTTGGGAAAGAAACGTAGAAACCTTTCCCCAAACTAGATAGTACCTGCGAGAGAACCGAGCAATACAACGCACGAACCAAAACACCAAAACAAACCACGCAGACACAGAGAAATTTTTGACGTAGAAAACCCTTGCGAGAAAAACTACGGGACGATCGAAGTCCAACCCTGAGAAGCCTTCACTAATGAAATAAAGGAGTACACCCTCTACAAACTTCTCCCGATCCAAATCAGATCCCCACAACACTTAAGAGCAAGAACACTACTAAAATAAGGCAAATTAGCGACGTCAGGATATGTCGCTAATTAAGGAAAATACGTCGCTAATCGTAATTAGCGACGACTTTAGCGACGAAACATGAAGGTCGCGAAAAAGTTAGTCGCAGATGACAAATTTGTCGCCCTCCGTCGTTGTTTGCGACGTCAACACAATGTCGCTGGGTCGTCGCAAAATTAGCGACGGAGGACGACAAAATTGTACGTCGCCAAATTAGCGACGTAGTACGACTACTTAGCGACGTTATTTCTTTTTATGTGATGACATGGCATGCCTGCCATGTTAGCAGTGTAGCGACGTACAATGACCAAATTAGCGACGTTAACTCTCTGCCATGTCAACTACTGAGCGACGGACTACGACGGATAGCAACGTAAAGGCGCTAATTAGCGACGTCAGGATACGTCGCTATACGTCGCAGATCGTCGCTATACGTCGCAGATATTATAAAAAAAATTAAAAAAAATATAATATATATTTTTGTTATGCTGTGTATACGTGTTTACAGTGTGTGTGAAGTACAGTGTTCGAACCATCAACAGTTTTGCTTACTTTCTATATTTTATCTTGGATAGAAAGAGCAACAGTTCAGGGTATACTTCTCAGAGCTTCTTCTTCACGTCCTTCACCTTCTCGGGATCCTTTACGACGTCCCGAGAAAGTGAATGATATAAAAATGAATGTAATGCCCATATCTCGTATTACATATTTGGAATACGTGTACGTATTCTGACCCGTATTGCATGACTTCCTGCTTGATTTATTTTAGCATTTCATTGATGGGTTTATCTTGGTTCGGCTTGGTTTTGCATGGTTCGGTTTTGCTTGATGTGAACCAAACCACTCCCACCTACCACCACCCTCTTCATTAAATATCCCACTCCTCTTTCTCTCTCTTCATTAACTATCTTCTTCTTCCTCCATTAACTTCTCTACCAACCTGAGAGAGAGAAAGAGAGAGAGAGAGCTTAGGCAAGTGCATCTTGCTTCATGGAGGAATCTAACTTTTATTGTTTCATTGTCTTCCTCTCAGCATTCTAAGATACTTTAGTACTTAGCATTTTTAATTTCCATGGCTCATTGCTTGTAGATCTAAGTTTATTTCATTTTCGAATTTCTTGGATTTTGATCTATTTAATCTTGTTGTTTTCAAGTTTTGATGGTTCCATGTTGTAGAGAATTTCATTCTGCCCCAGTTTGACCTATGGAAGTTCGGATTTGGACCTTAGATGAAGGATCTATGGAGCTTGAGAGCCCTGGCTTGCATGGTTCTTCTTCCCGAAAGAATGGAGAAGAAGAACAGTTCCGAGTCGCATGTTCCTTGCTGTATGAACTTAGCCGCATGATCTTTTATGCGGCAAGTTCCTTCCTGGCCGCATAAGCCTAGCTGCATGACTTGGCAGCATGAGGCTTATTTTACTTGAGCCGTAGGAGACCATATGAAACCCAGAGCCGCATGGCATGTACTTGGATCGGGCCGTATGACCTGCATTGGCTGAGCCGCATAAGACTCAGTCTATTCTCCAGCCGCATGAGACGCAGTCCCCCAGCCGCATAAGAACCATGAACTGTCCCCCAGCTGCATAAGGCCCAATTCTTCCCTGGCCGCATAAGGCCAGCAAAACCCAGCCGCATATGCCCCATCCAATTCCCAGCCGCATAAGACCCCCGTCTCCCAATGCCGCATGGACTCGATCTTCGAGCCGCATGGGACCCAGTCCCTCTGAGCCGTATGAGTTGTGTTTCCCTTCGCCGCATAAGCTCAAGTTATTTTCCTGCCGCATAAGACCCAAATTCCCCAGAGCCGCATGAGCTTTCCCCATTCCAGCCGCATGGGTTGTTCCCTCCTCAGCCGCATGAGATCACTTCCTGGCCGCATATGCCTGAACCGTCCTGAGCCGCATACACTCCCTCGTTTCCTGGCCGCATATGCCCGAGCCGCATTGCTCTTCCATAGCTTATATTTTATGATTTAATTATTTTATTATACCCATGTCTTGTGGCCCTCAGTGTACTTAGGCCTTGATTGAATGCTTGTACTATGTAGTCCTGCACAGATACCCTGACACGATGGTGAACCGTTGTGGTGCACTTTTGACAATTGACATGACTTGATAGTGGCCCGACGTGGCGCACTCCTGACAAATAAACTTGACATGATAATTTTCGATAGTGGCCCGACATGGCACACTCCTGACAAATAAACTTGACATAATAATTCTCGATAGTGGCCCGCCGTGGCGCACTCTTGACAAGTAAACCTGACATGATATTTCTCGAAATGCTGTTGCGACGGCTAACCCGACATGACAAGTATGAATAACCTGGACACCGTGGACGATTGTTCTTATACAAATGAATCCGTCTTATCTTGCATCATGTCTAGGACATGGACCCCTGAGTACCACGGTTAGGGGTACCTACTGTAAATGGCTAAGGCTAATAATTAGAATAATACAGTAGTTCATGAAGAGACTTTTCCAGTTACCTGTTGCCCCTTTGATCCCAGCCTTATATATATATATATATATACATGGGACTTGGAGCTATCTGTCATGATGAGCACATTTCCAGCCTGCCGTCGAGTGGGGTACCTCTTTAGGACATATGTATCTCACTACAGTGTGTCTGCTATACTTGTTTTCTTTTGCTGGGGTCACTCAGGTAGCAGCAGGCGGGTAATTGGACTTGGAAATCTTTTTGCATCTTGCTAGTAACTAGGCATGTGATAACCCTAGTTAGTTAAAGTATCAAGCCGTACTTATTGCTTGGCCGTGATTGTTGGATGGAGTTCAATCAGTCTAGTCTTGTCTTGATCCTGTACAAGATTGTTACATGTCTTGATTTCTTATTGTATATTGCCGATTAATGATGGGAGAAACCAAGTTCAGTTCAGATGAAGGGTTACAATCCCGTCCTTGTTTGGTTTAAGGGTTATAACCTGGTTATCTGAATGGTTCCATGGTTATCTCATCGTATATCACCTGACATACTTTTCATTAATTACTGTCTTTTATTATGTAATTATATTTTTGTGCTAATTGCTGGTTTTAGTTCCTAAGTGAAGCCTCCTTTGTGGCACTTACTTTTCCTGGGGTCTGACCCAGCTGGTTTTGTATGGCCAGATACCGGAGCAGCTTCCAAGGATCTACCGACTTTCCAGCCAGATGGTGACCACTAGACGAAATCCTGGCAACGAGTGAGTTTATTTTGGCTCTCCCACTCTATTGTAAAATTATTCTTTTGAGGCGTTTAGCCGTCGAACAAGTGTTAGCTCGTATACATTTTTACTTACTGTCTGTCTACGGGCTACAACATGATTGACAGATCCTGGGGTTGATCATATACGACTAAACTCTTGCTAGTTCTGACATTTTATACGACTAGCTTCATGATCAGCTGAATATCTAATGTTTGGGACGCCTTACTATTGTATATTTGGTGATCTTACATCTTGTAACATTTATTTGCTTGCTTGTGATTTAGACGCTAGGCTTGTTCATGACCATAAGAGACTGTTGGTTTGTAGTTAAACCCTCATATATCTAGACAGCCGTGACCGTATAATGAGGTGGATTCTATTTCATTATACGTAGATGGCTATGTCTGCCCCCGCTCTCCAGTATTCTGGTTCTGGGGCGTGACATAGTTTAAGTGGTGGCCCATTCAGGTCTTGTAAATCAAGATATGTGAGGGTATACCGAATAGATGTCTCAATCAGTACTCGCCCTTGATCTCTGCTCGTATGCTCTAAAATCCCTGAAATCTTGTCCTGATCACAAGCTTGTATCGTTGATCTGTCTTGGTCCTTTCTTATTGTTTCCTATGTCGTCTTCTTTAGCGGTATTGTTCCTGGACCTGCCGATCAGCAAGACGGAGCACCTCCTGTAGACCAGCAGCAACCAGAAGATCAGGTCCAGCACTCAGGAGCAGCCTCCCGGATCATGCCTCCCGGAGATCCAGAACCTACGGTGCAGCCAGCCCAGCCCGCAGGGCAGGATAATAGAGCCTTGGTGGGACTTATTAGGGAGTTGCTTGTATCGCAGGATCGTCGAGGAGATGCATTGCATAAGGCAGTGGCAGATGCTCTGGGCAGAGGTGGACACCATGAAAACAGTGTAGCGAACAGTTTCAAGCACCTGAACCCTCCATTCTTCGATGGCAGCAAAGATACTATTGCTGCTGATGCGTGGCTCCAGGATACAGAAGTGATTTTGGAGGCAGCGAAGACTCCGGAAGATGAAAAGGTGGCCGTGGTGCGCCTGCAGTTACAGGATCTTGCCCGCAGCTGGTGGGTGGCACAGGCCGTAGAATTAGTGGCACATATTGCTTGGGCAGTATTTCGTGAGAGATTCCAGACCAAGTACTTCGATGCTGTGGCTCGGTATGATCTACAGACCAAGTTCACCAATTTGAAGCAGATGGGCAGGACGGTCGACGGATATACGACCGAGTTTTCCAGACTCAGTCGGTTTGCTTCTACCTTGGTGGCAACCGAGTATGATAGAGCCCAGCGATTCCAGCAGGGGCTTTACTTGAAGATTTTATTGGCAGTTGAGCAGTTTGAACATCAGAATTTTGATGCAGTATTGAGAGCAGCCCGGAGGCATGAGTATACCTCCAAGAGGATTGTGGACAGGACCGGGGGTCGAAAGAGATCTCACGGCCAGATGAATCAGTCTTCAGCACCAGCCCCGGCAGTCAGGGCTTTGAGTATTAGAGCTCCGAGGCGGGCGGCCTCAGTAACGTCGGTTCAGCATTCCACCCCGACGTATCCTCAGCAGCAGAAGCATAAGCAGTCTTCCACAATGGGCTGCACTCATTGTGGAAAGCCAGGACACGTTATTTCGGAGTGTCGCAGAGCACTGGGATTGTGCCTAGCCTGTGGGGCACCGGATCATAAGATAGGATCCTGTCCGAATAGAGCCGGTTCCTCCTCATCGACCCAGACTAGTCCCTCGATAAGGGGACCAACACCAGTGCAGCAGCAGCAGCAGTACCAGCCCCCGAGGCCATTGTCGTCTCAGGCTCAAGTATTCTAACTGCAGAGACCCCAGCAGTATGCCCAGGTCCAAGCTCAGATTCAGAACCGGCAGAGAGGTTTCTAGCAGGATATTTTCCCTCTTTCTCATGCCTTCAAATTTCTTGCTTGCATGATTGATTGTTTGATTGATTGCTTAGTATAGCTTGTCCTTGCATCTCTAGCCACTTGATTAAATTTCGAGGACGGAATTCTTTTAAGGTGGGTAGAGTTGTAATGCCTATATCTCATATTACGTATTTGGAACACGTGTACGTATTTTGACTCGTATTGTATGACTCCCTGTTTAATTTATTTTGGCATTTTATTGATGGATTTATCTTGGTTCGGCTTGGTTTTGTATGGTTCGGTTTTGCTTGATGTGAACCAAAGCACTCCCACCTACCACCACCCTCTTCATTAAATATTCCACTCCCCTTTCTCTCTCTTCATTAACTATCTTCTTCTTCCTCCATTAACTTCTCCACCAACCTGAGAGAGAAAGAGAGAGAGAGAGAGAGAGAGAGAGCTTAGGCAAGTGCATCTTGCTTCATGGAGGAATCCAACTTTTATTGTTTCATTGTCTTTCTCTCAGTATTTTAAGATACTTTAGTACTTAGCATTTTTAATTTCCATGGCTCATTGCTTGTAGATCTAAGTTTATTTCATTTTTGGATTTTTTGGGTTTTGATCTATTTAATCCTGTTGTTTTCAAGTTTTGATGGTTCCATGTTGTAGAGAATTTTATTCTGCCCCAGTTTGACCTATGGAAGTTCGGATTTGGACCTTAGATGAAGGATCTATGGAGCTTGAGAGCCCTGGCTTGCATGGTTCTTCTTTCCGAAAGAATGGAGAAGAAGAATAGTTCTGAGTCGCATGTTCCTTGCTGCATGAACTTAGCCGCATGATCTTTTATACGGCAAGTTCCTTCCTGGCCGCATAAGCCTAGCCGCATGACTTGGCAGCATGAGACTTATTTTACTTGAGCCGCAGGAGAACATATGAAACCCAGAGCCGCATGGCATGTACTTGGATCGGGCCGTATGACCGTATTGGCTGAGCCGCATAAGACTCAGTCTATTCTCCAGCCGCATGAGACGCAGTCCCCTAGCCGCATAAGAACCCTGAACTGTCCCCGGGCCGCATAAGGCCCAATTCTTCCCTGGCCGTATAAGGCCAGTGAAACCCAGCCGCATATGCCCCATCCAATTACCAGCCGCAAAAGACCCCCGTCTCCCGATGCCGCATGGACTCGATCTCCGAGCCGCATGGGACCCATTCCCTCTCAGCCGCATGAGTTGTGTTTCCCTTCGCCGCATAAGCTCAAGTTATTTTCCTGCCGCATAAGACCCGAATTCCCCAGAGCCGCTTGAGCTTTTCCCATTCCAGCCGCATGGGTTGTTCCCTCCTCAGCCGCATGAGATCACTCCATGGCCGCATATGCCTGAACCGTCCTGAGCCGCATACACTCCCTCGTTTCCTGGCCGCATATGCCCGAGCCGCATGGCACTTCCATAGCTTGTATTTTATGATTTAATTATTTTATTATACCCATGTCTTGTGGCCCTCAGTGTACTTAGGCCTTGATTGAGTGCTTGTACTATGTAGTCCTGCACAGATACCCTGACACGATGGTGGTCCGTTGTGGTGCCCTTTTAACAATTGACATGACTTGATAGTGGCCCGATGTGGCGCACTCCTGACAAATAAACTTGATATGATAATTTTCGATAGTGGCCTGACGTGGCGCACTCCTAACAAATAAACTTGACATGATAATTCTCGATAGTGGCCTACCGTGGCGTACTCTTGACAAGTAAACCTGATATAATATTTCTCGAAATACTGTTGTGACGGCTAACCCGACATGACAAGTATGAATAACCTGGACACCATGGACGATTGTGCTTGTACAAATGAACCCGTCTTGTCTTGCATCATGTCTAGGACATGGACCCCTGAGTACCACGGTCAGGGATACCTACTGTAAATGGCTAAGGCTAATTACTAGAATAATACAGTAGTTCATGAAGAGACTTTCCCAGTTACCTGTTGCCCCTTTGATCTCGGCCTTATATATATATACATGGGACTTGGAGCTATCTGTCATGATGAGCACATTTCCAGCCTGCCGTCGAGTGGGGCACCTCTTTAGGACACATGTATCTCACTACAGTGTGTCTGCTATACTTGTTTTCTTTTGCTGGGGTCACTCAGGTAGCAGCAGGCGGGTAATTGGACTTGGAAATCTCTTTGCATCTTGCTAGTAACTAGGCCTGTGATAACCCTAGTTAGTTAAAGTATCAAGCCGTACTTATTGCTTGGCCGTGATTGTTGGATGTAGTTCAATCAGTCTAGTCTTGTCTTGATCCTGTATAAGATTGTTACATGTCTTGATTTTTTATTGTATATTACCGATAAATGATGGGAGAAACTAAGTTCGGTTCAGATGAAGGGTTACAATCCTGGCCCTTGTTTGGTTTAAGGGTTGTAACCTGGTTATCTGAATGGTCCCATGGTTATCTCATCGTATATCACCTGACATGCTTTTCATTAATTACTGTCTTTTATTATGTAATTATATTCTTGTTATAATTGCTGGTTTTAGTTCCCAAGTGAAGCCTCCTTTGTGGCACTTGCTCTTTCTGGGGTCTGACCCAGCTGGTTTTGTATGGCCAGATACCGGAGCAGCTCCCAAGGATCTACCGACTTTCCAGCCAGATGGTGACTACTAGACGAAATCCTGGCAACGAGTGGGTTTATTTTGGCTCTCCCACTCTATTGTAAAATTATTCTTTTGAGGCATTTAGCCGCAGAGCAAGTGTTAGCTCGTGTACATTTTTACTTACTGTCTGCCTACGGGCTATAGCATGATTGACAGATCCTGGGGTTGATCATGTACGACTAAACTCTTGCTAGTCCTGACATTTTGTACGACTAGCTTCATGATCAGCTGAATATGTAATGTTTGGGACGCCTTACTATTGTATATTTGGTGATCTTACATCTTGTAACATTTATTTGCTTGCTTGTGATTGAGACACTAGGCTTGTTCATGACCATAAGAGACTGTTGGCTTATAATTAAACCCTCATATATCTAGACAGCCGTGACCGTATAATGAGGTAGATTCTATTTTATTATACGTAGCTGGCTATGTCTGCCCCCGCTCTCCAGTATTCTGGTTCTGGGACGTGACAATGAAGCTCTCAGAAGTACACCATGAACTGTTGCTCATTCTGCCCAAGACAAAATATACAATAGTAATCGAAACTATCGATGGTTCCAAATACTGCATTTCATATACACTGTAAACACAGACATACATCATCACAAAAATACACATTATATTTTTTTAAAATTTGGACAGCACCTCCTTTGTATATCAGATCATCGCTTATAACCCAGCGTAGGTATATTTTTCATCCCCGTCGCAGATATCATCATAATTAACAGTCTCCCATCATAACAGTCTACAACTAATAGATGAATAACAGTTTCCCATCATGACAGTCTCCCATCATAACAGTCTACAACTAAATATCATACATGTACTCAATAAAAATACCAACAAAGTAAATATCACAAACATACATATCCAACAAACATACATGTCCAACAGAGTCAAATAAAAATGAAAATCAGTGTACCAATGATCAATGGGCCCATAGGGCCAATACATACAAAGGTGATAAAAAAATTTACTGGACACTGAGGACCCCTACTGCGCATCTGAGATAGCATGTACTCATACTGCTTCTGTGTGAGCTGCACCATAGGGGCAGTAGGAGGCAGTGCAACATCTGGAGTCGGCACCACCGATGGACCGGGAGGACGTATCTGCTCCAGCTCTCGCAGTCGCACAGCATGCGCAGCAAGGGTACTCACCATCCTCTGAGAACTCTCCTCAATCGAAGTATGTATCTGAGTGAGTGAGGCAGACATGGTCCTCTGCGATCCCTCTAGCTCGACCTGTCTACGCTCTGTGCGCTCCGTAGACTCGGTGAGCATGTGCAAGCTGGCAGCTGTAGCCTGCTGCAGACTCATCAGCTTCTGTATACTGTGCTCGACCGCATCAAATCGTTCGGTGATCATCGGATCGTCGTTCTGCGGTATGGTAATCAAAAATCTGCTGCTGCAACTCGCGATGCAGCTCATCGATCTAACGACCAATATCCTGAGCTCGTGATGACGCTGATGAAGCTGGAGACTGCGTACTGACAGAGGGGTCCCGGGATGACTTTGAAGCCAAATAGGCGCCGTAGGATCCCGTACCGTAGTACGTACCCTTCTGAAGACCACCAACAGCGGTCATCCAGAGGTCGTCCGGCGATGGAGCTGTAGGCGACTGGGAGGAAGTACCAGCCCTCCCTCTGCTGGCGCACTAGCAGCAGCAGCCGCCTTCTCTTGTAGCCGAAAAAACTCGGCCTATAACAATGTTTGCTAACGTCTAAGTGTTTACTAAAGTCTATATTGATATCTATTTTCCTATTTTCTAAATTATAATAAATTAATATAAAGAATAGAACGTACATATACCTGCGTCGTCCTCTCGTCAATGAACTCCCCAGCCCTCCGATGGATGACCAGGAAGACGGTCACCATGTTGGGGTCCTCACCCTTTTTTACCTGTTAAAATATATTATCTATTATTAATATTAAACATTCTATCCAACTATATATATAATAATGTCCGTCATAGAAAACGTACCAGACGACAAAAATACTCCGTCATAGGAATGGAGCCACCATACCACTTACTGGCGCTCGACCGCGCCACCTTGGCCTTGTCAGACCGCTCATGGTACCTGGCCTCACCAAATCTAGCCTTCATCGTAGTCCACTGCTCTGGCGTGATCTAACCATGGATCGGCTTTCCAGAGCGATCACGAGACTTCTGGTCGTGGATCGCATCACGGATGAGCTTGCCTGCGACGGCAGAAAATTGGGCCTCGATCTTCGCCGCCCAGTGTGGTGGATAGAAATAGGTCATCTACAAGAAGTAAAATAGAAAAAGTTGTATAATATACATAAATAATTATTAAAATTTAAAAATAAATACATTTTTTACCTTGAAGTGGGCCAACCAAAAGGCCTCCAAGTCGAGACTGGCTGCCAATGCTAGCACCACCCGAATAGACGAATGCTTGATGACAGGCAAAAAGATCTCTTCATAATCTGCGCCTTTTCGCTGACCGTAGCCTTTAACTACCAGCCTCGCTTTGTATCGGAGGCGAGTTGCATCATCCGTCTGCTTCAATCTGAACACCCATCGATTCTTCAAAGCCTTCTTGTCCTTTGGCAACCGCACTAGCTCATAAGTGGAATTAGTATGCAAGTAACTCATCTCCTCCTGTATAGCCTCCATTTACTCCTGTCTGTGTTCGTCTTCCATAGCCTCTGTAAAATTTTTGGGCTCTTCCCTGTCAGTCAGTAGCACATATACTCACCCGGTGAGTATCTCGTAGATGGTCGACGATCTCTATCACTCCTTCTCAGTGGAGCCACTGGTGCTGGCTGTATACCAACAGCCTCCTCCTCTTTAAGAACTGCCTCTCCGACATGCTCATCCTCCTGAGGGCCACCCTGACCACAATCACCAGGCTGATGATCAAGGTTGGGAGCAACTCCATGTACTGGCTCCCCCATAATTGGATCCTCTGCGATGTCCTCTAGAAACTGCTCGAAGCGAAATGAGTCTAACTCAGGCAATTTCTCAGCCTCAGAAGGTATCTCAAAATCCTGAGTGTTGGTCATGGTCTGATCCTCGACGAATACCACGTTCCTGCTTCTGTAGAGCTTTTTTCCCACCGGGTCGTAGAGTCTATAGCTAAACTCATGCCGACCGTAGCCGACAAAGACGCATCGCCTCGTCTTCGGCTCAAGTTTGGTCCTCTCGTCCTTTGGTACATGCACGAAGGCCTTACAGCCAAACACTCGCAGGTGATTGTATGACGGCTCTTTGCCGTACCATACTTTGTCAGACACATTGTCACGCCCCGCTCCCATAGGAGCGATCGTCCTCGCTAAGGCGTGATGCCGCATGAGCCTAGGTTGTGCTCGTGCAAGGCGGGTTCCATAACGACCGATTTCAGCGGCTACGACGGGATCATCGCACAGAAGTTCCAAGCAAAGACATTGAATAATAGCAGCAGAATTTAGAACAAAATACAAGTCATTGCAAAACACTCTTTCACTACTAAAATAAGGCAAATTAGCGACGTCATGATACGTCGCTAATAATGACAATTACGTCGCTAATCGTAATTGGCGACGGCTTTAGCGACGTAAAGTGAAGGTCGCTTTTAAGCTAGTCGCAGATGGCAAATTCGTCGCCCTACATCGCTGTTTGCGACGTCCCAGCCGTATCGCTAGGTCGTCGCAAAGTTAGCGACGTAGCGCGACGAAAACTTTATGTCGCAAACTTAGCGACGTAGTGCGACTTCTTAGCGACGTTTAGTTCTATTGACGTGATGACATGGCATGCCTGCCACGTCAGCAAGGTGGCGACGTACAGCGACGTAATACCGCTAATTAGCGACGTATAGCGATGTCCACTTTCCGTCGCTATACGTTGCTATACGTCGCTATCCGTCGCAAACTAATGAAAAAAAATTAAAAAAATATAATGTGTATTTTTGTTATGTTGTGTGTCTGTGTTTACAGTGTGTGTGAAGTACAGTGTTCGAACCATCGACAGTTTCGCTTACTGTTCTATGTTTTATCTTGGATAGAATGAGCAACAGTTCAGGGTGCACTTCTCAGAGCTTCCTCTTCACGTCCTTCACCTTCTCGGGATCCTGTACGACGTCCCGAGAGAGTGAAGGATGTGAAAATGAAGCTATCAGAACTACACCCTGAACAATTGCTCTTTCTATCCCAGATAAAACATACAACAGTAATCGAAACTATCGATGGTTCCGAACACTACATTTCACATACACTGTAAACACAGACACACATCATCACAAAAATACACATTATATTTTTTTAAAATTTGGGCAGCACCTCCTTTGTATATCAGATCATCGCTTATAACCCAGCGTAGGCTTATTTGTCATTCCCGTCACAGATATCATCATAATTAAGTCTCCCATCATAACAGTCTACAACTAATATATGAATAACAATCTCCCATCATAACAATCTACAACTAAATATCATACATGTACTCAATGAAAATACCAACAAATTAAATATCACAAACATACATGTCCAACAAACATACGTGTCCAACAGATTCAAAAAATAATGAAAATCAGTGTACAGAACGGTCAATGGGCCCATAGGGCTAATACATACAAAGATGATTAAAAAAAATACTGGATCACTGAGGACCCCTGCCGCGCATCTGGGATAGAATGTACTCATACTGATCCTGGGTGAGCTGCACCGTAGGGGCAGTAGGAGGCAGTACAATCTCTGGAGTCGGCACCGTCGATGGACCGAGAGGACGTATCTGCTCCAGCTCTCGCAGTCGCTCACTATGCACAACCAGGGTACTCACCATCCTCTGAGTACTCTCCTCAATCGAAGCCGATACCTGAGTGAGTGAGGCAGACATGGTCCTCTGCGATCCCTCTAGCTCGACCTGTCTACGCTCTATGCGCTGCGTAGACTCGGTGAGCGTGTGCAAGCTTGCAGCTGTAGCCTGCTGCAGACTCATCAGCTCCTGTATACTGTGCTCGATCGCATCAAATCGTCCGGTGATCATCGAAGGGTCGGATCGTCGCTCGACTGCATCAGAAATCTGCTGCTGCAACTCGCGACGCAGCCTGTCGATCTGACGACGAATATCCTGAGCTCGTGACGACGTCTACGAAGCCGAAGACAACGCACTGACAGAGGGGGCCCGTCATGACTCCGAAGCCAAATACGCGTCGTAGGATCCCGTACCGTAGTACGTACCCTTCTGAAGACCGCCAACGGCGGTCATCCAGAGGTCGTCCGACGATGGAGCTGTAGGCGGCTGGGAGGAAGTACCAGCCCCTCCCTCTGCTGGCGCACTAGCAGCAGCAGCCGCCTCCTCCTGTAACCGAACAAACTCGGCCCCGAACAATATTTTCTAACGTGTAAGTGTTTGCTAAAGTCTATATTGATATCTATTTTCTTGTTTTCTAAATTATAGTAAATTAATATAAAGAATAGATCGTACATATGCCTGCGTCGCCCTCTCGTCAATGAACTCTCCAGCCCTCCGATGGGTGACCAGGAAGACGGTCACCATGTTCGGGTCCTCACCCTTTTTTACCTGTTAAAATATATTATCTATTATTAGTATTAAACATTCTATCGAACTATATATAAATTAATGTCCGTCATAGGAAACGTACCAGACGACAAAAATGTTCCGTCATCAGAATGGAGCCAGCATACTACTTACTGGCGCTCGACCGCGCTACCTTGGCCTTGTCAGACTGCTCCTGGTACCTAGCATCGGCGAATATAGCCTTCATTGCAGTCCACTGCTCTGGCGTGATCCAACCATGGATCGGCTTTCCAGAGCGATCACGAGACTTCTGTTCGTGGATCGCATTACGGATGAGCTTACCTACGACGGCAGAAAATTGGGCCTCGATCTTTGTCGCCCGGTGTGGTGGATAGAAATAGGTCATCTACAAGAAGTAAAATAGAAAAGTTATATAATATACACAAATGATTATTAAAATTTAAAAATAAACAAATTTTTTACCATGAAGTGGGCCAACCAAAAGGCCTTCCTATCTGCGGGAGCATCTCAGTAGTTAATCCAAGGCCCACCATAGTTCTGCCTCAGAAATAATCCCAGCTGTCTCTGTACTGCAGGAGGCCGATATCTATACAATAATAATTTTCATGAATATATATGTACATATAATCATTTGAGAAATCTAAATTAACTAATTAACTTACTTCGTAGGCCCGTCCGTCTAAATCTCCATACGCATCTCGCCCGGAGGAGCGCATGGAGGGTCGCTCTCACCTCCTGTATGGGCAGGATCAGTCTGATCGCCGTCCTCCATATGCTCGGCATCGGCTCCCCCATGGAGCCGTCGGTAGGAGGAATGCTGGACGCGGGATCAGGAATGCTGTATGCGGGATCAGGAACGCTGGATGACGAGGGAGGAGTCACCAACCTGCTGGAACTGCCCTGTCCCGGTAATGGACCGAGAACAGAACGGTACAATGGCATACTCGGAGATGAGAATGAGGGTATGGAATCTCCATCCCCAGCCCGAGGCTGACGGGACTGCCTAATATAAAATCCTCCGCGTCGTCCAGATGGTCTAGTCATACCGGATAATAACATATGACAATAAAACAAAAATACATATTTATATGATAGACATCATAGATTTTTGAAAAATATCATAGTCACAGATAAAAGTGTCACTACAGATTTATATGATAAAAGTGTCACTAAAGTGTCAAATTTGATGATAAAACAAACGTACAGATTTAATCCTCTTCTGAAAATTCATCTAGTTCGTTTAGCTCATCTTCTTCTTCTTCTTCTTCTTCTTCTTCTACTTCTTCTTCTTCTTCTTCTTCTTCTTCCTCCTCTACATCTTCACTTTCATCTGCATCTTCCTCTTCAGATAATTCTACTTCTTCTATACAATTAGATGTGTAATGAGGAACTTCCATCGTGTCCACTTCTATAATATTTGTTACAAGAGGTAGTTCATCCTCTTGATAAGCTATATCGTCAACCTCAAAGGTATTTTTAGCTTTGGTCTTGCATACTGCCCACCAGTCCGACCTTGTTGTTCCCCGTTTAGGATAACTTGTGAAGTACACGAGCTGAGCCTGACTTGATAGGACAAATGGTTCATAGGCTTGATATCGACGCCGATAGTTTATATCAACAAGACCGTGCTTGTCTACTTTCCAACCTTGACCTTCAATCGGATCGAACCAATTATACCTGAATAACATAATCTTAGCAGGCTCTATTCCATAACTATATGTCAGCTCCACGATCTCCCGTAGCACGCCATAGAAATCGTTGCCCGCATCAACATCTTTGTAGTTCGAAGATCTGATACACAAATAGCTGTTTTTGGTGGAGTCGAGATCCACAAAGTTGTCTCTGATCGGACAAATTGTTGACTTGAACCTTAACCCATTAACACAGTAGCTTGGTCATATTTTTGCAGCATAAATTGGTCCCTTGGCTAGCGTTCTAATAGACTCATTCTCAAGTCTTGTGTATGGACGATCGACCTAAATACCACGAAAGAAGAAATTAAGCTCATTCTCAATCAAGTGCATATACAGAAAGGTAATTACAGAGTTCTCAAGTCTTACATATGCACTCAACCATGATGGAAAATAACGTCTCATTTCTTGTTCTAGTTCTTCTTCTGTTATGTGTGGCCTTCCTGACCTCACATCATCATTAAATATGCTGAAAACAACATCGTTCAATTAATGTAATAGTATAATAATTAACACTATTAAAATAATGTAGACGTATTAATTACTTACCCCTCCAGTTTCTCTACTTCTTCCTCGTTGCAGTTGAGTAATACATACACCTGATCAGCCCTTAGCTCATCATCGTTCAGATATCTCTTCTTCATTTTACCCGATGGCTTTCTTGGAGCATTGAATACCTTCAGTATTGTATCATTACTTTCATGATCTCCGTCGTCGTTTCTGGAAGCTCTCGTTCTATTAGTTGCAACATGAGGCTTGAAATATATCGAACAAAAGTTTGTAATCTCCTCGAGAACATAGGCTTCACAAATAGAACCCTCGACCCGTGCCTTATTTTCACCTTTCTTTTTAGGTGATTCAAATATCGCTCGAACGGGTACATCCATCGATATTCGACGGGTCCACCAACACGTGCCTCATAGCATAGATGAATCGACAAATGCTCCATAGAGTCAAAGAATCCAGGAGAAAACACCCTCTCTAGCTTGCACAGTGTTACCGCAATGTCCTTCTCTTGCTTTTCTAGACGATCAACGAACAATTTCTTAGAACAAAGACCCCTGAAGAATATGCTAAGCTCCGTCAATGGATCCTAAACTGCCTGCGTTAAGAATTCTCGAAATACAATCGGAATTAACCTCTCTATGAATATGTGACAGTCGTGGCTCTTCATACCCGTCAATTTGTTTTCCTTCGGATCGATACATCTTCTCAGATTTGACACATATCCGTTTGGAAATTTTAGGCCCTGGATCCACCGACAAAGTCTTACTTTATCCTCCTTCTCCAGCGAGAAAATTGACTTCGACAGGAACTGTTTTCTATTCTGCTCTATCAAATGTAACGCAGGGCGTTTGCATATTTCTTCTAAGTCCAACCTGGCCTTGGGATTGTCTTTCATTTTCCTTTTACGTCCATCACAGTATTAATTATGTTATCAAACACATTCTTCTCAATATGCATGAAATCAAGATTATGTCTGATCAGATTGGTACTCCAGTGTGGCAGATCCCAGAATATGCTCCTCTTTGTCCAGTTATGATTTCTACCAAATCCATCGCACTTGTACCCAGTTGTAGGATCTTCGATAGCACTTGGAAAATCTCTAACCTCCTACCATATCGTGGCTCCGCACCACCTTGGCGGTGGATCATCCTTCTCTATAATGTCGGCACGGAATGCATTCCTGCTCCTTCTGAACGGATGATCTTTTGACAGAAATTGCCGATGACAATCAAAGAAGCACGATTTTCCTCCGTGTTTCAAGCGGAAAGCCTTACTACGGTCCATGCAATATGGATATGAGAGACGGCCATGAGTGCTCCATCCAGATAACATTCCATAGGCCGAAAAGTCGTTGATGGTCCACATAAGGGTTGCCTTCATCTGAAAATTCTGCTTCCTGGAAATATCGTACGTGTTAGCGCCTACTTCCCGTAACTGATTCAACTCATCTATCAAAGGCTGTAAGTACACATCAATGTTCCTCTTGGGATTGTTCGGACCATGAATTATAACGGTTAGAAACATGTACTGAGTCTTCATGCACATCCAAGGCGGTAGGTTATACGGAGTGACAATCACAGGCCAGCACGAATACTGGGATCCCGAAAGACCAAAAGGAGTAAAACCGTCAGAAGATAGCCCCAACATGACACTACGCGGATCTGAAGCAAAAGCAAGATACACTCGATCAAATTGCTTCCACGCTTCTCCATCGGATGGGTGATCCAACACTCCTTCAATTTGTTCTTGCATGTGCCAACTCATATTTTCGGCCGTCTCTTTCACCATAAATAATATTTGCAACCGCGGCGTTAAAGGCAAGTAGTGCATTGAATCGGTCGGTCTTCTTGCACCGGTAGACCTTCATGTACTAGTTGTCTTATAGCGATCACCACCACAAAATCTGCACACATCTGCGTCCTTGTCGTCTTTGTAGTACAACATGCACCCATTGCGACAAGAATCGATTTTCTCGTATTCCATCCAGAGCGATCTCACCATCCTCTTAGACCGGTAGAAGTCTTTAGGCAACTTAGCACCCTCAGGCAATATTTCTATAAGCAACTCCATAAGACGGTTGTAGCAATCTTGCGACATGTTAAAATCGGACTTGATACTCAACAATCTTGTAACCACCTCCAACGGTGAATGATCCTCACAACCAGGATATAATGGAGTCATTGCATTCTCTAGTAACTCCATGAACTGTGCAGCATCGGCGTTCGGTGCCTCCTCAGGTGCATCATGATCGTCCGAATCGAAACTAGGTCCCCCGCATCAAAAATCATGTTCACCAACCCATCGCCGTAAGCAGCGTTGTTGTGGACATCCACATAAGACTCATACTCCGATGCTAAAGACACAAGTTCTCCGTACGCGCTCCACTGATAGTAATTCGGCGTGAAACCCTTCGAGTATAAATGATACGTGACTTCCACTTCTGGATGATATTTCAAGTTGCGACATCTCACACACGGACACTTAATTTTGGTACCGTCCATGTACTGAGGGAACGCCTTGGCAAACTGCAGGAACTGCTGTACACCCTCTATGAATTCATCTCGCACACCGCACATGCCATCAGGATGACGGTTGTACATCCACGAACGATTCTGTAAGTAGTAATTCATATCCATATCCAATTGAGGATAATTCTGTAAGATAGATACATGCTCATTGTAGTCAGTGAATGAATGTTAAGACAGTTTAGATATGGGTGCGCAACATAAACTGTTCATTCATTCCACATATTACAAACAAAGAATTTGAAGGAAGAAACAAAAACAACTGTGTTGGGACTAAAACAACTGTCTTGTGTCAAAGTGTCATTTCCGATAGACCGATACTAATCCGATACGGTCGATACTAATCCGATACCGATTCTGATACTCATCCCAACTGTCCAATATCGACCCTTTGGCCTGTGCTTGAGCAGTATCCTAACTCAAACTATCTATCCTAACTAATAAATTAATATCCTACTTTAACATCTACTAACTCTCATATTCCTTCTAACATAAACTAATATCCTAATCTAAACTAACCCTTTAACTGAAACTAATATCTAAACAATGCTAATCATGAACTAACACCCTAACCTGGAAGTCCACACTGCTCAAGCACAGGCCAAAGGCCAAGTTATAAGACAAAATGTAGGCAACTGCCTGTAGCTACAAGACAAAACCAAATGTTGACGGTATATATACCGTCAACATTTAAAAAGTTTACTTGTCTTGACAAAATGAGTGAAGTAACTCGGTAACGCCCCAGAACCAGAATACTGGAGAGCAGGGACATACATAGCCAGCTACGTATAATGAAATGGAATACATCCCACTATACGGTCACGGCTGTCTAGATATATGAGGGTTTAACTACAATCCATCAGTCTCCTATGGTCAATAACAAGCCTAATTGTCTCAATCTCAAGCAAGCAAGTAAAGTTACAAGATGTAAGATTACCAAATAAACAATAATAAGGCGTCCCAAATATTACATATCCAGCTGATCATGAAGCTAGTCGTTACAAAATATGAGGACTAGCAAGAGTTTAGTCATACATGATCAACCCTAGGATCTGTCAATCATGTTACAGCCCGTAGGCAGACAATAATAAGGCGTACAATACGAGCTAACAGGTGCTCGTCGGCTAAACGCCTAAAAATGAAATTTTTACAATAGTGTGGGAGAGCAAAAATTAACCCACTCGTTGCCCTGGTCATGCCTGATGGTTACCATCGGGCTGGAAGGTCGGTAGATCCTCTGAGGTTGCTCCGAAATCTGGCCACACAAAACCAGCTGGGTTAGATCCCAGAAAGAGCAAGTGCCACAAAGGTGGCTTCACTTAAGAACTAAAACCAGCACAGCAGAAAAATATATTAAAGCAGTTAAAAGGACTAAAAGTAAATGAATAACAATAGTCATAATGGAGTACGAGGGAACCATTCAAGTAGCCAGATCACAACCCTTAAACCATACAAGGACCGGTGTTGTAACCTTTCACCTGAATAGAACTCCGTCTCTAATCCTGTTGGTAAGGTAAAACATTACAAGCATGCCGTGGAGTGCAATAACACAATAAACGAAGAGAGGACTCAGAACTGCTCCGGGAGCCAGGTTACAACCCTTAAATAAAACAAGGATCGGGGTTGTAACCCTTCGCCTGAACAGAACTTAGCCCCTGATCTTTATTGTTAAAAGTGACAATCATGCGATCAAGCCTGCGATAATCGAGCACTGAAACTACATCATACAATCCTTTCCGGCCAATCAACGACTACGGCTTTCTACATTAGCTAGCTGGGGTTATCACCACTTGTAGTGAGATGTTCCTCCAGCCACAAGCCCTGCAGCTAATCCAGGTTATCCAGGCGACTTGGGTTCATTAAGCAATACATTGTTCTTTCCATATATCAGTGAATTTTAGACTTGTGCCATACTCGTCGGCAGGCTGCAAGTCCCACAATGGTGGCCGGGATAACGGGATTGCCTGTAGCTGGGGAAAATCTCTCATGACTACTGAATTATTCTAGTTATTAGCCTTAGCCATTTACAGTAGGTATCCCTGATCGTGGTACTCAGGGATCACTGTCCTAGACATGATACAAATATTACCGGTTCAATTGTACAAACACAATCATCCACGGTATCCAGGCCATCCAATCTTGTCATGTCATGTTCACTGTCAGGAGTGCGCCGCGTCGGGCTACTATCATGTCATGTCAAAAGTGCACCACAGCGGGTCACCATCGTGTCCGGGAATAATTAATTTAGCATAGGTACACATATAATAATTAAATATTAAAAGGGGCAAGGGCTTGGGGGACTCATGCGGCTCGGAAAATTTCCATGCGGCCCGCAGTCACTTGCCCATGCGGCTAAACAATTAAGAGAATGTGAAGATAATAATAATTATAATAATAATAATAATAATAATAATAATAACAAAATGCATTAAAGTAATGCATTCATCATGCCATATGCGTCTGGCTTAAGGAATTGTATTAAGAAAAAAAAAATATATATATATATATATATATATATATATATATATATAACGCATTATATTAATATATTAATATATATTAAATGTTATGCTAGCATGCATTAATTCACATGCGGCCGACTTCGTTCCGTATGCGGCTCACTATTCCCTCCCCTGCAAAGTAATATGCTAAGGTGAAAAGCAAGCCTATGCGGCTCACTATTGGTCCTACATGCGGCTATAATGCTTTTAGGAAATGCACAAGGTCATGCGGCTGAATACATTTGGATGGTGCATTCAATGCATGCCATTGAATGCATTTAGAGAATGCATTATTTAATACTTAAACGCATGCTCCTGCTTGCTTTTTAGAGGAAGCATTATTAAAAGCATTAAATGCATGGTATGATTTTTAGAAAATGCATTCTCAAATGGATTAAATGCATGGTACTGAATGCTTTCAAAAATACATTCTCAAATGCATGCATTTTTAAAATAGGCATTATAATATTCATTAAAATATGGCATGCATTAGTATAATACAATGTAATATTATGGTAATATTTAAAGGGAAGCCATGCGGCTCATAGCTAAATGCATGCAGTGAGAAGGCTATGCATTGCTAAACGCTAATGTATGCGGCTCACTTTGGTGTTGGCATATGCGGCTAGCTACTGTACGTGAGCATGCAAGCAAAGCTTGCTAACCCACGCATTAAATAATGCATTGGAGAACATATGCCTCAATAATTAGTATGCAAGCGAGCTTGCCAGCACATGCATTAAATAATGCATATGCGGCTCACTTGGCATTTGCATGCGGCCAAGTGCTGAAAATGCCCATACGGCTCAGCAATTTCTCGTAGGTCAAATTTGGACCCAATGAAATTCTCTGCAACATGGGACCATCATCCAGCAAAATATGCAAGTTTGATAGATCAAAACTCCTAGAAACCGAAATACCACAAGGCTAGATTTACAAGAATTTAACCATGAAAATGAAAAATGCTAAGTACTAAAGTGGGTTAGAAACACATGAGGAAGACAATGGAACAAAAAAATAGACTTCCTCCATGAAGCAAGGTGCACTTGCCTAAGCTCCCCCTCTCTCTTTCTTTTCTGGTGGTTGAAGAAGTAATGGTGGAGAAGAAGAAGTAATGAAGAGAGAGAAATGTTAGTGAAATATTTAATGAAGGTGGTGGTAGGTGGGATATTTAATGAAGGTGGTGGTTTGGTCCACATAAAATCTAGCAAACCGAACCATACAAAAAATCGAGCCGAAGGAGACATGCAATACGGGTCTAATTACGTACACGTATACCGAGATACATAATACGAACAATGGCCATTACAACTCTACCCACCTTAAAAGAATTTCGTCCTCGAAATTTAATCAAGTGGCTAGAGATGCAAGGACAAGCTATACTACTCACAGGCAAGTTATACTAGTCAAGCAATCAAGCAATTATTCGTACAAGCAAGGAATCGAAGACATGAGACATAGGAAAGATATTATACCTCACGAGTCAAATAGGTCAGGATATCGCGATCGGATATCATCCTCACGCTCCCACGTTGACTCTCCCAAAGAGTGATGACCCCAAGCAACACGGACTAACTTGATAGTCTTGTTCTTGAGTATCTTCTCTCTTTGGTCCAATATGGATATGGGCCTCTCCTCATACGAAAGGTTGGTACCAACAACCAATTTCGAATGATCTAGGATATGGCTCGGGTCCGGGATATACCGTCGTAGTTGGGATACATGGAACACGTCATGTACCTCACTCAGAGACATCTTCCACTCGCTCCAGAATATCGAACGACCCTATATACCTAGGACTAAGCTTTCCCCGTACGCCGAAACGAATAACGCCACGGTTAGGCGAGATCCTCAGGAATATATGGTCGCCGACAGAAAATTCAAGGGGACGCCGATGAGAGTCGGCCCAATGGCGCTGACGATCTTGTGCAACGCGAAGATGATCTCTGACTCTCCTGACCACCTCAACTGTCTGAGCGATCATCTCTGGACCAAGCATCTGCCTCTCTCCCATATCATCCCAGGCTAGTGGGGATCTGCACTTCCTTCCATACAGTGCCTCGAACAGTGCCATCTGGATACTAGCTTGGAAACTGTTGTTGTATAAGAACTCCACCAGGTGCAGGTGATCTTCCTACGAACCACCGAAGTCGAGTGTACAAGATCTCAACATATCCTCAAGAGTCTGGATCGTGCGTTCCGACTGACCATCTGTCTGCGGGTGATATGCTGAGCTGAACTGGAGGCGAGTTCCCAAACTTTCTTGCAAGCTACGCCAAAAGTGTGACGTGAAGCTTGAATCCCGGTCCGAGGTGATACTGACTGGTACACCGTAGAATCTGATAATCTGCCGAAGATACATCTCTGCTAGCTGAGCTGTCGATTGAGCCACTCTGAACGGGAGAAAGTGAGCCACCTTCGTGAGCCTGTCAACTATAACCCAAATAGCATCTCTACCAGCTGGGGATCTAGGTAATCCTGTCACAAAATCTATGGTTATATGTTTCCACTTCCATTCGGGAATCGGCAAGGGCTGAAGAAGTCCAACTGGCCTTTGATGTTCAGCCTTGACTTGTTGGCAAACCAAACACCGAGAGACAAACCGAGCTATCTCCCTCTTTATGCCATTCCACCAAAAGTGCTGACGGATATCACGGTACATCTTCGTGCCACCGGAATGAATCGAATACTGAGAACTGTGAGCTTCCGCCATCACCTCCTGTCTGATATCTCTACTGGGTACACAAAGACGCTTACCATGTCGAAGTGTACCGTCTTCATGAATGCATAATTCTGATCGTCGTCCTGCTTCACATTCTGCTCTAAGCCGCTGAAGCTTAGAATCGGAGGACTGAGCTATCTTGATCCTATCAACTATACTGGACTGTACTTGCATGCTGGCCATCAATGCCACATTGGTAGGAAGGACAACTTCTATACCCATCTTCTGAAGATCTGCTAATAAATCTAGTTGCACTGTCAGAAAATAAACTCCGGCTCTTCTGCTCAATACATCGGCAACAACGTTAGCCTTCCCAGGATGATATTACAGGTTGACATCATAATCCATAAGTAGCTCTAGCCATCTTTTCTGTCGCATGTTAAGGTCCTTCTGGGTGAACACATACTTCAGGCTCTTGTGATTGGTAGAAATCTCCACCCTATCTCCATACAGGTAGTGTCTCCACAACTTAAGTGCAAACACTACTGCTGCCAGCTCTAAATCGTGGGTTGGGTAATTCCTCTCATGATCACGAAGTTGACATGACGTATAAGCTATTACTTTCCCATGCTGCATCAAAACATATCCTAAACCCTTGCCTGAAGCGTCACAGTACACTGAAAATCCTTCGGTCCCATCTGGAAGTGTGAGAACGGGTGCCGTCATCAAGCCTCGCTTCAGCTTCTCAAAAGATTCCTGACATTCTTCGGTCCAAGCAAACTGCACATCCTTACGGGTCAACTGTGTCAGTGGTGCTGAAATTCGAGCAAAGTCCGAAACAAATCTCCGGTAATAGCCAGCCAATCCAAAAAAACTGTGAACTTCTGTAACTGTACGGGGCACTGGCCAGGTTTTGATAGCCACTATCTTCTGAGGATCGACTTCCACTCAACCCTTGGTGATGATATGACCCAAGTATAAAATACGATCGAGCCAGAACTCACATTTACTAAACTTGGCATACAACTGGTGCTCTCGGAGAATCTGGAGGACCATTCTGAGATGCTGCTCATGCTTCGCTTCACTCTTGCTGTAGACCAGGATATCGTCTATGAACACGATCACGAACTGATCCAAATAAGGCATGAAGATACGATTCATGAGGTCCATGAATACAGCCGGCACATTGGTCGCTCCAAAGGGCATAACAAGGAACTCCCAATGTCCATATCTGGATCTGATGGCTGTCTTCGGGATGTCCTGCTCTCTGACTCTGATCTGGTGGTATCCTGACCGCAAATCAATCTTCGAAAATACTGCCGCTCCTCTGAGTTGATCAAACAAGTCAACTATCCTGGAGAGAGGATATCCGTTCTTGATTGTCACTGAGTTCAAGGTACGATAGTCAACACATAATCTGGACGTACCATCCTTCTTTTTCACAAGAAGCATCGGGGCTCCCTAAGGCGATCCACTGGCACGAATAAATCCCTTGGTCCGGAGTTCTTCAATCATCTTGTACAATATCTCTAATTCTGACGGCACCATCCTGTAGACTCTCTCGGATACTGGTGCTGTCCCGGGGATCAAGTCGATAGTGAACTCAATCTTCCGTTCTGGCGGCATCCCTGGAAGCTCTTCCGGAAAAACATCTAGAAATTCCTCGACTATCCAGGGTAACTGCACTGCTGCTACGGCCATCCGCAATACTGGGGGAGAAGGTTCCACTTCGCCTCGAGAAAAGGAAAACTCCGGCTCGCTTGGAATGCTAAAAATAACTCTGCCAATATGGCAGTCTATCCTAGCATACTGGTCTCTAAACCAATCCATCCCTAAGACCACATCATAATCGGCCATCGGGAATTCTATCAGCCTAGCGGGAAACTCTCTACCGCTAACCACGATTCGACACAAGAAAAACACTCTATCTACTCCCACAAGACCATTACCAGTAAGTATATTGAGCCTTACTGATAGTGACTCGGGCTTCAGTCCTATCCGTGTCGCGAATCGTGCAGACATGAATGAATGCGATGCACCAGAATCAAATAACACTGAAGCGGGAAATGTGTTGACGAGAATAGTACCTGCCACTACCTCACCTGGTGCCACTCCTTCTTCTCCCATGGTCAAAGCCAACACTTGACCATGTCCTCTGGGTGCCGGCCCTCTCTGCTGGAATCCTCGCTGCCTATTCTGGGCTTGTTCCTGGGCAAACTGCTGAGGCCTTTGCTGATGAAAAGCTTGGGTCTGCGTCGGCAACGGCCTCAGGAATGAAAACTGCTGCTGGACTGGTACCGGGGCCGGTCCCCTAACTGATGAACTGGTCCCGGCTGGTGATGAGTCAGTCCTGAACGGGCAGGACCCTACCTTGTGGTCTGGCGCTCCACAAAGCAAATACAATCCTCGAGCCTTGCGATACTCTGAAACAACATGTGCAGACTTTCCACAATAAGAGCAGCCCATGGGGGAAGACTGCTTCTGCTTCTGCTGCTAAGGGTGCATCGGTATTGAATGCTGAACCGACGTAACTGATGCTGCCCTCCTCGGAGCTCCAATGGTCAAAGCCCTTGCTGCCGGGGCTGGCGCTGATGTCTGATTCATCTGGCCGTGAGATCACTTTCGATCTCCGGTCCTGTCCATAATCCTCTGGCAGGTATACTCATGCCTCCTAGCTGCCCTCAACACTGCATCAAAAGTCTGATGCTCAAACTGCACCACCGCCAGCAAAATCTCTAGGTGGAGTCCCTGCTGAAATCGTTGGGCTCTATCGAACTCGGTCGCCACCAAGGTGGGAGCAAACCGACTAAGCCTGGAAAACTCGGCCGCATACCCATCGACCGTCCTGCCCATCTACTTCAAATTGGTGAACTTGGTCTGAAGATTGTAACGAGCCACCGCATCGAAGTACTTGGTCCGGAACCTCTCTCGGAATACTGTCCAAGCAATAGGCGCCGCTAGTCCAACGGCCTGAGCCGCCCACAAGCTGCGGGCTAGATCCAATAACTGTAGGCGCACCACGGCCACCTTCTCATCTTCTGGGGTCTTTGCTGCTTTTAATATCACCTCTGTGTCCTGAAGCCACGCATCAGCAGCGATAGCATCTTCGCTGCCATCGAAGAATGGAGGGTTCAGGCGCTTGAAACCGTTCGTTGCACTGTTCCGATGATGTCCACCTCTGCCCAGAGCATCTGCCACTGCCTGATGCAAGGCATCTCCTCGACGATCCTGCGATGCAAGCAACTCCCTGATAAGTCCAACCAAGGCTCCATCGTCCTGTCTCGCGGGCTGGGCTGACTGTACCGGAGGTTCTGGATCTCTGGAAGGCATGGCCCGGGAGACTGCTCCTGAGTACTGGGTCTGGTCCTCTTGTTACTGCTGGTCTACGGGAAGCGCTTCACCTTGTTGATCGGCAGGTCCAGGAACAATGCCGCTGAAGAAGACGATATAGGAAACAATAAAGAAGGACCAAGACAGATCAACGATACAAGCATGTGATCAGGTCGAAAATCTCAGGGATTAGAAGATACTGGCAGAGATCAAGGGCGAGTGCTGATTGAGACATCTATTCGGTAAACCCTCACATATCTTGATTTACAAGACCTGCATGGACCACCACTTAAACCATATAACGCCCCAGAACTAGAATACTGGAGAGCGGGGGCATACATAGCCAGCTACGTATAATAAAATAGAATCCATCCCACTATACGGTCACGACTGTCTAGATATATGAGGGTTTAACTACAATCCATCAGTCTCCTATGGTCAATAACAAGCCTAATTGTCTCAATCTCAAGCAAGCAAGTAAAGTTATAAGATGTAAGATCACCAAATATACAATAATAAGGCATTCCAAATATTACATATCCAGCTGATCATAAAGCTAGTCGTTACAAAATGTGAGGACTAGCAAGAGTTTAGTCATACATAATCAACCCTAGGATCTGTCAATCATGTTACAGCCCGTAGGCAGACAATAATAAGGCGTACAATACGAGCTAACAGGTGCTCGCCGGCTAAACGCCTCAAAATAAAATTTTTACAATAGAGTGGGAGAGCAAAAATTAACCCACTCGTTGCCCTGGTCATGCCTGATGGTCACCATCGGGCTGGAAGGTCGGTAGATCCTCTGAGGTTGCTCCGAAATCTGGCCACACAAAACCAGCTGGGTCAGATCCCAGAAAGAGCAAGTGCCACAAAGGATGCTTCACTTAAGAACTAAAACCAGCCCATCAGAAAAATATATTAAAGCAGTTAAAAGGACTGAAAGTAAAGAAATAACAACAGTCATAATAGAGTACGAGGGAACCATTCAAGTAGCCAGATCACAACCCTTAAAACATACAAGGACCGGGGTTGTAACCCTTCACATGAATAGAACTCCGTCTCCAATCCTGTTGGTAAGGTAAAACATTACAAGCATGCCATGGAGTGCAATAATACAATAAACGAAGAGAGGACTCAGAACTGCCCCGGGAGCCAGGTTACAACCCTTAAACCAAAACAGGACTGGGGTTGTAACCCTTCGCCTGAACAGAACTTAGCCCCTGATCTTTATTGTTAAAAGTGACAATCATGCGATCAAGCCTGTGATAATCGAGCACTGAAACTACACCATACAATCCTTTTCGGCCAATCAACGACTACGGCTTTCTACATTAGCTAGCTAGGGTTATCACCACTTGCAGTGAGATGTTCCTCCAGCCACAAGCCCTGCAGCAAATCCAGGTTATCCAGGCGACTTGGGTTCATTAAGCAATACATTGTTCTTTCCATATATCAGTGAATTTTAGACTTGTGCCCTACTCGTCGGCAGGCTGCAAGTCCCATAATGGTGGCCGGGATAACGGGATTGCCTGTAGCTGGAGAAAATCTCTCATGACTACTGAATTATTCTAGTTATTAGCCTTAGCCATTTTGTGAAACCCAGTTTTAGGACTTGTATTTTATTATTATTAATATATATAATATTATTTCTATTATTATTAATATTATGTGGGTTCGAAAATTATTTCTAAAATAATAAATTGGATTTTTGGTTGCGAGACCGAGACCAGTTACCCGAAACCCAATCCTGAACCCATTCTTAAATTCATTTCTCTTATATATAAATATATATATATATTGCTTTTATTAAAATAATAATAATAATAATGATAATTAAACAACACTCCCCCACGAGCTGGTCTATCCGCTGGACCAGCACTTTCCCATCCCTCTCACTTTTCTCTCCACCACACGTCTAAACTCACTCCCCTCCACGTTCTTATAATCCTTTTTCCCATATTAATATCCCACCAGCACCACTCCTCATCCATAATTCCCTCAACTCTTCATTACTTCCCCAACATACACCAGCACACAACAACCACCACCCCCTCATTCATTCATTCTTCGATTCCTCTCTCTCCCTCTCACCTCCAGAGCAAACCCGTCGACCCTTGGCCTCCCGAACCGCCGTGCCCCTTCATTTTCGGTAACCCCTTTCCCTCACTCCTATATAATCCCCCTTCTCTTCACCAACCTCATCACTATCTTCTCCTCCCTCTTTCCCCAAATCCCGAGCCCTGGCCGGAGCTCCGACCGCGCCCCCTCGGCGACCCCCGCTCCACGCCGACCCGATCCCCGGACCAGCGCCCTAGGCCGCGTCCCCGGCTCCGATCCGTCCCAGGCTGATGCCGACGTCGGCGCCACCGTCGCCCGCCGTTCCCGGGGCCGCCCGACCCCCTTGCGCGCGTGACCGGCCCGTCCAGCTGCTGTCCAGAGTTCTCTGTCTCCGGCGAGCTTCTGTGCGCGACCCGTTGTTCGATCTCGAGCTTCGGTTACGTTTACGCAGCCGTACCCCGGTGAGGCGTGTCCCGAGTCCGAGGCAACCCTTCGGATTCCGTCGATTTGGGTAATTTTTTGGATAATCACAGTAGTTCGTCCCTCCCAACATGTCTGTGACGATAAATTGGTCCTCGAATTCTCTTCGGGAATCCGGTTTTCTGTTACGTTATGGTTTCTGGGAATTTCGGAACCATCCTTGACATTTTGTTCTGTAGTTTTGGTTGCTGTTGATTTCGGATTTTTCCCGAGAACTCTTCGGAAAGAGTTCTGATGGTTGGGATTATTTCGGAATTTTCGTACTTTCTTCGAAAACATCCTGGATTTTATTTTGGACGTTTCTGTGGATTGGTTTTTGGATTTCGGATTTTCAGGATTTCTGATTTATTTCGGGTTTTTTGATTAGGCTTCGGGAATGATTTCTGTGATTATATTTTCTATAAAAATGGGTTCTCCCTGGTTTGGGATATTTGTTGGAATTGTTGGCGCATTTTTCCAGTTTTGGATTGTCCCGAATATAGAGGAAATGTTGCCCAAATTTTTATAATATAATTTTAAAATGGTTTTTCGAAAAAGAATATTATTTTGGATTTTTTTTGGGCGACGACCGTATTGGTCAATAGGCCCTGGCTAAGTGCAAACGAAATCGGCTTCGTCCGGACGTTGAGGCATTAGCCTATATGACGATTGGACCAATATCTGAGACTCACTATTAAATTTATTTTAATTATTAGTTTTATTTATAATTAAATTGTAGGAGAGATTTTAGGACTAACCCAGGTCTATTTCTTATTTAAATTCAATAATTTGTAAGGGCATAAGCCCAGCTTTTCTATTTTCTTTCTCTGTGGCCTGTAATTATTGTAGCGTAGTTTTCTTTTATTTTCTGGTTTTGTTGGTTTTTAGCGTAAACGCGTAAAACTAAAATAAATATTATTTTGATATAGAAAAATTAATGAGGTTTTTCTCACATTAAAATTTACAAGTTTGTAATATTTAAACAAAGATCATGTTTTCTCATTAAACAAGAAATTTAGTTTTATATGTATAATTACGAAAAATACAAAATTTTAACCAATTAAATTGGTAACTACGAGTTTTCCAAAATAAAAAGTTAAATTGATCTTTCCCTCGTAATTAATTACAACGCACCCGATAATCGAGATTTGTTGCGATAGCGTAATCCAAGATTAAAATCTGACTAGGACCTGCTACTAGAGATTGCAACTGTAGTGCCCCGCTCCGCCCTAGCGGAACGCCGATTCAAACGGCAAGTTCAACGACTCAAACGAGCCGTCGACCCGAAGAGTTGGCATCGACCTGATGAAGAATCGATGCAAAGCTAACGTTGGCCCGACAAGATGGATCCAGACTTAGACTTTCAAAGGCGCGCTCGGAGTATCGCTCGACCGATGCGAACATCGCTAAGGTGGGTGGCTCCGATGAACCCGTCTGTGCTTAGCCTAGACACATAACAATACGGATACTATCACGAGAATCGCTAGGCGATAACCTCTTGCATGCTAATAAATGACTCAACGCACCTAGCTAAGGGAATAATCCTAACTTGTATGCTTGTATAGAATATGGAAAGGAACATGGAAAAGTACGAAAACTCTCGCCCATGCTCCATGCTCGTGCTACGGCACAAGCCTATGTTTATGCTCCTTATGCGTCCAACGATGAAACAATGAATGATTTACAACAATGAACGGGAAGGCTATCAATATAGTCGTTCCGAGTAGAGTATAGCGACACTGAAAGGCTATGGGACCGATGGGTCGCCAAGGCGACTCCCGTACGAGGAGTTGCGTAATGCTTGAATGAATAAATCAACGAATCAATAAATGAATGAATGAATACGTGAATGAATCGATAAACGAATGAACAAGTGAAAGAAAGAAAGAAAAGAAAGAATGAAGAAAAGATAAAAAAAGAAAGAATGGTTAGCGACAGGTGTGACGGGCACGTGCATCGGGGCTCGCTACCCGTGCTGCACGGACGCCAACCTAGTCGATAACGCATTATGGCTAAGGGTTAGCCTACGGCGGAGATAGCCGTTAAGTAAAAAGACAAGATAATACGAAATGGTCGTGGACAAACGGCACGAGCGAGGGGTGGCGAATGCTGTGTCCGTGCAATGATTCTGCGGCACGGGTGTTATGTGGTGGTGTATACCGTGGCCGGCCTAGGCGGAATCAAAAAGTCGGGGCTTACGGGCTGCCTGGGTGCGGGCTTGGGCACCGGGAGACGTAAGTGCAGGGTATTTCAAGAGACTTAACGGGGTGTACCAGCCATCACCCTATGCTAAGTTGAGAAATACCAAAGAGAAATGTCCAAATGGCTTGTCATGCCAGCGACCGGTGCATATAGAATAAGGGGGCTTTGCTGGTGGCAATCCCCGTGCAAGTCTTTGCATTGAAATCAAAGTAGTCTAAGTTAAATGAACCAAGTACCTCCTGAACAGGCTTGAATGTAACACACCACATGATCAAGAATACTTGTACAATGAGTTAAAGAATACACCTACGATGCGCTAGGACCCGTAGCAGGGACACGCACTCGATATTGAATGTTTTCCAAGTACCACATTATGATATTACATTAATCGTTGTCTAACTTGGTTTACTTGGACAGGGAAGGCCGGACGGTAAGTATGGGTAAGTCATGCATGTATTTCCATGCGACACTTGAAATTGGCAACACGAGATAGGTTATGAAATATGCATAAAACTGATCCTAAGGCAAGATTAGAAAGACAATGAATGATAGAGATGCACAAAAATAAATAGAATGTGTTTGGTAATGATAGCATTGTGGGCGAGCTAGCCTCCCCACCAGTGCATAACAATGTACTGATAACCCCACAGTCTGCTTGCAGGAAGCAGAAAACGTCGGCGGGTGTGGAGCTTCCATCGAACGTGCTAGGGCGCGAAGCCAACTCTGGAGCCTTGGAACGTTGCCAGGAGCTGAAGCACCCTATACAGGGCATAATGTATCGGAACATCGCCATGAATCATTCCATCTTGTAAGCCACTTGGCACGCCTTTTATGTTTCAGAGAGAGAGAGAGCTTGAGCGATTTGTAATATCGGCTTAGCGCCGCTTGTAAACTTCTTGAATATCAATAAAGAGTTGAATTTGCTTCAATTTGTGTTCATTTACTTTCCGCTGCAAATGGGGACACTCTGTGCGACTCTGTGGCCTAGCTCAAATCGGCCGTTTCTGGACTTGGCCTTGCACGGGCGCAACCTAGGCCCGTGCGGCATCACGCCTTAGCGAGGACGATCGCTCCTACGGGAGCGGGACGTGACAGATTGGTATCAGAGCACGGCTTTACGTCCTTGGACTTCATTCGATTTTCTCAGTTTTGAAAGCTCGGTTGGTTACAAAAGAAGTGTGCGCTCTCTCTCTCGTTGTGCCTTGGGATGTTCCATACAATAAGTCTAATATTTTCGAAAACTCGTATAAGTACTCGGGTGATCGGGACCGATAGGCGAAGGCCTTTGTGCTACTACGACGGACTTGATTGGCGAAGGCCTTTGTGCCAAACCACGACAGACTTGAGTTGGACGAAAATCGATGCTAAGAGTTAGCAAACACGAGGCGTGTTTGAATAAGCTTACGCTGACGACAGCAAACAAGTACACGAGACCCGAGTATAGTTCGAACGGGATGGTCATGCACGCAGCCTTTTGGCTAAGTTGTGCGGAGTATCGCGCACCTAGACTCTTTGGTGCAAACGAGTTGCGAACGAGAATAAGTGAGCGTACAAACATGAATGTAGTCTGTACGGGATGGTTAAGCGGTACAACTTAGTCCGCGCGTCGCGCACCTTGACTCTTGGGTACAATCGGGTTGCGAGCGATGTCAATGTATCGCTCGATCGAGAACGGAGATACACTTTGAGTGTATATCGATAGGAATGCTATCGTGTTAACGCTTAGGCGTACCCAAAAGATTGGCTTGGATTTTGAGGATTAGTATGAACGACTTAGTACGTCGAGGCGACGTGAGCGATTACGCTAGAGATTCGTCAAACGAATCTGAAGGATGTCTTAGCGCATGACATGAACGTAATTGAGGACTAGATCGTATGGCTTGAATCCGAGTGGTGTATGTGATAGGCTCGGAGAAGAATAAAAATGAGTGTCGATGACTAGTCGAGTGGCTCGAACCCTGAGTGGTATATGGACGTCATAGAAATTGTTCGAGCGAGACTAAAGGATATACGGATAGAACGGGTATGTCGGCGAGGCGATACGATCGCGCAAAGCCCTAGAATGCGTCACACTTAGTTGGTCGTGACTTCGATGTCCCGAACGAGATGTCATTTGGACAACTTGTCAATGGACAACGCGAGTTAGAAAATGGTTCAGAATGATGAATGGAAATGAATGGTCTTGATCGAGGAAACCTAGAGGATCGCACGTACAATTTCGAATTGATTCAAAGAAAGTGTGACTTGGGATTTAGAACAACGATCTTGAAATGAGCTTGAGGAAGAGCGACGAAACTTGATCTTGAATATTAAATGAAATTGTGGAATATCCAACTCGGACAACGGCATCGTCGCACGACTCGAAATTGGTTGTAAAGGAAGATCGTCAGGTTACGCATATCGTCGATGGTATTGAGGCGTATCAAAGATCGATATGCGATAACTCGGGGGCACTCTGACTCGGCGAATGACGATCGTGCAAATGTCATTGTCTCGTTGGATGCTATACTTGGGATGTTAAAAATGTGTCGAGGAAAAGATAGATTTAGCTCGAGGATTTTCTAGTTGAACGTATGACGGATAGACTATCGAATTGATTTGGCTTGGATGGAAATATGAATGTTGGATTTGCTTCGACGATAACCCCAACGTCGACATTCTTGCCTTATGCGAGCGCAACTTAAGCCTCGCACATGCGTCACACCGGATTAGGACGATCACTCCGCATGAGCGCTGATATGGTGATTCATACAGCGGGAGTGATTGAACTTGGATGGTGTGGCAAGTTGATTGCTTCGACTTGTGGTTTGACGCGAAGGTAGACTCGAGAATGAATCTATGTGCTTGAAAGATTGAACTTGAGGATTGAGTAGGTCCAATCTGCGCATCGAGAATGGGTTAGTCTAAAACTCAAACAAGAGTTACGCCCCGATGAGAATGATTATTTCGCGGAAGCGTCGCATGGTGATTCATGAACCGCCGTGGATAATCGAACTCGCGTGAGATTGGGGCGTAATGTATTGTCGAGCTGGATGACCTCGTAATCGAATACATGAATTGGTTAGAACTGGTGATTGAACGAAATTGAATATGTACAACGTAAGTCTTGATGCGAATTAGGTGATCATGCTCGATGTTTAGAAATTTGAGTGACGCGAGCTTGGGTAGAAACTCCCGTACAAACGAACAAATGGTTTGACCATAGGATTTGGGGCGAGCTTCGTGCAGTGGCTTTGCACGATAAGCCACGGACTTGACGTGTAACTATGACCTGGTGAGCTGACCTAGCGGATAGGCGGACGATCCTATGCCGAGTGATTGAACCTGTGCGATGGCATTTACAGTATCGTCTGGACGGACGATAGACTTGAGAAAACAAGACTTAGAGTAGGACGGGGAACAGGGAGTGTGCGTGAACGACGACGAGATTGGCCCCAAACGAAGAAAATGATAGGGATGGATGATGCGCAAGTAAAAGTTGGGATAACGAATTGAATCGTTGATAGGAAGAAAAACTTGAGGATGGGGCAATACTTGGTTTTGAATCAGACGGAAATTACTTAGGCTTGGTCGACCCTGCTAAGAAGAAATCATACTGATTTCATGGACAATAACGCTTGAGAAGCGAATCGAATCATCTCGAGGACCGAGATAAACGATATGTAATACACAAATGAGTTCGGTTTTAAATTGAAGTTAGCAAAGCGATCGGCAAATCAAAACTATCACAAGTAGCTTGTCCGACTTCACTAGTCGCTAAGCTTGGTTGAAATGTACGTATTCGAGGGACGCCTTGGATACGTGCACGATCCAAACTCAGCGATATGATGAACTCGAATGCAGCTGCAAGTGGGTGTTGCGATGCGCATAAACGAAAGTGAGTTTGCCTTAGCCTACGACACTCGTATTTGACGAATTTCAATGCACCTCGTACGAGCGTTTCAGTCCCATAATACGTCAAAATAGCAACCGAGTCGAAGAAACGCTTGAATTGAATAAGAACCAACAACTCTGAAATGATGAAAAGCCATTCAATAAAAAATCGACCAAACGCATGCGCGAAACTTGGAAAGGTACGAGTATAGTTCGATGCCATCGAACGATTGAGTCGTTCGATAGAATTGTCTATGAAACACGATGACACGAGTTAAGGAATGTAGGATGACCTGCACTCAGAAGTCTCGAGGACGAGACTTGTTTTGAGTGGTGTATTATGTAGTGCCCCGCTCCGCCCTAGCGGAACGCCGATTCAAACGGCAAGTTCAACGACTCAAACGAGCCGTCGACCCGAAGAGTTGGCATCGACCTGATGAAGAATCGATGCAAAGCTAACGTTGGCCCGACAAGATGAATCCAGACTTAGACTTTCAAAGGCGTGCTCGGAGTATCGCTCGACCGATGCGAACATCGCTAAGGTGGGTGGCTCCGATGAACCCGTCTGTGCTTAGCCTAGACACATAACAATACGGACGCTATCACGAGAATCGCTAGGCGATAACCTCTTGCATGCTAATAAATGACTCAACGCACCTAGCTAAGGGAATAATCCCAACTTGTATACTTGTATAGAATATGGAAAGGAACATAGAAAAGTACGAAAACTCTCGCCCGCGCTCCATGCTCGTGCTACGGCACAAGCCTATGTTTATGCTCCTTATGCGTCCAACGATGAAACAATGAATGATTTACAACAATGAACGGGAAGGCTATCAATATAGTCATTCCAAGTAGAGTATAGCGACACTGAAAGGCTATGGGACCGATGGGTCGCCAAGGCGACTCCCGTACGAGGAGTTGCGTAATGCTTGAATGAATAAATCAACGAATCAATGAATGAATGAATGAATACGTGAATGAATCGATAAATGAATGAACAAGTGAAAGAAAGAAAGAAAAGAAAGAATGAAGAAAAGATAAGAAAAGTAAGAATGGTTAGTGACAGGTGTGACGGGCACGTGCATCGGGGCTCGCTACCCGCGCTGCACGGACGCCAACCTAGTCGATAACGCATTATGGCTAAGGGTTAGCCTACGGCGGAGATAGCCGTTAAGTAAAAAGACAAGATAATACGAAATGGTCGTGGACAAACGGCACGAGCGAGGGGTGGCGAATGCTGTGTCCGTGCAATGATTCTGCGGCACGGGTGTTGTGTGGTGGTGTATACCATGGCCGGCCTAGGCGAAATCAAAAAGTCGGGGCTTACGGGCTGCCTGGGTGCGGGCTTGGGCACCGGAAGACGTAAGTGCAGGGTATTTCAAGAGACTTAACGGGGTGTACCAGCCATCACCCTATGCTAAGTTGAGAAATACCAAGGAGAAATGTCCAAATGGCTTGTCATGCCAGCGACCGGTGCATATAGAATAAGGGGGCTTTGCTGGTGGAAATCTACGTGCAAGTCTTTGCATTGAAATCAAAGTAGTCTAAGTTAAATAAACCAAGTACCTCCTGAACAGGCTTGAATGTAACACACCACATGATCAAGAATACTTGTACAATGAGTTAAAGAATACGCCTACGATGCGCTAGGACCCGAGGCAGGGACACGCACTCGATATTGAATGTTTTCTAAGTACCACATTATGATATTACATGAATCGTTGTCTAACTTGGTTTACTTGGACAGAGAAGGCCGGACGGTAAGTATGGGTAAGTCATGCACGTATTTCCATGCGACACTTGAAATTGGCAACACGAGATAGGTTATGAAATATGCATGAAACTGATCCTAAGGCAAGATTAGAAAGACAATGAATGATAGAGATGCACAAAAGTAAATGGAATGTGTTTGGTAATGATAGCATTGTGGGCGAGCTAGCCTCCCCACCAGTGCATAACAATGTACTGATAACCCCACAGTCTGCTTGCAGGAAGCAGGAAACGTCGGCGGGTGCGGAGCTTCCATCGAACGTGCTAGGGGCGGAGCCAACTATGGAGCCTTGGAACGTTGCCAGGAGCTGAAGCACCCTATACAGGGCATAATGTATCGGAACATCGCCATGAATCATTCCATCTTATAAGCCACTTGGCACGCCTTTTATGTTTCAGAGAGAGAGAGCTTGAGCGATTTGTAATATCGGCTTAGCGCCGCTTGTAAACTTCTTGAATATCAATAAAGAGTTGAATTTGCTTCAATTTGTGTTCATTTACTTTCGCTGCAAATGGGGACACTCTGTGCGACTCTATGGCCTAGCTCAAATCGGCCGTTTCTGGACTTGGCCTTGCACGGGCGCAACCTAGGCCCGTGCGGCATCACACCTTAGCGAGGACGATCGCTCCTACGGGAGCGGGGCGTGACAGCAACTAGCACACCTAGCTTGGTTTCACAATGGTTCTAAGTCATATTCTCCAACTGTAGGATCTCGGAGACGAACCTAGCATCTTCTCGGAACCAACACCGTTTCCAGTCGTAAACAAAGTCAAGTACATTTTGTGTTAGTTTACAATTATTTAATAATCGTTTTATTGCAAGTTTAAACCACGATACAACACAGAACTCTCTCTGAGAGCACTGACTGTAACTACTGTAACTTTTTGGGGACTGGGGGAGTAGTGTAATAAGTATGACCACATCCAAAGTAATAATTTAGAACTGTATTAGCTTACCCCTCATACACACGGGGATAAGCCATATCATTCACTGTACAACCCAAGCCGGTCATATTCTTTGCCTATTCACATCACAATGTTTTAACTGCTGGAAAATGTTTATTTTAAATTGTTTAAAGTGTATGATTCTATTATTATTTCAATTGTCAAATTAGCATGAATTGTACTTTGCTCCCTCCTGACTGGAGACCCAATATTTTTAGGTAACTGATGATGCTTTGTTCCGCGGTATTTTTCCCGAGATCCCAACAAGAGGACGATGATCTCAAGACTGATGAGCTGGTTGCCTAGATTTTCTTCTTCTTTTATAATTCATGATGTTTGTGGAAAATAATGTATTTCAGATATATCTTTCATTTTGTTGTAAAAAGTTTTAAACTATTCGAATTATTAAAGTTGTGGCAATTAGACTGTGTTGTTTATTACCTGCATGAGTGATACAACTTACTGCCACCGTCTCAACAACGGTGCAGGCTAGGCATGATCCGATTCGACCCAAGAAATTGGGACCGGGTCGTGACATGTTTTTAGTGGTAGCCCATGCAGGTCTATAACAACAACTTAGGAAAATATACCTAGAAACAATTAGAACACTAGAACATTGATTTGTTTGATTATAGACTGGTAGGATACCTTGCTTATGTTTGCATCCTAAACCTTCCAGAGAATGGCCATTGACAAGACCAATTCTGCTGGCGATGAGGTGTCATCTCCGGATCATACCCCATCTCCTCAACCAAGTCCAGGGTTTATTCCCTCGCAGCTGATTGACCGTCCCCATAATGCATCCAGTGAAGTTTTTACTACACTGGCGATTCCTACCTCTTCTCAAACTGAGTTGCATTTCCTTGGTGAAGTACCCATTCCTGTTGCTCCACCAGTACCAGCAAACACCTCCCAAATAGTTGCCCTATTTTAAGAAATCCTGGAGTTCCAGAAGGCTCAAGCTGAAGCTCAGCAGGAACAGATGAATATCACAAGAGAAGTCATGAAGAACGTCAATGATGTAGCCTTAGCTATCTTAAACCAAGTTGGAGCGGAACCTCTTCCTAGAAGGGATATCCCTGAATCTAGAAGATATTTGAGCCCTATCCTGCAGTCATATCGTAAGAAGCTATTGGTTTGTGAGTACTGTAAAAGGCTTGGTCACCAAGCCAATATTTGTCGCAAGAGATTGAAGAAATATTTGGCATGTGGATCTGCTGAACATCGGGTAAAGGACTGCCCCTTATCTTTCCATCAAACTAGAGCACATATCCCAGCAACACCTGTTAGGCCACAACCTCGGGACTCTCTTCCTATCCAGCAGACCTTGCCTCCTACAATAAGGCATGATGCAGACTCGAGGTTCATAGAAGATGAAGCAGTTGGAGACTGCTCATGCAAGAGCCAGAACCATGAAGAATAGTACCTAGGACTGCTGAATAGCATTATCTATTCTTATAAGAAGTTGTAACAGGATGTCCTTAGATCAATCATGAGAGTTTTTGCTGTAATTCTCCACATGAATAAAATTCTTAGTTACACCTTTATGGTAGATGTCTTCCCTGATAGTCTTTCCCACCAGATCGAGACATAGAGTTCACCATTGACCTAGTCCCCGGCTCTCCCCCTATTTCTAAGGGATGCTACAGAGTCAACCCGAAGGAGGCCAAGGAGATGAAGGACCAAATCAATGAACTAAAGGCTCTGGTATTTATCCGAGATGGAGCTTCACCCTGGAGAGCACCTGTCTTGTTTGTTCCCAAGAAGGACGAAACTGTGAGGATGTGCATCGACTACCGGGCGCTGAACAATATCACCATCAATAACAAGTACCCTCTGCCTCGGATCGATGACCTATTTGATCAATTGAGCGGAGCCACGGTGTTTTCGAAGATTGATCTTAGATCTGGCTACCATCAGATCAGGGTCAGGAAGAAAGATATTCCCAAGACGGCATTCAACACCAAGTATGGGCAGTTTGAATTTTTGGTCATGTTGTTTGGACTGACGAATGCTCCTGCGGTGTTCATGAACCTTATGAACAAGGTTTTCCATGAATACCTAGATCAAATTGTCGTTGTCTTCATCGATCACATTCTGATCTATTCAAAGACTGAAGAGGAGCACGAAGAGCACCTCAGAAAAGTTCTGGAAACTTTAAGGAAGGAGAAGCTGTATGGTAAGCTTTCCAAATGTGAATTCTTTCTAGACAAGGTGAATTTCCTTGGCCATGTTGTCACAGGAGAAGGAATTTCGGTGGATCCGAAGAAGATAGTCGCTGTTGAGAAGTGGTCTACCCCAAGCTCAGTTGCTGAAATCAGGAGTTTTTGGGCTTGGCTGGCTACTACCGGAAGTTCGTGAAGGATTTTACCAGAATTGCTGAGCCGATGACGAAGCTCACTCGGAAGAATGAAAAGTTCATTGCCAGGCATCATTTGAGGAGTTGAAGAAGAGACTTACCACTGCACCAATCCTTGCACTACCCGCAGGAACTGGTGGTTTCTCAATCTACAGTGATGCCTCAGGTAAAGGACTGGGTTGCGTTCTTCAACAACGTGGAAAAGTAATTGTTTACGCATCTAGGCAATTACGGACTCATGAGAAGAACTATCCCACACATGATTTGGAGCTTGCAGCGGTGATATTTGCATTGAAGCTATGGAAGCTTTATCTCTAGGGAGAGAGAGTGGAAATATTTACAGACCACAAAAGTCTGAAGTATGTTTTCACTCAGAAGGAGCTGAACATGAGGCAAAGACGATGGCTGGAGCTGATGAAGGATTTCGACTTCAACCTGCAGTACCATCCGGGTAAGGCTAATGTTGTTGTAGATGCACTTAGTCGATACCCGATGGCAATGTTCTTGACCAAGGAGCGCCATTTACTGGAGGACATGGAAAAGCTTGGACTGGAAATTGTACTGCCTGAAGAAGAAATGATGAAACTGGAAAGAGAAGCCATTGTACCAGGAGCTGAATCATCATTGATGCAGTTGCAATTGCGTTCAAGTCTGATGGACAGAGTCAAGGAGGCACAATTCCAAGACGAGACGCTTTGCAAACTCAGAGATCAAGTGCTGGCAGGAACACTTGAAGGATTCTCAATCGCCTGCGATGGAGCACTAAAGAATGGTACAAGGCTTTGCGTACCAACTAGCGAACTGAGGAACGAGCTGATTCAAGAAGCGCACCCGTCGCTGTATTCCATACATCCAGGAGCAAATAAAATGTACCGGGATATGCGTACTACAGTGTGGTGGTACGAAATGAAGAAGGATGTATCCAGGTATGTGGCTAGATGTTTAATTTGTCAACAAGTGAAAGCTAGCAGGAAGAGACAAGCAGGACTATTGCAGCCACTGGACATTTCGGAGTGAAAGTGGGAGCACATAACGATGGATTTCGTGTCGGGACTGCCTCGATCCCAAGGAGGGAAGGATGTCATTTGGGTTATCGTGGACCGACTGACGAAGTCAGCTCACTTTATCCCCTTCAAGGTTGGTTTATCCAACGAGAAGTTGGCGGCACTGTACATGCGGCACATCTACTGGATTCATGGAGTTCCGGTAAGTATTGTGTCTGACAGAGATACTAGATTTACCTCTCACTTTTAGAAGAGTTTGCATGACAGTTTGGGAACACAACTGAAGTTCAGCACCGCCTACCATCCCCAGACTGACGGACAATCGGAGAGAACAATCCAGACGCTTGAAGACATGCTGAGATCCTGCATCTTGGACTTTGGAGGGTCTTGGGAAGACCATTTGCACTTGGTAGAGTTCTCTTACAACAACAGCTACTAAGCTAGCATCGGTATGACATCGTTCGAGGCTCTCTATGGACGTCATTGCCGTACACCATTTGCATGGGACGACGTAGGAGAAAGAGTACTGCTGGGTCCAGAGATGGTGACTGACGCAGAGAAGGTGAATGTAAGCTCAGGATTGCCCAGGATAGACAGAAGCATTGGGTTGATAGTAGTCGTCGACCAGTGGAGTTTGAAGAAGGAGATAGCGTTTCTGTGAAGTTCTCCTACCAGAGGAACAATCAGTTTTGACAGAGCTGGAAAATTGAGGCCAGGTACATCAGGCCATTTGAAGTTTTAAGACTGTAGGAGCATAAAAAGTGCTTCAAAGAAAGAGTCATCCCATTCATAAGTGATCGGTTTTACGCCAAGCAGAGCGGGTAATCTCTTTTACGCCCAAGACTAGGCTAATCAATTTACGCCTAAGCAGGCTGATCATTTTACGCTTGGGTCTACACCTATGATTTTATGCCAAGGACAGAGCAGCCTCTTTTATGCTGGACAAAGCTGTCAAATCCGTATTTAATGCAAACTCTGACATGAAGATATTAATGATGGCATTTACCACAGAATTCAATGGAATTTGTCTTATACAAAGACCATTGTTGTCGTTTATGGGGATCGAGCTACTTTACGCTCATTGTATGGTTTCTTTTACGCACGGAGTTTTATATGAGTTCTTACGCTCATAAAACAATGTGTGCGTAAAGTCTATTTGAGCCATTTTACGCTCAAGGTTATTCAATAACCACTTTACGCGAGAAACCTGTGACAGAGCTATTTTTGCTCATCTTACTGTTTTATGCCCAGAGGATGTTGGAGCTATTTTTACGTCCTATTCTTTCTGGCCAGTTTGGAACGTGGTTTGCCTACATGGCCTTCATGCCACATATTTCGAAGAACGTGTGTACATGTATCCTATTCTTACTGAAATGATGGGACGCGTGTCAACGTATGCAAAGGATGACTCTGATCATGGGTAGCAGTTGTTAGCGTAAAGACAGATTTTGATGCTCTTTTACGTACAGAAGCCCCAGTCTATAAATAGACTCATTTTTCTCAAAGACAAAAAAAGAGGGGGGACACAGAGAGACATGAGAGAATACAGAGATCAGAACTTCAAGATTTTGATTCTCCAGAGTATTCTTCTTCAACTTTTCTTTCAGAACAGAGTGAAGCAAAGCAGGAAAGCATTCGGCCTCGCCATCAGTGCCCAAGTACGTCGATACCTTTCTGGTGACTTAGTTCTTCCAAGTTGTTCTACTTCAAGCAGTGATCTTCATCATCATCGTATGGTCCAAGGAACAAAGTGATCATTTACAGATCATACTTCCATTGCAATACTTCCCAGAATCAAATTTGTACTTCTTGTACTTTTTCTTATTTTATTTTCAAAATTCAACCTTTGTTTGGCAATTTTGTTAAGTGAAACAAAATGGCGACTCTGCTGGGGATGACCTTCTCCTCTGACGAGGAGGCAATTGCTCAATATGATGATGTTTCGGTCGGTTCGACCAAGAAGACTCTGGTTGTACACTTCGACCAGACTGCCTATGAAGAAATGCTCCGAACTGGGGGTGGTTCTCGCCACTCCAATGTTCAAAAGTTTCGCAAAGTACGAAAAGTTTGGATTCCCAAATCCAAAGTGGTTTCTGATCTCTCTGTTGCTTCTGATGACAAGGGAATTCTTTCCACTCCTGTTGTAGGGGCTCCCGTTCGTAACGAGGCAGTCCTTACTTCAGAGTTGCACTCAAAGTGTGACGATTTATCTCCCGTTTGTAACGGTGAAGATAATCAGGTTTCACGTCCACTGCGTAATAATCAAGTTTTACGCTTAGTAGGTAAGAACCAAATTTTACGCTCAGCACATAAGAATGAATCTCCCATTCGTAATGGGGCAGACTCTAAACTTTATGCTTCTGAGTGTAAGAATCAGTCTCCCGTCGGTGACGTGGTAGGCCCAAATAAATTACGCTTCTCGCGTAAAGCAAAATCTTCCGTCTGTGACGTGGTAGATAATCAATTTTTACGCTCCACGCGTAAAGGTAAATCTCATGTCTTTGACAGTGTAGATAAAATTCATAATGATGTTTACACATCTAATATGAATGTACCAAAACGTGTGCAGCGTAAAAATGTCGTTGGTAAAGCTTTTGTCCTACACCAACAACCTTCTTATACTGCTTTACGCAAAGTACCAAACTTACAAATTACACGCCAAGAAAAGGAGTCCTTCGTGCTAAATCTCAAGATTTACGCACACAACTCCAAACGCGTAAAAATGTACAGTTTGGTTCTACGAATGAAGCCAGTAATCTTCTTTATACACAAGGGACTAAACGTTTTTCTACCCCAAATGTAATAAAGAAGAATACTCCATCTGTTCCTTCTGATTTACGTGAATTGCTAATGCAAAAACGTAAGAACAGACAATCCCCGGTAATATTCTCCCAAGAAAAACATCATTGTGAATATCACCAGGTTGTGATCAACTGTTGTTGTTCAGCTTCAAGACGGTCAGTTTTTGATCGTTTAAGTTTTAACTCGCTTCAACATCAAACTGAAGACCAAGAAGATGAGCTGTCATATGCATCAGTCAACATGGCATCTCATACTAACAGAGGACGACGACCGAGATGGAACATGTCCCAAACTCTAGGTCAACAACAGTTCAACAGACTTCTTGATTCCTTTGAAGGAGTATATCAGAATACTCGATCAAGAAGACAAAGACAATTGCAGATTTCTGATTCAGAAGTTGGGGGTACTCAATCTATTGAGTCTGATACCGATAGTGTGGATTCATACTTCTATACTAATCTCTCTGTATCTTCAAGAAAGGTTGAATCCTACGCTGTTGGAGATGAACCAGAGACGTCATCTGCTAATACGGAACAACGTCTCACTGCCGTGGAGCAATCATTGAAAGATATGCTCAACATGGTGCAAAGCATGCATCAGATAATTTTGAATCAGCAAACTGCTCAACCCACAGTAATAACGGTACCAGTAGCAGCACAAACTCAAGATAGTCAAGGGGCTGATATACCTTCGAATATTCAAGAGCCTGCTGTTAATCAGAATTCTGCATCTCCAGATCCTATCATTCCAGAAGATGTACCACCTCCAGTGGGGGTTATGGTACATCCAACGACTATTCAATCAAATGTGCTTCCTCAAACCAGTGAAGCCATTCAAGCAGTGCGTGAACTCAAAGCACAGTTTGAATTTTTGAGGCACAAAGATCAGCTCCGGAGGTTAGGGATTAAGCAACCTTATCCTCCTCATTGGAATGATGTACCCTTCCCACCGAATTTCAAGCCACAATCCATGGTTTTATTCGATGGAAAAGCATCTCCCAGTTAATATATCAATTACTTTGATATTATGACTGTACACTTGCAGAAAAATGATGCTCTTCTCACCCGAGTGTTCATCGGGTGCCTGACAGGTTCAGCTTACGACTGGTATCGTAGCTTACCCGATAACTCTATTTCGTCTTTTGACGAATTCAAGGCAATGTTTCTCTTCCGCTTCTATAAAGGAGGTATGGACATGAACATGTCCTCCTTGATAGAAATCAAACAAAAGGAGAAGAAAGATACTCGAACGTTCATTAAATGTTTTCGACAGGCTACTCTAAAGATGCCTCCTGGTATGCCAGATTCAACGTTGATTGATACATGCAAGATGAATCTGCGACCATCATTGTTGTCTTACGGGTTTCCAATTCACAGATTGGGCTTCGTTTATCATAGCAGCAGTTTCTGCCGAGACCAATGGTAGGTTGGCTCGTGAACATGGGATGATTTTCGCCTCAGAAGATAAAGGGAAGAAAAGTAATCCTGGTAATAATCCTGACAATCGTAATGTGAAAGGAAAAGATACTATTATGGTCAATCTCTCCAAGAACAAAATGACGCCAAATAATCAGGAATCTTCCAGGCCAAAGGAAGAATACTCTTTTGACGAAAGCGATATCCCAGGGATATTTCAGTGTCTGGTGAAGAGTGGCAAACTACAGATTCCAGAGCCAAAAAGGCCTAATGAGGTGAATCTGACTGACAATCCCAAATATTGTATCTATCATAGATACATTAATCATCCTACCAGTGCTTGCTATGTCTTGAAAAAGAAGACCCAAGACCTGATAAATGGTGGCGCTATCGCGTTAACCAATGATGACCATATGGTTACAACCAATATGGTATCTCTTCAGTTCGAGGATTTTCCTCCACAGCAAGTCCCAGATGGAATTATCCCAATTCCGAAGGCGACGATGAAGATCGTAAATATCCCACCTGCTAGGGAAAAAAATACAGGATTGCTGCCGCTCACATTAAAGAATGATAAAATCATGTGGGTACATCCTGACTTAATACCTGAATTGGAAAATGAAGGTAAAACTTTAAAATCCAAGAAAGGTAAGAAAGTCAAAACCTGCAACATGATTTCTCATGTTATCCTAAATCCTGATGACTTGGATCATCTATGGGATGACCTTCCTCTAGAAGATAGACTGAAAGGATTAAAACTCTGTCCTTCAAGTCTAGCTCCTCCTACCAAGCTCAAGTTTACTCATCAGCAGTGGCTAGCCATGAATAGTGTTCCTTTATACCGGGCACAACAAGTCTTTGCTGCTTATGAAAGAGCTCCAACAGGGATTTCTCCTCGTATCCCGAATCCTTCTCCTCCTTAACTACAGAGACGTCTATGCTTCATTCTCCTGAAGTTGCAGAGGTTTCTTCCTCTTCCTGTGCTGAAAACCTGTCCAAAGTTCACTGCCTATCCACTTGTATAGTCAGCAATCTGTCCTTCTCATGAGGAAGATGGGTTATGACTTTCAAAAGGCAGAAGGTTTGAATTATGATAAAGGAATACGTCTTCCTTTACAAATTCAAAATCAGAATTCCACTGCTGGATTAGGTTCTGAAGTTCCTCGTAACAACCCTCACAAGAAGAAGTCTAAGGGAAGAAAGACTAAATCCTGTAATATGGTACTTTCTTCTCCCGAGTCTGAAGAAGAAACTTTTGCTGGTACAAGATCTGGGAAAGAGTACCACAAAGACTATGAGGGATCCTCCAAAGAAGCAGAAGATGTAGTGGAAACTCTACCAGTTCAACCTTCTCCTGTTCCTGTTAAACCGTCTGTGGTTGAAAAGGGGAAACAGAAGGCAGTACGCTTTGATACCCCATTGAAGTCTGCTTCCAATTAGGGGTTGGTGATGAAGCCTTACAAGTTTGATATCCTAGCTCAGTTAGCCAATACTCCGGCTAGACTATCTATATTTGAACTGCTTCGCCTCTCCAGAGAAAGCAGAGAGACTTTGAGTGAAGCTTTACTTCAAGCAGATTCATGCTTGGCTCAACTCAAGACTCCTGATAATATACCAGTGTCATGTCCGCAATAACATAGTATGATGGAAGCAATTCCCAACATCACCTTTACACAAGAGGATATGCTATTGAAACACAACAAGCATGATAGGCCTCTGTGCTATACTGGATATATCGGATCCACTGAAATTGACAGGATTTACATTGATCCTGGGTCTTCAATTAGTATAATTCTTCAGAGTATGCTAAGACCCCTGAGGATTCCTACTAGTGAGCTGACTTACACTAGTACTACGATAGTTGTTTTTAACTCTGGCAAGAGCAAACCATTGGGTAAGATTCGTCTGCAGATTCAGATTGTTGATCTTCGAACTATGGTAACTTTCTATGTTATCAACTCGGACGTATCCTACAATATTCTTCTTGGAAGACCGTGGATTCATGAGCACAATATTATGCCTTCAACTCTTCACCAATGTTTCAAATATGTGGACTCCCAAGGAGTTGTGAAAACTGAGTTTGCTGATATTAATCCGTTCAAGGGTGTCGAAGCCTACTTCTCTGATTCAAGGCTTTATAAACAAGAGCATGTGAAAGATGTATCAGACATGGCTGAAGATCAATCATTATCTGAGGATCAGTCTATTAATGAAGATCCGGCAGAGGAGCAACCTTTGAAGATCATAGTCAAGGGACGAATCTAATCCCAACCTGTCAATGATCAACCTTTGATAATCAAGGTTAAAGGAAGAACTCAAACTTTATTTGAGGAATCAATAAATATTCCTGCTAAGAGCCAAGTTCAACCTTTTATGATCAAGGTCAAAGGGCGTACTTCTTGTACGAATGATCCAGAACTACCATTGATTGTCAATCTTGGCAAATCTACGCAGAAGACGGATGATGGTCCACTGTTGATTAATCTGAAGCGTAGCAATCATACTGTAAATGATGTAAATATTGATCATTCTGTACTTTTTGATATCAATGAAGATTTCCTGTTCGAGTATAGCTGTCAAGTTTATTGAGAGAATGACTTTATCTTCTGATAATCAAAGTCATCAATATAAAGACAACATAGAACCGGAAGAAACTTTATACATTGATCATAAGGAGAATTCTTTTCCTCCTCATGTCAATGTCGGACCTTATGCTCAAAAGTTCTTGACATCTTCTCCCTATCTGCTTCCTGTAGCCGCTTCATCACAAGCTTGCGTAAACTTCAGACGTCACGAAGAATCCTATTTCGTGGTTCCGTCTGATAAGAAAAACAAGCGCCAAATTGTGTTTGGCCTGGCTAGAAATATCCATGTTGCTCAGACAGATGAGCTGAAGGATAAAGACAAAGGAAGAATCCGAATTGATAAATACAGTCAGCAATCTATCAAGATCATTCAGAACATAGGGTATGATTTGAAGACTATGCAAGGTCTCAATCAGGGCAAGGGCAGACGATTACCATTAGGTGGTGATCCATTTTACCAGAAGACTCGTCATGGGTTGGGATATGATCCGTCCCACATGTTTAATGACGATATACAAGAAGAACTCTCTTCTAGCTCTTCGCAATCATCAGATTCGGAAAAAATTCTATTCATCGAATCCGATATGTCTCGTTCCTCATATTGTGAATCTGGGCAAATATTTTCAGTCAATATGGTTCAAGCTGATGATGAATCAGAGCCATTTAAGAATGATCCTTGGGCTCAACAGATGGATACTCAATGGGAACTTCATTTTGAACATCGACAGCCACCTACAGAAGATGAGGTTATCTAGATTGATGTTGGAGATGGAATTACGTCCAAACCAATATTCATTAGTAAGAATCTTTCTGAAGATGAAAAGGAAGAGCTGATAAAACTTATCAAAGATTACATTGACATCTTTGCATGGAGTTATGAGGATATGGCAGGGCTAGATCCTAAAGTTGCTACTCATAAACTCAATATTTTGCCTAATGTCAAGCCTGTAAAACAACAACAACGGCGCTTTAGACCAGATATGATGGATGCAATTGAAGCAGAAGTCAAAAGCTGATTACATGTGGCTTTGTTCGTGAAGAACAACCCAGATTGGGTGGCCAATATGGTTCCTGTTATGAAGAAGAACGAAAAAGTCTGAGTTTGTATAGATTACCGAGATCTTAATACGGCTTGTCCAAAGGACGAATTTCCACTTCCAATTACTGATGTCATGATAGACAATACATGTGGTTTTGAACGCATGTCTTTCATGGACGGATTCTCAGGATACAATCAGATCAAGATGCATCCAGAAGATGAGAAGCACACCGCTTTTCGTACACCTCTTGGGGTCTACTGCTATACAGTTATGCCGTTTGGTCTTAAAAACGTCGGTGCCACGTATCAACGGGCTATGAGCAATATCTTTCAAGAATATCTACGGAAGATAGTTGAATGCTATGTAGATGACATCGCTGTTAAAAGTCGATCAAAGGATGATCACATTCAAGACTTGAAGACAGTATTTGAATTGATGCGCCAACATCAATTGAAAATGAATCCTACTAAGTCTTTCTTAGGGGTTTCTAGTGGCAAGATTCTAGGATTCGTCATTACTCTCAAGGTATCTATGTTGATCCTGATAAGGTTAAAGCAATTCTTGAAATGCGTCCTCCTCGTAATCTGAAAGAACTCCGTGGCTTTCAGGGCCGTATTGCTTATATCAGAAGATTTATATCTAATCTTTCTGGGAGATGTCAACCTTTCTCCCGTCTATTAAAGAAAGGGGTATATTTCATCTGGGATGAAGCGTGTCAAAAAGCCTTCATTGACATTAAGCAATATCTTACAAACTCGCCTGTTCTGGTACCTCCAGTGATAGGAAGACCATTTTTGCTTTATATTCGAGCCTTGGATCATTCACTTGGCGCTCTTCTGGCACAGAAAAGTGATATGGGTCATGAACAAGCAATATATTATCTGAGCAGAATGATGGTCGGAGCTGAACACAGATATACTCCTGTGAAAAAGGAATGTCTAGCTTTGGTTTTTGCCGTCCAAAAGACAAGGCATTATGTCACTGGACAGACTATTCATGTCATCTCCAGAATAAATCCCATTCGGGTATTGATGAGAAAACCGAGCATTCTTAATTCCAGGTTAGCTACCTGGGCGATGTTGCTCATCCTTATGACATGGTTTATGTGCCTCAAAAATCAGTGAAGGGCCAAGCGTTAGCTGATTTCTTAGCTGCTCATCCAATACCTGAAACTTCGAAGTTATATGAAGACATTCCAGACGAAGTAGTGGATTGTAACATGACTTTGAAGAATGATATATGGCAATTATATTTTGATGGAGCATCACGAGTGGGACCTAAAGGCAATATTGTCTCTGGGGTAGGAATTGTCTTGGTTTTCTTCTAACAAAATGGTCATTTACCGTGCCTATTCTCTTAATGAGCCATGCTCTAATAATGTAGCAGAATATAATGCTCTTGATTGGTCTCCAAGTAGCAAAACAATTGGATATTGAATTCTTAGAGGCTTATGGAGATTCTCAATTGATCGTTAATCAAGTTAGAGGGATTTATGAAGTCAGAAATCCTGATCTCATCCCCTATCATCAGGTGGTAGTCGAGTTGGTCCTATCATTCAAAGGATTCTTCATCAAATTTGTACCATGTTCTCAGAATGTGGAGGCTGATGCTCTTGCCAGCTTAGCTGCAGACTTGGCTGTCCCAATCCGAAGGTAAAATATAATTACTTTGTTGGACCGAGACTTGTTCTGTGTGAAGAGTAATCTGCATATTGAACAAAATTATGTTACAGAGGCAAGTTCCCAGCAGAAAGATTGGAGAACTCCATTCATTGATTATACAGTTCATGGGATTTTGTATGAAGATCCTAAAGAAGCTCTATCAATTAAGAGACGATCGTTTCGATTCTATTATGATTCGTCTTTACATATGCTATATCGTCGCTCATATGACGGACTCTTGCTGCGCTGTCTCTCAGAAAGTGAAGCAAACAAATACTGCGTGAGGCTATGATGGTGTCTGTGGTGCTCATAACCGGGTCCAAAGTTGCAAGATCGCATTCGAAAAATGGAGTATTATTGGCCCTCTATGATAGCAGATGCTGTAGACTATGCCAGAAGATGTAAAGCATGTCAGATTCATGCTGATTTTATTCATCAGCCGTCTGAATTTCTATATCCTACAGCAGCCTCCTGGCCTTTCGAAGCTTGGGGTATGGACATCATTGGTCCTATTAACCCACCTTCGGTCAAAGGACATCGGTTTATACTAGCTATAACCGATTACTTTTCGAAATGGGCAGAAGCAGTTCCCCTTGCTGAAGTAAAAACATCTAATGTAATCAGTTTCATCAAGCACCATGTCATTTATCGTTTCGGGATTCTTCGACGGATAATTCATGACAATGGTCCACAATTTGCCAGTCAAGCATTTTATCGATTCTGTGACAAGAATCGAATTCAGAATTTTGCTTCTACGGCTTATAATCCAGCTGCTAATGGTTTAGCTGAAGCCTTCAACAAAACGATCATCAAACTTCTCAAAAAGTTTGTCTCTTCTAATAAAAGAGATTGAAATGAGAAGCTTGGAGAATGCTTATGGGCATATCGAACAACGGTCCGGACTCCTACTGGTTTTACACCATTTTTACTAGTTTATGGATGTGAAGCTGTCCTCCCATTGGAAATCCAGATCCCTTCTCTACGAATAGCCATTGCTATGAGCTAACTACGGAGAATAATGATCGCTTACGACTCCAAGAACTTGAGGGATTGGATGAGAAGCGTCTTCAAGCACAACAACACATTGAACTGTATCAAGCCCGCATTTCTCGAACTTTTAATCGTAAAGTTAAGGAGAGGGTATTCAAAGTTGGCGAGCTTGTATTAGCTGTTCGAAGACCAATGGTGATGACTCACAAAAGCAAAGGAAAATTCCTAGAAAATGGGAAGGCCCGTATGTAATTGAGTCCGTGTTCTCCAATGGTGCCTATCGGTTGTCAAAACCCAATGGAGATCTACTCATGCTGCCGATCAATGGCAAATTTCTTAAGAAATACTATGTATAAAAGAGAAGACAGAACAAAAAAAAACTTCTTTTATTATTTTTGTTCAAGATAAAAGATTAAGGACGAGGGCCACTCCTTTCCTTATTGAATACATAGTCAGCCAATGCATAGAAGGCATCGTTTCCTGAACCCATAAAATTTTTACAGATGGTCATCCTCAATGCTTCTTCTTCAGGAGTTTTTCCTGGCTCTACTAAGAAAGCAGAAATGTCTTGGGGTGGCTTGGGCGTAGAAGAACTGTTGTCTACTTCGGTCGGACCCGTCACTATTGGCTCAGCAGGGCATGTCTCAATGTCGTCCTAATGTTCCTGAAGACTTCATTTTTTGCTGTACATCCTCGGAAGACATTTAATAGAGGAGTAGAAATAAGAATGAAATGATTACAGAGAATTCTCATTATTTATAGAGGAGGATTACTAATGAACTGGTCTCTGAAATTGAAAACGACTTTCCATTTCCGAAAAGACTCGTTCATTCATGTTACCAGGTTCATCCATTTAATTATGGAATTGAATCGTCCTTTCTGTTCCCAAGAAATACGTTGATTCGTCCACCGTTTTGACGTATATGCTGACAATATCTGTCTTCCCAAGGTTTGGTTAAGCTGACTTCTTGTTTCCTGGGAAAGGGATTTTATAGCTTCTATTTTATCAATTGATTAGAAAGTGGGATTCGCTATTTATCATGTTTCCATGACCTCTGAATAAATATTAAATCTACTTTCTTTTCCTATCTATCACTTCTATTTGACCTCTGCATAGATATTAATCTAATTTTCTTTTGAGTTCATATATGCTATTATGTCCATATTACCTCTGATAGTATCATATACTCTAAAGCAAAAATAAGATTTCATTTATCTATCATGTCCATATTACATCCAGGTAGATACAAATATTGATCATAGAAGAACCATCATTTTCATTCCTATATCATCAAAAAGTCTATTACATTTCTTAGACTTTCTTAAGTTATAATGGAAATCTTTTACATTTTGGATTTTCATTCTATACACCAACGATAACCTAATAGAGATCTATTTCTTCTGTGATCCTCTTTGACGGGTTCGTTGTTGGTGGCAGTTCCTGACTGTCTGAGCTCCAGTGGCGACCAGAACAGCAGGAATCAAACTCTGGTCTTCTCTCTCAGACGAGAGGAGAATCCCAGAGTATGGCAGCCCGAAGGCGTGTTGCTGCCAATACAATTGGTGGATTAGTGGCGCACCTCAAAGGAGATAGGAATGTATCCAGCATTGGGATATAATTCCTAGTTCTGTCGTGAAAGGAACTCTACTACCCGATTTTCGGGGTAGAGTTGACTCCACCATCCAACTCTCCGTGTATAAAGGCTCTTCCTACCAACAGAGGAAGACCCTTCTATCTCACGAAGAGTTCTGAGTTGTCTGATTTGCGCGTCAAAAGCGCATGAGCTCCCTGATGTTGATATCAGAAGAACATGCTTTACAACGTCAAAGTCACCAATACCGGTTCTGGAAAAGCTGCTCAGCCAAACTTCTGCAGAAAAAACAACAAAGAAGAAGTGTTTTAAACAGAAGTATCATCAGATGCGTATTGAACGCTAACTAAAAATATATGACAAGGCTTTTACGCCAGTGCTTCAGCAAGGCTTTTACGCCGGTGCTTCACAAAGGCTTTTATGCCAGTGCTTCAGCAAGGCTTTTACGCTGGTGCTTCACAAAGGCTTTTACGCCAGTGCTTCAGCAAGGCTTTTATGCCGGTGCATCACAAAGGCTTTTACGCCAGTGCTTCAGTAAGGCTTTTATGCCAGTGCTTCAGCAAGGCTTTTACGCCAATACTTCAGCAAGGCTTTTACGCCAGTGCTTCAGCAAGGCTTTTACGCAATACTTCAGCAAGGCTTTTACGCCAGTGCTTCAGCAAGGCTTTTATGCCAATACTTCAGCAAGGCTTTATACGCCAGTGCTTCAGCAAAGCTTTTACGCCGGTGATTCAGCTAGGCTTTTACGCCAATACTTCGGCAAGGATTTTACGCTCGTCAAGAATTTACGTTCATGAAATAGATGTTTTCAACAAAAAATTCGAAAGACAGATATTTGCTTACGATCGGATTTACCATTTGAGTCGAATGGTTTGGCTCTGATGGTGGTTGAATCTGCGTCTAATGACTGGACATACAAAAGAACACCATAGGAAAGCTCCGCCATCCTTATTTGTTGGAGAACAACATCACAGAAAGTTATCTTCAGAAGAATGAGACGAGAATATATGAAACATTCTCGGCTATTTATAAAGGCTGAAGAAACTATTGGGATGAGTCTATTTCGGGGGAAGATCCTATTTAAAGGCTCTCGTAACCACAAGACAGATACCACGTGTTGGTTTGTTTCTTGGGAATGAACAATCATAGAAGCAGTGAAAATAAGTGTTGAACAGTTGAGATTAACATCAGACTTCATTTATAAAAAGGGGGAGTGGACCCCTACAATAAGAGAGTCGCAATACATGGAGTTTCATTTTCCCTCTCCTTCGTTGGACTGTTCAACAGTGTGAGGGCATGTGTCCTCAGGATTATCATCTGTAATATTTTCAACAGGTCCAATCAGACGGAACGAGTACAACTCATCTAAAAAAACCCAAGTAAATGACAAAGACCTATAAAGCAGTTATAGACAGTTTTATTGATGAGCATGGCAGTTTTATACAGGTAATGATGGCATAGAGACACAGTGAGATAAGAAAAGAAAGGTAACTAAAACAAGAGAAGAATCATGGCAATGAAGACCGTAAATAAAGCTAACTGAACTAGAATAATATGTACGAGTCCAGACAGTACGATATAAGTCTAATGTAATCCCAGTGTGAGTCCAGTCCATATAATCCGTTACAGATGATTTTCAGTACAAGATGAGTCCAACAGTGATCAATGAAACCAGGGTGAGTCCAACTATGATCTAACAGTGTATTTTAAAATACCGAGGTCGACATGTAAACGGCTGTAGGTATCAGGCACATCTCTTACGGATCAGGCAAGAGATGGCTATGCTTCCAGTAGATTCCAGTTGGAGATTCCAGATTTGGGGTATGTCTACATGTCTTACTCAATTTTCCCGTCCAGCAAGTGAATCCAAAATCGACAAAAAGAATCGAGATGAGTCTGGCCAATACGTGATGATTCCAGAAATAATTCCGGAATGATACCAATGACTCCAGTAATAGAGGCCAGTAAGTAAAGTATGTGTCGATACATGAATCCAGAAATATCCATACGTGTTGATACAGAGAATCATATAGAACTAACTAGAACTGAAATACAGTAATCGACAAATAAATGAGAGAACTATCAGAGAATGTACTCGCCTGATACTCTGAAAAGAGTAATGTAATATCAGATGTCTGTACCAGGGTCACAATGTCCTAAAATAGAGCAATACAGTTATGACATGTCCAAAATGAGGTAAATGAAATCTACAATGCAATCTATATGAATTCTAAGCCAATCTAGGTCAAAGTCAAACTTGGTCAACACTACAGTCAAACTAAGTCATACTAGGTCATAAGAAGTTAAACTAAGTCATACAAGGTCAAACAAAGTTAAACAAGTCTAATCTAGGTTAAAGTCAACTCTTGGTCAAATATTCTAGCCAAACTAGTTAAGTTATCTAGGGTTTAGTCAACAATGGTCAGATTTGTCAATACTAGTCAACATGGTCAAAGTCTAGGTCAATCTTAAACTAACTAAGGTTTTGGTTAATCATAGACTAGTCATAAGGTAATTAGGTCAATGGTCAACTCTAACTGAAACTCTATAAGGCTAACTCAATCAACCATAGGCTAACATGTCTTAGGATACCTAAGATACTATACCACAATGTTAAGGTATAACCAATCTCCTATACAAAGTATATCACAAAATATATATAGCACAATACCAACCTTAATCCTGTAATCAAGCTAATCCCATTCTCCAACTCAAGTCATGACTCAACTCTAAGTATCTCACTTAACCCCATACATATCTTCATCTATATAGGATTACCCTCATAATCCATATGGTCAACCTAATCATCTAGTTATGGTTTAGTCAAACCTTAGTCAAATAGTCCTTCTATGTTCATCCAAGTTATTTCTAGGTCAATTAGTCATGGTTTGACCTATAGTTGACTTTGGTCAACAAGGGCCAACCATCTAGTCAAACTAGGTCTACTCAGCCTATTGGTCAATTCTAACTTGCTACTAACCATAGGCTAGTAATCCTAGGGCACTATGACATATATACATTACCTATATACATAGGCCATAGGCTAAGACATCAAGTCTATAACATATATGTTTACAATCTAATATATAGTCAACTATATATATAATACCAATATAGATATAGAGAGAGAGAGAGAGAGAGATATAGAGATATATAGAGATAGATAGAGATATAAGATATATGAGATATAGATAGAAGATACCCATTCACATATTATATACCCTTATATAACATATATATATAACCACTATATATACATAACATATATATACACATACATAACATATATACATATATAGGTATAGAGAGAGAGTGAAAGGAGAGTGAGAGGGTGTGTGTGTGAAGGGGGGGTCATGGGAAGGCAGTGGTGTGTGTGTGTAGACAGCAGGGGGGTTTCTGTTCTCAGAAAACTGAGAACCAACACAACACACATACACATATATATTCCTATTTATATACATACCCATATCTACATATATAGGCACTCACATACACTATACATAGACACACACACTCATATACACATACACTCACATATACAATGTATAAATATACAAATACATATATATATACTCAAAAATTGAATTGAAATTCAAATATAAAACCTGAAAAATACACTGAATTGGGAATACTGAAAACAGTGAGAATATTGGGGGGGAAACCCGATTTCAAAGCCCAAAACCTAACTAAGATGCCCATACAGTGGTTGGTAATCGTGTCCCCACATGTGTACGTGTCGTATGTGTCCATGGGAGTCCACCACGACATGACACGGCGTGTCCAGGAGTCTAAAACCCAAATCGGGTAAATTGACAGTGCACAGTGTCGTGCTAAGGAGCACACGCGTGTAGGACACGACACACGTGTCCATGTGTCTCGTGCACACTTGTGTAGGTTCGCCTAGGATAGGTCTAGGTGTCCCACAGCCTGATACGTGTCCAAGTGTCATACAGTGTCGTGTCGGAGCCCGTATCAGAGCTCAATTTTCCACGTGTGTGCTGTCAGTGCAAATTCAATGCACACACGAATTCGTGTCCGACACTGCACTAGAAGACACGAAACTTGGGGGGCATGTTCGCAGACATTGCCCCCTCGTGTCCACCAAGTGTCACCCCTCCACGTGTCGTGTCGTGTCCTACGTGAGTCCGGAACAGCAGGGAACTGAACACGCGCGTGGCGCAGTCTCGTGCAGCGAGGACAGAGCCTCGTGGACATGACACACGCATCAATACGTATCGTGCTCGTGTCAGGGTGTAGCCTAGGTCTAGGGCTAGGGTTTAGTCCTGATACTTTGTGTCCACGTCGTGTCTAGACAAGACACGAAGGCCGTGTCAGTGCGTGTTTTACACTGTGTGCAGTGTAGTGCACGGTCAGTGTGTGTCGAATTTCTCACTCGACACGACACGAAGTGTCACGAAACTCGAGGGAGGGCTTGTCAGAGGGTGCCCCCACCTCTGTGCCAAGTGGCACGTGTCCACGTGTCCAATTTATGGAGAAAACAGTGTCGGGTTTCAGGGACAGTGCACAGTATGTGCACAGCATATTTGTGTCCATTTTGGACACGGACACGACACAATAACGTGCTCAGTCAACTAGGGTTGTGTCCTACATGTCTAGGGCTACCCAAAAATATATTTTGTTTTAGAAAACAACAACTTTTAAACCATAGTGACATTTCACCAAACACTGCAATTAAGACACAGATACGGGTCCGATACGGACACCAAACCAAGCCTATTTCCTACCAAACTTGACCCACAGTTAGTATACCTATATGCATGCAACATGAAGAGAAAACACAATCTTAACGAGGTTTGGGGATATTTACCTATGAGTGCAAAATCCTCAATAATAGGCCTATTTGAATGAAATCCTCCTTCGACTCCCAACGTCCAAAGCTCCACAATTCCTTGCTAGCAAGCCACAATTGGTATCCTCTAGTGTAGGGGAGTCTAATGCAGAAACTAGGCTCAATTTGGAGTCAAAATGATTAAATGGTGAGGGTGTGAAATTGTAGGGAAAACTAGGTTTTTAAGTGTAATGAAAAATGGCATGAATGATAAGGGGATGTGATTATATAGGATGGGGGTAGGGTTGGGCTGCCATGGGTAGATATTTAGGGCTCCTTTCCACCTTGCTAACTTAGCTCCTAAGGCTTTGACTAGGTAGATAGATATTTCTAGGTTTTCTAAATATCTAAGAAAGTAATATCTTAGATATTTCCAACCTAAGATATTTACACATAAGCTAACATCTAACATTAGTCTTCTAGGTTAGTTGCTAACCTCTAGATTAGTGCTAAACTAGGTTAGGAGCTAACATGACACTTAACAACTAATTAAATAATAATAAACTACATAAATCCAAATAAATTCTAATAAATTATCAAAATACCCTTTTGACTAAAAAGTGGTAATTTGATATCCTAATCACATGGTTAGGCTTACATGGTCATGGTAGTCTCTAGGTTATGAAATCTCTAGGGTTTACACTGGGTTATACTAGTAAAATCACAAAGTCATAAGTCATGACTTAGAAAATAGTTTTAAATTAACTAAAATCACCAAAATCATATCATGACTAAAACACCATTAATAGATAATAAAAAAATAATTTTTCAAAATACCCCAATTTCAGAAAACTGGGTATTACAGTTTCAAATCTTGGAGATATTTGAAAACTTTGAAAGGGGTCTTGTAGGAGCGTAAAAAGTGCTTCAAAGAAAGAGTCATCCCATTCATAAGTGATCGGTTTTACGCCAAGCAGAGCGGGTAATCTCTTTTATGTCCAAGACTAGGCTAATCATTTTACGCCTAAGCAGGCTGATCATTTTACGCTTGGGTCTACACCTATGATTTTACGCCAAGGACAGAGCAGCCTCTTTTACGCTGGACAAAGCTGTCAAATCTCGCATTTAATGCAAACTCTGACATGAAGATATTAATGATGGCATTTACCACAGAATTCAATGGAATTTGTCTTATACAAAGACCATTGTTGTCGTTTATGGGGATCGAGCTACTTTACGCTCATTGTATGGTTTCTTTTACGCACGGAGTTTTACATGAGTTCTTACGCTCATAAAACAATGTGTGCGTAAAGTCTATTTGAGCCATTTTACGCTCAAGATTATTCAATAACCACTTTACGCGGGAAACCTATGACAGAGCTATTTTACGCTCATCTTACTGTTTTACGCCCAGAGGATGTTGGAGCTTTTTACGCCCTATTCTTTTTGGCCAGTTTGGAACGTGGTTGCCTACATGGCCTTCATGCCACATATTTCGAAGAACGTGGTACATGTATCCTATTCTTACTGAAATGATGGGACGTTGTCAACGTATGCAAAGGATGACTCTGATCAGGGTGGCAGTTGTTAGCGTAAAGACAGATTTTGATGCTCTTTTACGCACAGAAGCCCCAGTCTATAATAGACCATTTTTCTCAAAGACAAAAAAGAGGGGACACAGAGAGACAGGAGAGAATACAGAGATCAGAACTTCGAGATTTTGATTCTCCAGAGCATTCTTCTTCAACTTTTCTTTCAGAACAGAGTGAAGCAAAGCAGGAAAGCATTCGGCCTCGCCATCAGTGCCCAAGTGCGTCGATACCTTTCTGGGACTTAGTTCTTCCAAGTTGTTCTACTTCAAGCAGTGATCTTCATCATCATCGTATGGTCCAAGGAACAAAGTGATCATTTACAGATCAGACTTCCATAGCAATACTTTCCAGAATCAAATTTGTACTTCTTGTACTTTTTGTTTATTTTCAAAATCCAACCTTTGTTTGGCAATTTTGTTAAGTAAACAAAGACGAGTTGGAAAAGTAGCGTACCGGTTAGCTCTACCAGCTAATCTTGAGAGTGTGCACAACGTCTTCTACGCATCACAGCTCAGACGCTACATTCCGGTTCCGAGTCACATTTTGGATAATTCAGAGCTGAAGATTGAACTCAACCTTTCAGTGCCAGAGAAACCAGTAGCAAGCGTAGTCAGAGGTGCGAAGAAGATCAGAAAATTTGAGCCATCACATAACTCTATTTCTTATCTTTTCGTTCTAAATTGACTGATGCTGCTAAGTTAGCCTAGTTTTGCAAGCTATTTCTTATCAAGCTGATCATGACAGTATTATTGGATGCACCCACTAATATAGTGTCTAATCAGGACCGGTGCATGATGGTCTGATCAACCTCGTGTACTTTGGTTCGCTTTTGTATTTTTCTGCATGGATGATATCATAAATGAAACTTGTTCCTAAATGTTCATCCACGACTGTCTTGGCAATTCTTGTTGTTGGACCTGAGTTACGGGCGTAGTACCCGTACCTGTTTGATTTGAGTTTACCCCTAACTTTGCCTTTAATTTCGAGGACGAAATTTTCTAAGGAGGGAAGATTATGAAACCCAGTTTTAGGACTTGTATTTTATTTATTAATATGTATAATATATTTTACTATTATTAATATTAGTGGGTTCGAAAATTATTTTCAAAATAATAAATTGGATTTTTGGTTGCCAGACCGAGACCAGTTACCCGAAACCCAATCTTGAACCCATTCTTAAATTCATTCTTTATATATATATATAATATATATATATATATATTGTTTATTAAAAAATAATAATAATAATTAAACAACATGCCCCACGAGCTGGTCCACCCGCTGGACCAGCACTTTCCCATCCCCCTCACTTTTCTCTCCACCACACGTCTAAACTCACTCCTCTCCACGTTCTTATAACCCCTTTTTCCATCTTAATATCCCACCAGCACCACTCCACATCCATAATTCCCTCAACTCTTCATTAATTCCCCCACATACACCAGCACACAACAAACCACCCCCTCATCATTCATTCTCCTATTCTCCTCTCTCCCTCCCACCTCGAGAGCAAAACCCGCCGACCCTTGGCCTCCCGAACCGCCGCGCCCCTTTATTTCCGGAGCTCCGACCGCGCCCCTCGGCGACCCCCGCTCCACGCTGACCCGATCCCCGGACCCAGGCCCAGGCCGCATCCCCGGCCCCGATCCGCCCCTGGCCGATCCTGACGCCGGCGCCACCGTCGCCGCCGTTCCCGGGGCCGCCCGACCCCCTTGCGCGGTGACCGGCCCGTCCAGCTGCTGTCCAGAGTTTTCCTATCTCCGGCGAGCTTCTGTGCGCGACCCTTTGTCCGATCCCGAGCTTCGGTTACGTTTACGCAGCCGTACCCCGGCGAGGCGTGTCCCGAGTCCGAGGCAACCCTTCGGATTCTGTCGATTTGGGTAATTTCTGGATAATCACAGTAGTTCGTCCCTCCCAACGTGTTTGTGATGATAAATTGGTCCTCGAATTCTCTTCGGGAATCCAGTTTTCTGTTACGTTATGGTTTTCGAGAATTTCGGAACCATCCTTGACATTTTGTTCTGTAGTTTTGGTTGCTGTTGATTTCGGGTTTTTCCCGAGAACTCTTCAGAAAGAGTTCTGATGGTTGGGATTATTTCCGGATTTTTGAACTTTCTTCGGAAACATCCTGGATTTTATTTTGGACGTTTCTGTGGATTGGTTTTTGGATTTCGGAATTTTGGGATTTTCGATTTATTTCGGGTTTTCTGATTAGGCGTCGGGAATGATTTCTGTGATTATATTTTCTATAAAAATGGGTTCTTCCTGGTTTGGGATATTTGTTGGAATTGTTGGCGCATTTTCCCAGTTTTGGGTTGTCCCGAATATAGAGGGAATGCTGCCCAAATTTTATAAAATTTTATAATATAATTTTAAAATAGTTTTTCGGAAAAGAATATTATTTTGGATTTTTTTGGGCGACGACCGTATTGGTCAATGGGCCCTAGCTAAGTGCAAACGAAACCGGCTTCGTCCGGACGTTGAGGCATTAGCCTATATGACGATTGGACCAATATCTGAGACTCACTATTAAATTTATTTTAATTATTAGTTTTATTTATAATTAAATTGTAGGAGAGATTTCAGGACTAATCCAGGTCTATTTCTTATTTAAATTCAATAATTTGTAAGGGCATAAGCCCAGCTTTTCTATTTTCTTTCTCTGTGGCCTGTAATTATTGTAGCGTAGTTTTCTTTCATTTTCTGGTTTTGCTGGTTTTTAGCGTAAACGCGTAAAACTAAAATAAATATTATTTTGATATAGAAAAATTAATGAGATTTTTCTCACATTAAAATTTACAAGTTTGTAATATTTAAACAAAGATCATGTTTTCTCATTAAACAAGAAATTTAGTTTTATATGTATAATTACGAAAAATACAAAGTTTTAACCAATTAAATTGGTAACTACGAGTTTTCCAAAATAAAAAGTTAAATTGATCTTTCCCCTCGTAATTAATTACAACGCACCCGATAATCGAGATTTGTTGTGATAGCGTAATCCAAGATTAAAATCTGACTAGGACCTGCTACTAGAGATTGCAACTAGCACACCTAGCTTGGTTTCACAATGGTTCTAAGTCAAATTCTCCAACTGTAGGATCTCGGAGACGAACCTAGCATCTTCTCGGAACCAACACCGTTTTCAGTCGTAAACAAAGGCAAGTACATTTTGTGTTAGTTTATAATTATTTAATAATCGTTTATTGCAAGTTTAAACCACGATGCAACACGGAACTCTCTTTGAGAGCACTGAATGTAACTACTGTAACTGTTTGGGGACTGGGGGAGTAGTGTAATGAGTATGACCACATCCAAAGTAATAATTTAGAACTGTATTAGCTTACCCCTCATACACACGGGGATAAGCCATATCATTCACTGTACAATCCAAGCCGGTCATATTCATTGCCTATTCACATCACAATATTTTAACTGCTGGAAAATATTTATTTCAAATTGTTTAAAAGTGCAAGATTCTATTATTATTTTAATTGTCAAATTAGCATGAATTGTACTTTGCTCCCTCCTGACTGGAGACCCAACATTTTTAGGTAACACTGATGATGCTTTGTTCCGCGGTATTTTTCCCGAGATCCCAACTAGAGGACGATGATCTCGAGACTGATGAGCTGGTTGCCTAGATTTTCTTCTTCTTTTATAATTCATGATGTTTGTGGAAAATAATGTATTTCAGATGTATCTTTCATTTTGTTGTAAAAAGTTTTAAACTATTCGAATTATTAAAGTTGTGGCAATTAGACTGTGTTGTTTATTACCTGCATGAGTGATACAGCTTACTGCCGCCGTCTCAACAACGGTGCAGGCTGGGCATGATCCGATTCGACCTAAGAAATTGGGACCGGGTCGTGACACATTTACAGTAGTATCCCTGATCGTGGTACTCAGGGATCCCTGTCCTAGACATGATACAAATATTGCCGGTTCAATTATACAAACACAATCATCCACGGTATCCAGGCCATCCAATCTTGTCATGTCATGTTCACTGTCAGGAGTGCACCGCGTCGGGCCACTATCATGTCATGTCAAAAATGCACCACAGCGGGTCACCATCGTGTCCGAGAATAATTAATTTAGCACAAGTACACATACAATAATTAAATATTAAAAGGGGCAAGGGCTTGGGGGACTCATGCGGCTCGGGAAATTTCCATGCGGCCCGCAGTCACTTTCCCATGGGGCTAAGCAATTAAGAGAATGTGAAGATAATAATAATAATAATAACAAAATGCATTAAAGTAATACATTCACCATGCCATATGCGGCTGGCTTAAGGAATTGCATTAAGAAAATGTGTGTATATATATATTATATATATATATATATATATATATATATATATATATATATATATATATAATGCATTATATTGATATATATTAAATGTTATGCTAGCATGCATTAATTCACATACGGCCGACTTCGTTCCGTATGCGGCTCACTATTCCCTCCCCTGTAAAGTAATATGGTTAGGTGAAAAGCAAGCCTATGCGGCTCACTATTGGTCCTACATGCGGCTACAATGCTTTTAGGAAATGCACAAGGTCATGCGGCTGAATACATTTGGATGGTGCATTCAATGCATGTTATTGAATGCAATTAGAGAATGCATTATTTAATACTTAAACGCATGCTCTTGCTTGCTTTTTAGAGGAAGCATTATTAAAAGCATTAAATGCATGGTATGCTTTTTAGAAAATGTATTCTCAAATGCATTAAATGCATGGTACTGAATGCTTTCAAAAATGCATTCTCAAATGCATGCATTTTTAAAATAGATATTAAAATATTCATTAAAATATGGCATGCATTAGTATAATACAATGTAATATTAAGGTAATATTTAAAGGGAAGCCATGCGGCTCATAGCTAAATGCATGCAGTGAGAAGGCTATGCATTGCTAAACGCTAATGCATGCAGCTCACTTTGGTGTTGGCATATGCGGCTAGCTACTGTACGTGAGCATGCAAGCAAAGCTTGCTAACCCACGCATTAAATAATGCATTAGAGAACATATGCCTCAATAATTAGTATGCAAGCAAGCTTGCCAGCACATGCATTAAATAATGCATATGCGACTCACTTGACATTTGCATGCGGCCAAGTGCTGAAAATGCCCATGCGGATCAGCAATTTCTCGTAGGTCAAATTTGGACTCAACAAAATTCTCTGCAACATGGGACCATTACCCAGCAAAATATGCAAGTTTGATAGATCAAAACTCCTAGAAACCGAAATGCCACATGACTAGATTTACAAGAATTTAACCATGGAAATAAAAAATGCTAAGTACTAAAGTGGGTTAGAAATACATGAGGAAGACAATGGAACAATAAAAAATGGACTTCCTCCATGAAGCAAGGTGCACTTGCCTAAGCTCTTCCTCTCTCTTTCTTTCCTGGTGGTTGAAGAATTAATGGTGGAGAAGAAGAAGTAATAAAGAGAGAGAAATGTTAGTGGGATATTTATTGAAGTTGGTGGTAGGTGGGATATTTAATGAAGGTGGTGGTTTGGTCCACATAAAATCTAGCAAACCGAACCATGCAAAAAATCGAGCCGAACCAAGTCAAGTAGGGTCAAACCAAACAAGAAGACATGCAATACGGGTCTAATTACGTACACGTATACCGAAATACGTAATACGAACAATGGCCAAACTCTTATAGACCGAAAGGATACTCTATACACTCTATGTAATACGATATACCAATCATACCTACACTTCTAGGATACTCTATACACTGTAGTAATGAATTGCCCTTACTAATGATGCTCTTAGGTAGCATATTTAACATATGAGATTTTCATGTTGCACTTACGCATTTGTAGCTATAAACTGCTTGAGCAACAACATATAGGTATAGGAATCGGTATCGGACTATTCCTATGAGTATTGGTATCGACGATATCAGTAGTAGACTTACTAGCTAGGGTTTTGGTCAAACTCTAGTCCACAAGTTCAATTAGCCTATTGGGTTCATTTCTAGGTAATCCTATAGATATATCAGGGTATAGGCTAAGGTACACTAGGACAAGCACATATGTATACAATATATATACAATAACATATATATATATATATATATATATATATATATATATATATATATATATATATATATATATATATATATATATATAAAAAAAAAAAAAAAAAAAATATATATATATATATATATATTATATATATATATATATATATATATATATATATATTTTTTTTTTTTTTTTTATATATATCTATATCCTCTCAAAAAATACATATATATATATATATATATATATATATATATATATATATATCTATATATATATATATATATATATATATTTATATATATATATATATATATGTATATATATATATATATATATACATATATCCTCTCATAAAAATACATATATCCTCTCAAAAAAATACATATATATATATATATATATATATATATATATATATATATATATATATATATATATATATATATATATATACATATATCCTCTCAAATCCAAATATAGCAAGCCCCTATATATCATAACCTTACCCCACATGAATCTCATGCATATATAATTTCAACTATATATCACTACTCTACATATATGAACTAAATATACCAAGCCAACACATTTCTATTTCACATACATATATCTCAGGAAACTGAGTATATAACCAACAACTTCTAAACATTCAATTTAACTCAAACCTCCAACTCAACTCACAGTCAACAAACTAAACCCAACCTTGTATCTCAGAAATTCCAAACTCAATCTCAGGAAAACCTGAGATTGTATTTCAACTGCCAAACCCCACAACCTAAATAAAACCTACAACATGTCAAGAGGGGTCGTATGTGTTTGTGTGCATACAAATGTGTCCAAGGGTCGTGTCAGTGTCCAAACAACTGCACAGACAGTGGATGTATGCGGGGTGGAGGAGGAGGAGGAGGAGGAGGGAGAGGAGTTAATTAGGTTAGGGTTTACCTGAGCTCGAGGAGGAGGAGCTCGACGGGGGGGGGGGGGGGGGTAGGGGTCGCCGGAGGGGGAGGGAGTCTCCGGAGGGGTAGGGGTCGCCGGAGGGGGAGGGAGTCGCCGGGGGGGAGGGAGTCGCCGGGGGGGGGGGAAGGGGAGCTCGAGTGAAAATTGGAATTTTCGAGTGAGGGGGAAAAAAATGCAACGTTGTGCCTTAAATAAAAATGTTAGCGACGTCAAGAGCGGCCGTCGCTAACCGTCGCAAAATTTTAATAGATGGCGACATATTTTAATAATATGTCGCTGAACGTCGCTATTCAGTGACGTAATTTAACTCCTGTCGCTGAACGTCACAAGTCAGCGACGTTTTGCGATGTTTATATAAAGGAGTCGCTATATTCCATAGTTAGCGACGACATTTTATGTCGTCGCTAAATTACGTCGCTAATAGATCATATTTTAGTAGTATTTTATTGATATTGAAACAAAGGTTACAATGGGCACAAGGCCAAGATTACAAGTCTCTCGAGCTCACTCATCTCACATTACAAGTCACGCAGCTCTCTCTCATCTCTCAAGTACAGGTCTTGAGCCAGCGGATGCTTCGAAAAGCGACATCCATACATTATGTCCCGTATAAGTCTTGACTCCATGCGGCCGCACACTTCGAATTGCCAAGGAACTCCGTGCCTCGACGCATCCAAGCGAGCTTCGCGCCACAAGCTTCTACCTGTGCCTGCACATGAAAACTATGTGGCTGTCAGTACTCAACTGTACTGGTGGAATGAGCTCCTCGCCCACCCATACAAAACCAATACGTTTGATTTACTTTGTGCAACATAGTCCCTTCTTATCAATTGCCTTTCTACTCTTGTCTTAGGATTTGTTTTAGGACCGACGTCTCGGCCTATTTTGTGTCTCTAGACCATCCCGTGCTTGCACCAACAACGTTAACCTATTGAGTCGTGCTTGCCTTTCGGCCAAAATTATAGACGCAACTACGCGATAAGACTACATTCCCGTGTGACCGTGCTATAAGTCCTTGTTAAGGTCGTACCTCGTAACTCAATGAGATCAATCATATCGCCGCCTCGCGGCCCCTTTGCTACTAAATCATCAACTGACCCAATCAAGACTTGTGGGTTAAGTGTCACTCGACCGACTTTGCCTTACGGCCTTTCCTGACTTAGACTCAAGACAACTCACATCCAAACTATGCAACTTATATGCCGACAACATAGGACTCGATGCCACATCTCGTGTCGAAGCACGTCGCCTACGTTGCAGCCAAATCTTAGGCCCAAACATTGTCTTCTGACCGAACACGCATTCGACTCGACTCTTGATTCACTTCACCTAATACTCGACTCATTCCAAAGGCATATACGCGGATCGCCGCCCATGCCGACTCATCTATATGAGGTCACTAGCATAACAAGCTATACCTGGACTCATAGCTTGCGGTTGGCCGGGACCCTTCTAGCGCAAGGTAGCTAGCCCCCTGGAAGTTCCCGAATAACCCGGTGCTATCGATTCAAAACAGCTATCACCGTGTTTCCTTAGGCCGAAACGGTCCCATGGCCCTGGGTTGCCGTTGCGGGGAAACTCTACCTTGTCGACAAGTTGTCCAATGACCATGTAAGACCCGACTCAAACTGATGTCTCACACAGTCATTCTTTCTTCAGCGTCACCCTCTCTTTCAAAACCACGTTCAGGACTTCTATCCTTGAGACCCCTCGACGATCCACGGTCGCGAGCATTCTTTCCATGTTACCATATCATTTCATTCAACTCATGAATGCCTATTTGATAGTCCTTTCTCCAAAACTCACTTGAATCAAGTGTGGTCCTTGCCTTAAACACTAAGTTCGTGCATTGTACCTTAGGCCCATCGTGCTCCACGCGACACTCATGCCCAAGTCGACGGCCCTTGAGATCGTGGGACTACTTAACTTTGACAAACCGCGAAAGAGCGGGACGGTAATTGTAATGTCTTAGGTCGACCGGCATAACTTTGCCTAACTTAACTTCGCAACAACTTAACGAACAAATGCTGTGTCAAGCTTTGCCTTTACGGATCGTGCCGTGCACGCATTCGACTTGAACGACCCAGTCAATCAGGTGCCTAGTGTTTTCCATAAATAAATTCACTTTATTTATTTTGTATCCGAGAAAATTACAACTGTAGGAATCTAATCTAAAAGACGATTACTTTATCCCTTGGACGATGCGATGAAGAAAACTCGAACTTCGAAGAACTTGGACAGCAACTGGGCAATCTCTCTGTTCTCTCTGAAAAATGACCTGTCCTCATGAAGGTGAAGAAACTCTCTTTTATAGAGTTCTGGATAACTGTCCTGAACCATACGCTCAGGTAGTTACTTGACGTGTGCAAAACTGCAGGGACGCGTGGCAAATTCTGACGAAGACACGTTGGCGTGCGGTTGAGAGTAGTGGAGCACATTCAGGAGAGATTGATGGCATGAAGGCCACATTGCATAACTTCTGAATAAATGGGTAACTGAGTACAGGACACGTGAGAACGTGTGTTGACTGTACGTTGAAAATCATCCTGGATACAACTGCTGTAGAGTCATACGCTAGCTTTTGAAGAGGAGTCATACGCTGATTTGGACAGCGTAGCGCCATAGGAAATCCATACGCTCACTTTATGGGCAAGGAATCATGTGAGGTCCATACGCTCACTTGGCTGGATGAAGAAGGAGTCATGTGAGGTCGATACGCTCACTGGAGAAGTGGCCACGTGGCTATCATCAATCTTCTTTGGTACACCATATCTTCTCATAACTGACAAAATCTTCTCGAGCGTCGTGACTGCGGATTTGACGGCTGACAGACTGTCAAAACTGACAGTAATGATGGCTTTTGTATTTATGAAGGCTGCTGAGTTGTTCTCGTAAAAGACAAAACCGACTCTTCGAAAACCTATACGACGGTTACTTTTCTCGTGATAGCTGTCTTTGCACGAAAGATGAAGTGTCAGATTCATTCCTCATTTAAACATATGATGTGCTGTCACTTCAGTAAATAATAAAATATTTACTGAGCGTATGGCTTTTGAATGAGCGTACAACTCTGAACTGAACGTATGGCTCTTAACTGAGCGTATAGCCTTGAGCGTATGACTTCTGTTTGAGCGTATGGCTTCAACTGACATCTGTCTTTAAGCGTATGGATGAAAATGATAGCGTGTCATAATTTTCCACATCCTACAAGACCCCCTTCAAAGTTTTCAAACTTTATGAGTTTCAAAAGTTCGAAATTACTTTGAACAGAAAGTGGGAATGAGTCCTGACACGCTGGCATGAAGTTCATTAAATGTCATGATGACTCTTCATTTTTCGAGATTGATTGAATCTGATGGAAGAATATGAACAGCCAGCAAGCTCTATTATATAAACCGAGAGAATTCAATTTTTGACTTTCATCTTTTGAAACCATGACTCCAAAGGAAGCCGCTGAAGAAGAAGCACGTAAGTTGGGATTCTGTTCCCACGGTGACCCCACTTTTGGGGGCCAAGAACCCGAACCTGTCGTCATCGAGCTCAAGGACGACCCTACGCATTTAGCCAAGAATTTCTTGGGCTACTTTGGTCTGGACGGCTCCTCTTCTTTTGATGGGCAGAGCCTCGCAGAGAAGCGTAAAATGTTCGTTGCTCTGTTACACCGCATGGGGGTCCAAAGCGTAGAAGAGTTAGGCATCAAGCTTAGTCGCTCTGGAAAATAGAGCGTGACTTTATTGCACTCCTTTCCTTTTCCTCCCCCCTTTTTTTTTGTAAGGCCATCAGTGCCTTAATGAAAAATGAATATTCAAGAATCCTCTGTTTAGTCCAAATCTGTGTTGAAAACCAATGTGCACCGATGAATAACTGTAGAATACGCCGTCTTCCAAGTTGTAAGTTACGCTAGATAGCGTATGCCAACGAAATAGCGTATATTACGCTATTTTCCAATGTTTTGTGAATTCCGCTGAATAGCGTATGTCAGCGTATGTTACGCTATAAATTACGCTGTCATTTAACGTTGTGAATTACGCTAAATAACGTACGCCAATGAATAGCGTGCACCAATAAATAGCCCGTAAGTTATGCTATCTTCCAACGTTGTGGAAAGCACTCTTTGAATATTTCCAAGGCTGTGCTAGTTTCCAAAGTACACGTGTCATTCATTCCACGTTTACGAGCGCTATTCATGCGGATCCTTTCCAAGAATAGGTTCATGCTCCATACTTTAAATAGATAGAATAGTTTCACAGAACTCATTTCCATCTTCCTTTTCTCTTTCTTTTCTCTGAGAACCAACGTGAGATTTCAATCTCAAATCAGAAAGCAAATGCTCCTGAACATTCGAATTCTGAGCAATATGTCAGACATCAGTTTGCCAATTCTCAATGTCAATCCTGAAGGTAAATCCAGTGTAATACACATACTGTTTTCGTTGTTTTGGAAAATAGGCTTTCTGTTTCTGAGCGTATATGGCATTTCTGTTGATTTAATTCTTTTCCTCTTGTTGTTTTCCGCAGAAACTTGGCTAAGTCTTTTCTTCAACTTCAGAACTGGCATTGGCGATGTGGATGCTATGGAGAATGTCCTTCTGACATCTATATCAGAGAGCTCATACGCTTTTGACGCGTACATCAGACAACTTAGAACTCTTCGTGGGATAGAAGGGTCTTCCTCAGATGGTAGGAAGAGCCTTTATACACGAGAGTTGGATGGTGGAGTCAACTCTTACCCGAGAGATTGGGTAGTAGAGTTCCTTTCACGGCAGAACTAGGAATTGTATCCCAAGGTTTGGATACATTCCTATCTGCTTGAGGTGCCGCCGTTCCTCCATGCGCTGTATTGGCAGCAACACGCCATCGTGTTGCCATACTCTGTGGTTTTCCTCTCGTCTGAGAGATAAGACCAGAGTTTGATTCCTGTTGATCTGGTCGTGACTGAGACCCAGACAGTCAGGAATTGCCACAAACAACGAGATTGCCGGAGAAGATCCAAGAAGAAATAGATCTCAGTTGTACATAGAATGAAAATCCAAGATTTGTAATAGATTTCCATTATGATTTGTAGGAAAGTCTAAGAAATGTAATAGACTTTTTATGAAAATATGATAATGGAAATGATAAATCTTCTTTATCTGAAGTGATTTTGTATCTCTCTGGATGTAAAAAGAACATGATAAATAGAAATCTTGATTTCTGTTTTTTAGAGTGTACAATACCATCAGAGGTAATATGGACGTGATAGGATGTAAAGACTCAAAAAAGAAAGTCAGATTTGTATTTATACAGAGGTCAAAGGTTATGAAAATGTGAAAGATAACGAATTCCAATCGATAGAAGATTATGAACAGACGAACCATCGGATGAATATAATAAATGCACGGATGAACCGTCAAGTATTAATGAATGAATATCGGGAAAAGACACGTTCCTTAATTCTGGCAAATATATGCCTATAAATAGAGCATCTCTTTGAGTAGAAGGATCACACATTATTCTCTTTTATTCAAAATGTCTTCCGAAAAGAACACGAAGAAAGCCGAAGTCGTCTCCAAAGTTGATGAAAATGCTAAAGAGCACTCGACTCCACAAAAGAAGGAGACGGGCGAAAGCTCGTCTGCTCCCAAGCTACCGAAAGATATCTTGGATTTCCTGGTCGAACAAGGAGAAACCGAAGAAGAAGAAGCAATGAGGCTGGCTGCCTGTCAGTTCTTGGTGCGGTCAGGAAAGGATGTATTCAATTCTTTTGCTAATTATGTATGTGGTCCTCGTCCCAAGTACGAAAGGGATACCAGTGATCTTCCATGATGATGTATTTCTTGAAGAATTTGTCTCAAATAAACTCTGTTTAAGGAAACTTTGTTTATGATGTATCCTTCCTGCTTTGCCTTTATTCACTGATCTTTAGACTCAGAAATCAAAAGGACGAGATATCATTTTCATAGAATATGGTACATACTGAGATAGAAAATTCAGAGGTGATATGGACATGATTTTCTATACAAGATCTTTATTAAATCCACTGGGAATCTAATAAGACAAAATATCAAATTCTCTGGAAAAATGATACATGGTAGAATATCAGTTTCCGCTGGGGATAACGACATCGAAATAGCTTTTGTAGAGAAGAATAAATTTTTGATTTTACACTTGCTGGGGAGTAATGAAAATATTATATATATTGATGAAATTTATACATAATATTTCTTTAAGAATTTGCCATTGATAGGCATCATCGTGACTTTCCCGTCCATAGAGGCAAGCTGATATGCTCCATTAGAGAAGACTTTGTTTACTACGAATGGGCCTTCCCATTTCGCGTCAAATTTGCCTTTGCTCATATGTGTCATGGTCATCGGACGTCTGACAGTAAGGACCAATTCTCCCTTCTGATATGTTCTGACTTTGACTTTCCGATTAAAAGCTTTTGAGATTCGGGCTTGATATGGCTCGATATTTTGTTGCGCATACAATCGCTTTTCATCTAGAGCTTCCAGCTCTTGAAGTCGAAGTCGATCATTATTCTCTGTTGTAAATTCATTGGAGATTGCAACTCTCAAAGAAGGAATTTGTATCTCGAGGGGAAGAACAGCTTCACACCCATATACCAAAGAGAAAGGTGTACATCCGGTCGCATTGCGAACTGTGGTGCGATAAGCCCATAAACATTCACCAAGCTTCTCACTCCAGTTACGTTTATTGGAAGAAACGAACTTTTTCAAGAGTTTGATGATTGTTTTGTTGAAAGCTTCTGCTAGTCCATTGGCTGCTGGATTATATGCTGTAGAAGCCAGATTATTAATCCGATGATCATCACAGAATCGAGTAAATTTCTGGCTGACGAACTGTGGTCCATTCTCATGGATAATACGCCGAGGAATACCAAATCGATAGATGACATGATGTTTGACAAAGTTGATAACATTAGAAGTCTTGACTTCAGATAACGGGATTGCTTCAGCCCATTTAGAAAAGTAATCAGTTATTGCTAGAATAAACCGATGTCCTTTTGATGATGGTAGATTGACAGGACCGATGACGTCCATGCCCCAAGCTTCAAAGGGCCATGATGCCGCTGTTGGGTGTAAGAACTCCGATGGTTGATGTATAAAGTCTGCATGAATTTGACAGGCTTTACATTTCCGAGCATATTGAATGGTATCAGCTACCATCGTGGGCCAATAATAACCCATACGTCGGATACGATCTTGAAGTTTTGGACCTGGCTGGTGAGCTCCGCAGACGCCATCATGTGCTTCACGGATTATCTGTTGTGCTTCTTCACCAGCGATGCATCGAAGGAGAAGACCATTATAGACTCGACGATATAGTGTCTTCGTAGTATGATTATAATAGAATCTGAGAGACCGGCGCCGGATAGATGCTGCTTCACTCGGGTTATCAGGAAGTATGTTATACAACACAAAGTCCAGAAACGGACGTCTCCAATCTTCAGTTACGGTGTCTATTTTGTTAGAAAAGACATATTCCATAGTAGAATCGGAAGAAGACAAGGACACTTTGTCAAACTTTAATTCAGCATCAAAGTTGAGAGAATCTTCGTCTGGATTATAGGGAAAAGCCAAAGCCAGATTATTTTCAACGCAGAATAGTTCTCGGTTATATACCACTATCACTTGCTGACGTCTGATTGGTATGGCTAATACAGCAGCAAGATTAGCCAAAGCATCAGCTTCTGCATTATAGGCTCGTCGAACATGTTCAATAAAGAAACCTTCAAAGGAGGAGGCCATAGAGAGTGCTGTTCGATGATAAGGTATCAAATCTTGATGACGAACTTCATACGTTCCTCTGATCTGATTGATGATAAGCTTAGAGTCTCCATAAACTTCTAAATATTGAACATCCAGATGTTTAGCGAGTTGAAGACCAATGAACAACGCATTGTATTCTGCAATATTATTTGAACATGATTGATCCAGAGAATAAGCCCTCTGAATAGTTAATCCCTCTGGGGATACAAGAACAATTCCAACTCCGACGACAATATTGCCGTTAGGACCTATTCTAGATGCTCCATCAAAGAATAGACGCCAGGTAGAAACTTCTTCAGAAACCATATTTGAATCCAGAACTTCATCGGGAATCTCATCATATAATTTAGAATCTTCTGGGACTGCATGAGCTGTCAGAAAATCAGCAAGAGCCTGTCCTTTAACCGACTTCTGAGGAATATAATGCATGTCATATTGGGCTAACAAGATTCCCCAATTAGCAAGTCTAGAGTTGAGAATACCGGGTTTCTTCATCATAATCCTGAGTGGATTCACTCTGGAAATGACATGAATCGTCTGACCGATAATATAATGTCGCATTTTCTGAACAGCAAACATTAATGCTAGGCATTCTTTCTCGATTGGAGAATAACGCGGTTCAGCGCCTGTCATTGTGCGACTGAGATAATAAATAGCCTGTTCATGACCATCTTTATTTTTCTGGGCGAGTAATGCACCAAGAGAATGATCCATAGCTCGAACATATAGGAGAAATGGTATTCCCGAGACGGGAGGTACCAAAACTGGAGGGTTCATGAGGTATTGTTTGATGTCGTCAAATACTTTTTGACATTCTTCGTTCCAGATGAAAGATACACCTTTCTTCAGAAGTTTGTGGAATGGTCTGCAGCGTCCTGATAAGTTGGAAATGAATCTCCTGATATAAGCAATCCTTCCTTGAAATCCTCGTAGCTCTTTTAAGGTGCGTGGAGGACGCATCTCTTGGATGGCTTTGATCTTCTCGGGATCCACGTATATACCTTTAGCGGTAATGACGAAGCCGAGAAATTTGCCACTAGAGACGCCTAGGAAGGACTTAGTAGGGTTCATTTTAAGTTGATGCTGACGCATTAAATCAAATATAGTCTTCAAATCTTGGATATGATCCTCCTTTCGTCGACTTTTGACTGCAATATCATCAACATAGCATTCGACTATTTTCCGGAGATGTTCACGGAATATAGTGCTCATTGCTCGTTGATATGTTGCTCCTGCATTTTTGAGACCAAACGGCATCACTGTATAACAATATGTACCGATCGGTGTTCTGAAAGAAGTATGTCTCTTGTCATCTGGAAATATCTTGATTTGATTATACCCCGAATACCCATCCATGAATGACATTCGTTCGAACCCACATGTGTTATCAATCATTACATCTGTAATTGGAAGAGGAAACTCGTCTTTAGGACAAGCAGCATTGAGATCACGAAAGTCTATACAGACTCGGATCTTGCCGGTCTTCTTGAGGACAGGAACGATATTGGCCACCCATTCAGGATGTTGTTCCTCTCTGATAAATTCGGAAGCCATAAGCTTGTTGACTTTAGCTTCAATTGCATCCATAATGTCTGGACGAAATCGTCGCTGTTGCTGTTTGACCGGTTTAGCATTTGGCATAATATTAAGCTTGTGCATTGCGATCTTCGGATCTAGTCCTGGCATATCCTCATAGCTCCAGGCGAAGACATCGATGTAATCACGAATAAGCTTGATCATATCTTGCTTATCTGTTTCTGAAAGACTCTCACTGATGAATATTGGTTTAGGGGAACCTTCTTCACCAACATCAATTTGGATCAGTTTATCTTCAGTAGGAGGTTCCCTCTGTTCGAACCTGAATTCCCATTGATTATCTAATCTTTGAGCCCATTGTTCTGATTCAGGTGATATTTCAAAATCATCCTCATCTTCACCATTTTCTTGTGGGCCATCAACAGAGACCATATTGATGGATAGAATAGAGCGATGAAGATCGCCAACACTCGTATCAGAATTCCAAGAAAGGGAATCAGAAGACTCAGATCGTTCATCTTCAGATTGTTCGTCTTTATTGAATTTTGACTCTTTATGAACTATGTTGATAAAAGGGGTGGGAGCAATGTAACCTAAACCACATTTGGTCCTTCCGTATTTTAATGGAGGAATTCGAACAGGCATTCTTCTTCCTTTTTCATTAAGACTGGTTCTGAAATCATAACCCATATTCTTGATGATATTTTTGGATTGCTGACTGTAGCGACGTAGCTGTAATCTTCCAGTATCGTCATTTATATCATCCTCCTCCAGATTAGGAGGATTCTGAGGTCCTTTATAGAAAAATATTGGATTTTCTCCCTTCTTTCGACTGGGGACCACAAAGTATGATTTCTATATAGAGTCTAATGATACGTCTGTATGAAGAGCTTGAACAACCCCTATAGTTAGTGGCTCTAAGCTATCTAGCAATTGTAAATAACTTTGTACATAACTGCAAACATCAATATACTGCAAAGGAGATGCTTCATTAATACTAGATGCTGTATTTACAACAGAAGGCTGAGCCTTATCAAACTTAGTCAGATTAATGACAAAGGGGGAAGAAGAAGAACAGTTAGAATTTTTGTTTCGATTAAGATCGATAACAAAAGGCTCAGAAGAGGTGAGCTCCCTTGAAGAAGACCGTGGATAAGTAATGCATCCACTGACTGGAATGACTAGAGTATCTGATCTAGCCTGAGAAGATGGAGGGGGAGTGATGCGTCCACTGACAGGAATGATCAGCGAACTTTGTGAATCTTGGGAAGATGGTGCAGTAGTGCGTCCACTGACAGGAATTATCAGTGAGCCTTGGGCGGATGATGAAGTAGTACGTCCACTGACCGGAATTATCAGTGAGCCTTCTTCAGATGTTTTAACAGACTGTGGAGGAGTAATACGCCCTTTTACAGAAATAATAAAGATGTCAACTTTGGATGTCTCATCTTCATTATCCATAGCTTGCAAGCCTTTCGAGTATTCATCTTTGTACATGCGAGCGTCATTGAAGTAAGCTTCGACTCCTTTGAATGGGTAAAGATCTGCCACTTCTTTTTGAACCTCTCCATTATCATCAACATATTTGAAACACTGATGAAGAGTTGAAGGAACAATATTATGTTCATGCAAGAAAGGTCTTCCCAATAGAGCATTGTACGAGCAACCATGATTGTCGATGATGTAAAAAGTAACCTTAGTACGAAGATCGCCTATTTGAAATTTAAGGCGAATCTTGCCTAAAGGCTCACTTTTTCCTTGATTGAATCCCAAGATGGTAGTGATAGTGCTGGAAAGACTATGCACAGGTATCTTCAATGCATCTAACATAGCCTTTGGCATAATACTGAGAGCGGATCCTGGATCAATCAGTAAACGATCAACCTTCATAGAATCAATATATCCTGTATGATATAAAGGACGATCATGTCGATTATCCTCTAGCAGCATATCGTCCTGCGTAAAGGTAATATTTGGAATAAATTCTAATACATTATGGCAGTGAGAGACAGGTTCTGTTTCCAACTTCTTGAGGAAAGTTAAGCAAGTTTCTGCTTGTAACAGTGCTTCACTCAAAGTTTCTCGAGTCTCTTTAGAGAGACGTAAGAGTTCGAAGATTGACAATTTAGCTGGTGTATTGGCTAGTTGAGCCAATATATCAAAATTATAAGGCTTTTCAAGTCCTGTAGGGGATGATTTCTTCAATGGTTTGTCGAAGCGGACTTGTTGTTTGCCCTTGTCAGCTGTTGTTGGTTTAGATGGAACTGTCTCGACAGGAACATTTGAAGGTTCTTCAGTAGAGACTGGTGTTGGAGCTGTAGCCGGAGGGACATCAGAGGTTTCTCCAGAAGTGTCAGCATAATCTTTGAGATATATTTTTTCTGACCGAGTTCCAGCATGAACTTCAACTTCAGATTCTGGTTCAGGATCTATCGAAACCATGTTGCAATTCTTCATCTTGCTTTTGGTGCTTTTATGCTTGATGAGAGCTTCGTCCCAGAAGCCGAGACCAACACGAGATTGATTATGTCTCATAGTGAGGGCAAAAGGTGCTCGGAGTCCTTTGCCTGAGTTCAGACCAGGTGCAGTGGCTAGATCATAGCCCATCTTTGCCATTAATTCACGAGATTGTGAACTATATAAATGGAATGCAGGCTTGTACTTATCTTCAAATTGAGGTACAGTTTTTACCTCAGTAGGGAGTGAATTTCCTGCCAAGATGAAAGTAGAGGTTAGATAAAAATCGGGTGTAGTACTAGAAGTCACATTGCATGACTTAATTTTCTCGAGTTTCTTTTTAGATGAAGGGGTCTTCCGAGGAGAAGAAAAAGGTGTCTCAAACTCTGTCTTTAAGTCTGGGTGGACCCACATGATTTCTCCCTTCTTAGTTGTGACAGGAACAAGTCCTTCATTCCGTGCTGGTGGGATATTCACCATCTCGAGAGTTGCTTTGGGAATAGGAACAATCCCACTTTCCACCATTAAAGGAGGGAAATCACCAAACTGCATTGAAATCACATTTGATGTGACTGTCTTGTCTTTGGGTGTTAGTGTCACAGCTCCTGATTTAATCATCTCTTGGATCTTTCCTTTTAATACATAGCAAGACCGGATTGTGTGACCCAGCATTCTATGGTATGGACAGTATTTTGGATGATCTGTTTTATTGGCTTCATCAGGCTTTTTAATTTCTGGCAATTGTATTTTATTACCTTTGAGCAAGCATTCAAAGATACCCTGAACATCGTCATCATCGAAAGAATATTCTTCTTTCGGCCGAGGAGATCTCTGTTGTTGATTTGTTGGAGCTGAAGTAGCTTGGGTAGTCTTTACTTCTTGACTACTGCTTTGGAGATTGACTTCAAGAGCTTCTTTTCCTTTGCGATTGTTGGGTCGAGTACTATTGCTAGCACTCTGATTTGATTCTTTGGGAGCCATTTGTACCCCCAGACCTTTGAAGGTCTCAGCACTGACTTCGGCAGCTTTGGCACTGACGATGAATAAAGGCCAATCTTGGAACTGAGTTGACCCTGTCCACATGCTGATAATTGGTAAGAGGTTCGACTTGCAAGTGTCGATCGTAACAGCATCGGGAGTTCCAAGAGGCATTTTGAGGGCTTCTCTTCTGAATCTCTCAATGAATTCCTCAGTGGTCTCATTATTCTTCTGTTTGATTCTTATGTGGGCCGACATGGTCATATCATTGAGCCCTTCGTAGAATCGTTCAAGGAACATTTGTTTGAAACCGGCAAATGAAGTAATACACCCGTCAGGGAGACTTCTGTACCATTCATAAGCCGTTCCTTTGAGACATCCAATAAACACCCGAGTAAGGAGGGCATCGCTTGGTTGCAATTGATCAGTCATTACTTCAAAGTGATTAATGAACTGACTTGGGGAAGTAGTCCCATCAAAGAAGGAGATAGTCGGAGGCTTGTATTTAGGAGGATATGATACTTGCTTCCACTCTATCGGGTAAGGTTGCTTGATACCTAACCTTTGTAAACCATCCTTCTGTTTGAATGCCTCAAACTGAGTTTTGAGATTCTTTAACTCTTCTGTAACAATTCCAGAGGATTGTGGAGTTGTGACTTGTTGAGTGTAATTGGGAGGAGGGACTGCAGCATATGTACCACCCCCAGCTCCAGAGTGACTTGGGGTGGTTTGTACAGGAACATTAGATTGTACCCCCGGAATAGTAGAGGGTTCGGGGTTTGGAACAACAGAGGTATTCAATACCACTGGTGGTGCTGTCTGTTGTTGAGCCTGCATTAGAGTGTGCATAGCACTCAATGTATCTGCCATAGCTCGCAATTGTTGTTCTAAAGAAGAAATCCTCTGTTCATGAGCCTCATTGCTAGTCGAAGGTTCATGATCACCTTCTGCCATGTAAGTGGTAATCATTCGAGGGATAGACGATAAAACAGTTTGCTCTGAATCATCGCTGTAAGAATCAGTATCTTTTCCGGGACTGTTTACAGGAGTTAATGCCGAAAAGTTGGACTCTCCAAGGAAATCTTTCGTGATCTCCGGATTATTACTTGGATGAGAAGAAGAAGAGATTCTGGCCAAGGCTCCGGTCCTGGATCGGGTGCCAAGATAAACACCATCTTCAGAATCTGATATAGCGTCAGACCGGATTCTACCCCCAATATTTCTGGAGGTCATGTTGACAAAAGCATAAAGAGGTTCATCTTCATCTGATGTTGGTTCATATTGAATCCGTTCGAAAACAGACCGTCTTTTCGGTGAACAACAACATTGGATGACAACCCGAGGTTGGAAGTCACAACCATGCTTTTCATGGCGAATATGGGCAATGTCATAGCCAGATGGAGTGTCGATTCTCCGTTTGTTTTGTAAATATTTCCGGAGATCTGTAGGGATAGATTGGGAAGTATTGGAAGATAGTTTCTGTGTAGAAACTTGTCTTTTGTTCTTCTGTCTTCTTGGTTCTTGAGTGTATAGAGACCGATTAATTTGAGCCACATAGTTCCTGGCATATTCAACATCAGGGTCTAGTACACTTGTCTCAATTTGATAAGACTTTTAATACCAGAAGCATAACTGTGGTGATTTTGATTAAGTTTGTTACGAAGATCCGTGGGAGATATGACTTTGGTATCAGTCTTGGATACTTGTAACTTGCCTTTCTCAGATCGAGAAATTTTGAGAGAAGGGAGATGAGTATTATTCCGACTAGGAGTCGGTAATAATCCATCTTTAGAGGAATTAGCCAAAAGGCGTTTTCCTTTGTTTGAGCTAGTAAAAGTACTAGTCAAATTAACTCCAGAGGTAAAGACCTCAGAAGTAGAGGAATCGACTAAAGAGTCTTTCTCCTTGGTTGGCACAAGATGCGCAAGTTGTGGGGGAATCATTTGTAGGTTCTGTGAAAGAGAACCCCCAGTCTGATTTTGAGAATCAATCAAAGGACTGTATCTGTCAGCATACGCCGACTTCTTGTTAGCATATACTGGCTTTTGCTTAGCGTACGCTGCCTTCTTGTTGGCATACGCTGGTCTTTGCTCAGTGTACGCTGCCTTCTTGGTAGCATACGTTGGCTTTTGCTTAGCGTACGCTGACTTTACCGCATGCTGCCCTCTGACTGCTGTACGCACAGAGTCATCAATAGCTAAAGAGCCGACTGCTGTCGTAAGAGCAGAAGGAGAAGGGACTTTGACATGTCCAGAGATGGTTTTCCTTGGACACACTGACTTGGTTAAAGAACCAATTTTGTCAGCGTGACTAGGGGAAACCATTGTTGCTGTGTTCAGGGAAGCAGAAGTGTGCTTTGTTGAAGTTGAAGATGTGTTCTTGTCAACGTGAGAAGTGACAGGAACATCTCGGGCTGTCGAAGAAGACTTGGGGACATAGACAGAACGTCCCGTCTTCTTGGCAGCAGGAAGAGCGGAGGAAGCAGTTCGGCCCTCCTTCGCCTTGAGCATTTCTTCATAAGCAGATTGGTCGAATTGTACGACCATCGTCTTCTTCGTCGAGCCGATCGACGAAGTATCGCATTGAGTTGTTGCTATCTCGTTGGAGGAGACAGCTTTCCCCAGCAGAGTCGCCAATTTGTTTTCCATAAATAAATTTACTTTATTTATTTTGTATCTGAGAAAATTACAACTGTAGGAATCTAATCTAGAAGACGATTACTTTATCCCTTGGACGATGCGATGAAGAAAACTCGAACTTCGAAGAACTTGGACAGCAACTGGGCAATCTCTCTGTTCTCTCTGAAAAATGACCTATCCTCATGAAGGTGAAGAAACTCTCTTTTATAGAGTTCTGGATAACTGTCATGAACCATACGCTCAGGTAGTTACTTGACGTGTACAAAACTGCAGGGACGCATGGCAAATTCTGACGAAGACACGTTGGCATGCGGTTGAGAGTAGTGGAGCACATTCAGGAGAGATTGATGGCATGAAGGCCACATTGCATAACTTCTGAATAAATGGGTAACTGAGTACAGGACACGTGAGAACGTGTGTTGACTGTACGTTGAAAATCATCCTGGATACAACTGCTGTAGAGTCATACGCTAGCTTTTGAAGAGGAGTCATACGCTGATTTGGACAGCATAGCGCCATAGGAAATCTATACGCTCACTTTATGGGCAAGGAATCATGTGAGGTCCATACGCTCACTTGGCTGGGTGAAGAAGGAGTCATGTGAGGTCGATACGCTCACTGGAGAAGTGGCCACGTGGCTATCATCAATCTTCTTTGGTACACCATATCTTCTCATAACTGACAAAATCTTCTCGAGCGTCGTGACTGCGGATTTGACGGCTGACAGACTGTCAAAACTGACAGTAATGATGGCTTTTGTATTTATGAAGGCTGCTGAGTTGTCCTCGTAAAAGACAAAACCGACTCTTCGAAAACCTATACGACGGTTACTTTTCTCGTGACAGCTGTCTTTGCACGAAAGATGAAGTATCAGATTCATTCCTCATTTAAACATATGCTGTGCTGTCACTTCAGTAAATAATAAAATATTTACTGAGCGTATGGCTTTTGAATGAGCGTACAACTCTGAACTGAACGTATGGCTCTTAACTGAGCGTATAGCCTTGAGCGTATGACTTCTGTTTGAGCGTTTGGCTTCAACTGACATCTGTCTTTAAGCGTATGGATGAAAATGACAGCGTGTCATAATTTTCCACATCCTACACCTAGACTTAGGTCACAAGCCGCTCAACGCAACTTAACCCATGGGCAAGCCAAGGCTATTCCAAGCCTTGGGTGATGGGACCGTGCATGCTTTACGAAGCATTCATGCGGGCGACGCCTATGACTTAGGCTACGATCATAACTTCGCCTACTCAACCAACTTTCCTTCTCCCAAGCCACGGGACGAAGGATCGAGTGTCATTTTCAAAGCACGTCGTGCACCAACTTTAAGTCGACTGTTGGACCTTTCCATATTCTAACTCAATTCGACCCGTCGGGATTATTCCCTTATCTATGTGGATTCATCTCTTTTATTATCAAGCCTACTTGTGCAAGTTGAAAACATACGATTTATTATGTGAAGGCTAAGATGAGGCAAGTTCACTGAAACTACCCTACCTGAGCGAGCGGTCGCCTCGACCGAGCGATGTCTTCGAGCAGCCGTTGTAAGGCTAATTCCGAACGCCGTCGGCATTTCGATTCCTTCGATTGACTGAGCGGGACGGGACACTACACACATCATCCTGCAAAGGAGCACTAGGAGACAAATTAATAACATAAGCAGCTGTGAGAAGAGCCTCACCCAAATAACTGTCCGACAAGTTTACTTTTGACAGCAAACACCGCACCCACACCATCTGTGTCCTGTTCATGCGCTCCGCTACACCATTGAGCTAAGGTATCTTGGGCGGAGTCTTCTGGTGTCGTATCCCTTGCTCTCTGTAATAAGCATCAAAGGGACCAATGTATTCGCCGTCGTTGTCGGACCGAACACATAATAACTTCTTGCCCGTCTCTCTTTCAATAGAGGCCTGAAACTCTTTGAAAGTAGGCAGCACCTGATCCTTGATCTTTAAGGCATAGACCCAAACTTTTCTAGAACAGTCATCAATAAAAGTTACAAAGTAAGAAGCACCACCAATAGATTTTACCTTCATTGGATCGCAGACATCCGAGTGAATCAACTCGAGCAACGCCGGCTTCCATGAACTTGGGTGACTTTGGAAAGACACCCTATTTTGCTTTCCAGCTAAGCAGTGCTTGCACTTCTCTAACTTTGTAGACTTGAGCCCTGGAATCACCTTCTTGTTCACTAAGTAGCTCATCCTCTTCTTGCTGATATGGCCGAGCCGCCTGTGCCCCAACTCGGTAGACGCATCATTGACTGCGTTCACCTCCTGTGCCCCCTGTGTGCTCCCCTCCATATAGTAGTGACCGGACTTCTTGCTTCCTCTGGCAATCACCATCGAACCTCTGGAAAGCTTCCACTGACTATTCCCGAAGAGACTGACGAATCCCTCGTCATCCAACCTTTCAACCAACACCAGGTTGAAACGGATATCAGGGATATGACGAACATCTTTGAGAACAAAAACTACACCCATCTTTGTTCTCAAATGCACATCTCCAACGGCAACCGCCTTCGACACATCTCTATTGCCCATCTTCAACACTCCACAGTCGCCTGTCGTATAAGTGGTAAATAGTACCCTGTTGTGAGATACATGCACTGAAGTTCCTGAGTCCACCAGCCAAGAATTATCATCGCAGATGAGGTTTGTAATAACCTCATCACCTACGACGATCACATAGCCTCCATGTATCGAGGCCGCCGCTATAGTATTCTCATCTGGCTTTCCCTTGTCGCCCTGCTTCTCTCTCTTCCAAGCAAAACAGTTCAGCTTGATGTGGCCCTTCTTGCCACAATGGTAACACTCTGAGTCCTCATAACGACCCTTGGACTTCTCCCTGCTCTTGTCTCTGCCACCACCCGGACCCTTGCTTTTGTCCCTTCCGCGGCTCTCTGAAACCAATGCCTTTGAGTGGTAGGATGTGGATGAAGTACCGTGAGAATGTCTCTGCATCTCTTCATTCAGCACCCCGCTCTTGGCAAACTCCAAACTGACCATGCCTTCTGGAGCAGAAGCGATCATAGATACTCGTACGGTCTCCCACAAGTCTGGCAATGTACACAGCAGCCATAGTCCCTGAACTTCGTCGTCGAACTTGACTCCCATTGAAGATAGCTAGTCAACCATGCCCTGAAAATCACTCAAGTGATCCATAATAGATGCCTCATCTTTGTACCGCAAATCCATCGTCGTCCGGATCAGGAATAACTTGTTTACCCCGGTCTTCTTCGCGTACAAAGATTCCAGCTTATCCCATAACGTCTTCGCGTGCTCAATATTGGCAACGTGGTTGTACACGTTCTCGTCAACGAACTGCCTGATATATCCGCACACCTGTATATGCTCGAATTTTCAGTCCTCCTCGGATTTATCACTGGGCTTCTCGGATGCAAATACGGGCAGATGCAGCTTCTTGACAAACAACAAATCTTTCATCTTGCTCCGCCAATAGTGATAGTTGGTGCCGTTCAGGTTCATCATGCGCACCGGCTTCGCGTCCATCTCTCCTCTCTAGTTTTCTTGTCAACTCCTGACACCCTTCTGAATTCCAGAACCTGGCTCTGATACCACTTTCTTGGAAAAGAAACGCGAAAACCTTTTCCCAAACTAGAGAGTACCTGCGAGAGAATCGAGCAATACAACGCACGAACCAAAACACCAAAACAAACCACGCAGACACAAAAAAATTTTGACGTGAAAAACCCTTGCAAAAAAAACCACGGGACGATCGGAGTTCAACCCTGAGAAGCCTTCACTATTGAAATAAAGCAGTACATCCTCTACAAACTTCTTCCGATCCAAATCGGATCCCCACAATACTTAGGAGCAAGAATAATGATTACAAAGCTACGAAGAACAAGGACAACGAGTATATATTACCCGAACATGATCCTCCTTCGAAGATGGCCTATAATCCTCCTTCTTCTCTCCCAAAGTTGCAATGACACTCTTGCCTCTTTTCTCTCTCTTGTTCTTCAATGTTTTTGTGTGTGTTATGATTAGGGTTAGGAATAACCATGTATAAACCTCCTAATCCGCAGCAAAACCTGGACCGTAGGATACGATCCATTGGTGATAAATCACCATGAAAAATGCTTCCGCCCCGACGACACAGAGTTCGGCCAGAACTCTGTCCTGGGGCAGAGTTCGGCCAGAACTCTGTCTGGCAACCAGCAAGGTTCTGAAACCAGAACACAGAGTTCGGCCAGAACTCTCCCCTGGGGGCAGAGTTCGGCCCGAACTCTGCCCCCCTCCTTCCAGCAGCTCCTCTGGCAGCTCCCGAGTGTCTCCGTCATCTCCGAGTGGCCTCGTCACCTCCCCGAGCTTCTCTGATACACAGACGGCGCTCATCGCACTTCGGGGTCTTCTCCACATAGGTTGAAAATCCCACCCACTCCAACAAGGAAACCAACAACGTTCAAACGTTGTATTTGGAATACCATGCATAGAATAATTTAACATGGTCTGAATCCTTGATAGCAATCACCCGAATATAACTCGTATTATATGATATTTTTTTCGCATCTTCCACAAACGTATAATATTTGCGTACTTTTGAAATACTTGAATTAGTATGTGAATTTTAAACGTTGTGAAGTTTCAAACGTGTTCCGTATGAATTGTTGAAAATTTTGGCAATTTTTTTTTGTGAAAACCTGTTTAATTAACCAAATTTAACAACCAGCTGTTCAAGTTTGTGAAGTTTCTAACATCAATATTTCAATTTGACAAATATTTGACCGATTTATTTTACCATATTTACTTGCACTGTATCGATTTATACTTGTACTTTTATCGTTCCGAATATTTTTTGTTTGTCGAATTGCTAACAAGGGTAAGAATATCAACAGTTTCTGTCTGGATTTCTTACTTGTACTTAAGAAGATGTTGCTCTTTCATATGGCCAAAAGCTACACAAGGGAGGATCGATCTTTTCTCAAAGAAGGACATGTTTTCCTGCACCAGTAGCTACAAGATCAACATAATAGTACTATTTCAGTAAACTCTTTATAGGCTCGTCTAGTTTTCTTCTCTCACGTGTCACATAAACTACTTAGTTGACGTACGTAGAATGTGAAATCATATAATGATATACTATATTTTGGTTGTTTGTGTATATAAACCTTTTTTTTCATTAATTATATATATATATATATATATATATATATATATATATATATATATATATATATATATATATATATATATATATATATATATATATATATATATATATATAATCAACATATTTATCAATGCACATTTTATACATTTTAATATACTTTTAAGTAAAAATATGTATTGATAAATGTGCGGCTGGAAGTATCTAAATAAATTATGCATTTATCGATGTGTTAACACAAAATCCTTTTTCAATTATTTTATGTACCTTATGTTTCATACACTGGAGCTAAAACGAGTCAATAATATATATATATATATATATATATATATATATATATATATATATATATATATATATATATATATATATATATATACACCATCCAAAAAAAAAAAAATTATATATATATATATATATATAAATATATATATATATATATATATATATATATATATATATATATATATATATATATATATATATATATATATATACACCATCCAAATATATATATATATATATATATATATATATATATATATATACACCATCCAACGGTGCAAATAGGGAGGATGATTGTGGATGCAAAAAGTGTGGGGATCTTGATCAATTATGTTCGAGACACAGATTGTGCTGGGCTGTTACAATATGTGCAGAATAGACTGGAAGGATGGCAAGCGCAGCTTCTGTCATTTGGAGGTCGAGTGGAGCTCCTTCGAGCTGTCATTTATGCTATTATGAGCTATTGGCTCCAAGCGTTATTTATTCCCGACAAAACTATACAAAAAATTCAGAAGTTGTGCGCCAACTTTATATGGCGGGGCGGTGTTCATGCTATTGCTTGGGAGGAAATGTGTCGGGCTAAGGAGGAAGGGGGAATAGGCCTCCGTTCCCTTCGCGAACTGCGGATGGTAGCACTTACTAAATTAGCTGGTCGGCTCCTTGAAGGGGAGTCTATGTGGTCCAAGTGGATGTCGAGCAGATATGGGAGGGGAGTAAATTTCTGGACTCAAATCGTTGAACAATAATTTCTCAGTTACGTATAAGAATATTCTTCGTATTCGACCAACTCTAAAACAACTTTTGAGTCGGGAGATTCATGATGGCAAGCAAACAAATCTTTGGTTGGACCCATGGTTGGGTCATCAAAGTATGATCGATCGCTGGGGTTGGCCAACGTTCGAACTCTGTGGGCGGAACGAGATGGTAGAGGTCTTGATACAAGACGGGAGTTGGGCGCCGGAGCTTAGGCAGGTAGGACAGTGGCATGCTGCGGAGATCAAGGAGCTGCACATCCACCCGGAGGGGGTGGCTGACCGCTAGACATGGGAAGGGTCCGCTGATGGCCGCTTCTCATTCAGAGCCATCTTCGAGAGACTTCGTAATCATCACCCGAAAGTGGCATGGGCTGAAATAGTATGGGTTAACAAGGTGGCAACAAAGATGCATGCAGCTGTGTCTGTACAAAGCGGTTCGAGATAGACTTCTCACCCGTAAAAGGATGGTGCGTTTTGGTATTCATATTGCATCTTCGGCTTGTGCTTTGTGCAAGGGAGGAGAAGAAACTCGAGATCATTTGTTTTTTCAGTGCCCAGTATCAGCTCTGATATGGGGTAGTTGCAAGAACAGCCTGGGTTGGACGGGGCCAGCCAATGAAGGTCTCCAATTAGTGATGGAGGAGCTGCTGCCATTGAAAGGCCAGGGTCCTAGAATTTATAACAAGGCAAGAATCAAGCTTCTATCGGCAGTTTGGCACATTTGGCGGGAGAGAAATAGGCGTGTGTTTGAGGGCAAGTTAATGTCGGTGAATGGGATTATACATAATATAGAAAGTGATTTCAATTCCATGGCTGATGTATGATATTAGATGAGTAGGGTCTGCTTGTTTGATGTAGATCTGAGCTCTCTGTATTTTGCTATTAATCAATAAAGTACCCGTTCTTCAATATATATATATATATATATATATATATATATATATATATATATATATATGCCTATCCAATGAGCACACCTCCTAAATGAGCAAATGAGCACAATGAATGATAGCCATAGGATTTTATCTCAATTAAAATCTATGGTTGAAAGTTTAGTATATTATTTAAGGAAGGTTAAAAACAATATTGGATATATATTACTGTACAAATATAAATTTAAATTCCAGCCATCCATTCTCTCCTCCAAGCAAGGTTTTTTTATATACAGCTTAGTTATATCTGTTTTTTTATTCTATCCAAACGATGCCGAACTGAACTCATATTGGAACTCGGAAGGCTTGGGCCATCAATATTCATACATTTCTTGCACATTGCAAATGACATAGGGAGTTCTTGGAAGGCTTGGGCCATCAATATTCGTATATTTCTTGCCCATTGCAAATGCCTTGTAGGGACTTTTAGTGGTATGTGTTGAAATTATAGGACTTTATATTCTTGCACATTGCAAATGGCATTCAAATTTCCTTATGCCTGCAACTTCTGGAAAATTGGTTAGAGTTTCTATGACTGGTCAACTTCATACAAGACCATAAATAGTTAAGACCATCTCCAATAATGGAGATGTCTATGTTCCCTTTCTATGGTAGAGATATTAAAAAAAAAAAATCTCTCAACAATAATTTCTATTTCAATTTTCATCCTATATGATGGCGCTAATGTAGGATGAGAATTTTCTATAGGAATTTTTATATGTTGAAACTCTCAAGAATTTCTCTATCTTAAAATTGGACTCCAATTTCAAACTAAATTATAATCTTTTCCATTAAATATTCTTCATCTAAATATTATACAACACCATGTAGGTTAGAAATTGAGAACCATAGAAATCGAGAACCATTGGAGAGTATTTTGTGTGTATGTAATTTCTATGTAGAAACTATGCCAAATATGATAGAAATTTTCTTATAGTACGATGCCAAGTATGATAGAAACTCAATCTTAGAAATTTTCATTAGAGATAGCCTAATTGTTTAGTATAGTCAGGAGGACTCATAGTCGAACTGGGTAGGGTATGGGTACAATTCCATAAAATTGACCCAATTTTGACCTTGTTGTGGTGCAAAATTTCGGAAATATAAGATTTAGGGCTAATTAGCATTTTGATCCGAGATTTTTTTTTTATCAGTTTAGAGTTTAATTTCTAACATGTTCAATTGAAAATTTTGGATCCTAAATTTAAATTTTTGTTTCCCTTTTTTTATTATAACATCCTCCTTTCATGATCCAAAAAAAAAGATCAAAAATAAAAATTCAGGATCCAAAATTTTCAATTTGACATGTCAAAACTTAAACTCTAAGTTGGTATAAAATTCAGTCTCCAACGCTAATTAACCCTAAGATATAAGTGTATTTTTGCATTGATTTCAGGAGGAAGATTATGAAACCAGTCCAAAGAAATCTCTAGTGATTGACACTTAAGAACCAAGACCAATTTTAAGAAAACTTTCAGTGACCTAAACCAAATTTGCCCTAGAATCAATCAGGCACCTACAGCCCTACAAGATATGCTTTTATAACTTACCTACACACTGAGGTGGGGATGGCTCCAACATGAACCAGGTCAGCCCACCATCAGCAGATGTTTATTAAAGGTTATTCTGTAGGTAGATATTTGGTGGAATTGAGAAGCAAACAAACTTGTAATCAAAAAGAAGAAGAAGCAAACAAACTCCCCTCACGGGAAACATATTGACAAAGGAAACCCAGCTCATCACATGTAGACCACTCCAAACTCTTTCATTTTCCACACAACACTCTCGTGCTAAAAACTCAGTGTTCTAGTTACTGACTCAAGTCGAGCCCATCACATTTCGTGCCCCTCCCCTCCCCACCTCGTTGTTATGGACAGGCAGAAGGAGGAGGAGAAGAGGACGGGCCATTCCATGCCGTTCCTACTAATTGCCATTGTGTCCCTCGTCCTCTCCTCCGTCGGTTCCGTCGACGCTCTCAACGTCGGCATCCTGTCAGAGAATTCCGGCGGCCTCGAGGCGGTTTGTATATATATGATCTCTCTTTTCTTGTTAACATGTTCAGGGCCGGCCTGGAGGGTTGGGTTGTCCTATTCCGGAGCTAATTTTGGTTGTCTCTTGACTCTAGTCATCCGTGACCCTGACCATCATACTGAGCCCCAAGACTTGTCCGGCTTACCCCAGGGCCGGCCCTAAACATGTTGTATATATTGGTTGGTTTGTTTAACTAGAGGAGCTCTCCTTCTCCTTCTTTTTTTTTCGCAGAGCAAGCGGCAGGAATGCAGCAGAACTTGTGAATCTGATCACTGTTCAGGTACATAATATGATCTTATTTTAAGGGTGTAGGTGTGGTTTGGTACGAGTTATCGCTTACACTAAGGATGATCTATTCAGACTTTTACATGATATCAGAAGGATTAGGAGAGGGTGAGCTCAGGTGGGATGCGTGTCCCACCTACAAATTTGAAATTTCATAACTTAGACTGTACAAGTGCCACTTCCTGAAAGAAAGGAAATTAAAAATCCAAGTTTCACCATTAATTAAATCACTGCAAAGCCTTGCTTTTCATCTTGCTAGATATCAACATTTACATTTTTAATTTTTGTGAAAATTCATTTTTAGGTGAAGTTCCATTATTTTATAGCTTTAAGACAAGAAAAATCCTAAGACACATCAATTTTTAATACTCTTAGCAACCTATCTAGATTTTGCGGTATAATTAGCTATCTTGACTAGGAATTTGACATAAAGTAGAGGGATTGATATCAGAACAATCCATGTTTAATCTCAGTAGCATGAATTTGAACAAATAAACGGATCTTCAATCTCCAGAAATTAATGTTAAAAAAAATTTTTAAACATATAACCTTATCAATACTCTAGAGTTTTTGTGTGGTGGTAGGCTGGACTTTAACATGCATACATCTTGACCTTCCACTGCCAGGTGCATTTTTCTATCTTACTTTCGATATTACGCTTCTTGAATGCATGAGCTTAAAATGCAAAATAAAAAAACATGTTCTAGATTTTACGGTATAGCCTTTTTTTCAATCTCTTTTTGGCTCAGAATTTGGCATCAATATAAAGATAAAGAGTATGGTGTCAAGTCGGAGACAGTCGACAATAAAATGAATTTTGCAAAGATTGTTTGCTCTTGACTCCTTTATTTTCCTTTTTATTGACTTAATTTGTTGTTGATTAATTATATGCTTTGGCCATATTGAAGTGCCTCCATTGTTGAGATATGGAAAATACTGTGGGATTATGTACAGCGGATGCCCGGGGGAAAAGCCCTGCGATGGCCTTGACGCCTGCTGCATGAGGCACGACGCCTGCGTCTCAGCTAAGAACAGTAATGTTTCTTGCTCTCCTTCACTGCATTATTAATTAATTTGGATAAATCTAATATATATATTTTCCTCTTCACTGCATATTGTAATTTACTTTTAAATATAGTATTGTTAGATTTACTTTTATTTTATAACTAAATTAATCAGGTGTAGTGACAAAATAAATATTCACATGTACCTAGACCTAGTTATTTTAGGACAATATAGTATGTATTAATTTCATTTTAGAAATTACCATTAACTACCACCTCCTATAGTGTTTTTTGGTTTTATTACAACCCATACACATGTACACGTCCTTACGGTTGGGTACTCGAATCCTGCCTGCCCCGTACGTCTGGTGTCCACGCTACTTTCCACATAAGCTACAAGTGCTAGACATCCCCTCCTACAGTGTTCAATACCATTTCTTCCATATATTCTTTAATTTATTGTTGTATTTAGGTGCATATGCAAGAAAGTTACCGAAAAATTTATGCGATTTGGCCATGGTACTTATTATATAATTCCATGTTTTACAACGATTAGTACAATGAACCCCTTAATTTGCAGCCATATTGTATTTCTGACCAAAGGCACTTCACACTATGCAAAACTGAATCCGTTGAGGTTATACTAATCATGTACAAGTTGAACTTGGTATTGAACGAATTGGAGATTCTATTTGCTCACAAAAGTATATATATATATATATATATATATATATATATATATATATATATATATATATATATATATATATATATATACTAGCATATGTGCACGTGTCTTGCACGTATTTTAACAATTCTTAATTAGTTTAGGAAGACTCTTTAGGAAGATCAAAGGGTAGTCTTCCTAATTACTAAGTTGTCTTTATTAAAATTAATGACCTATTTTTAATTAGTATAAGTATGTAAGGATATTTTCGGAATTCAAAAGTTTCACCATCTAAGTTTTCCTATTATATAGTAATATATATATATATATATATATATATATATATATATATATATATTTATATATATATATATATGAGGGTTCGTACAATTTTTTATGAGACTATGTGCTTATATTTTCGGTCCCTTTTACCACACACAAAGGGGTAAGGAGTAGGTGTTTAGTTAAATTAATGGAGCGTAAAACTTGCCATTCTTTTTAAGTGTTGCGTTTCAATGTTGCGATGATTTTAGAAAATGTTGGTTGGTACATGCATGTGTTGTTGTGTGTTTGGTTGGGTCATATTTGTTGTGTGTTTATGTGTGGTTACATATATATATATATATATATATATATATATGCTGTTGCAGATGACTACTTGAGCATTGAGTGCAACTCTAAACTCCTCGACTGCTTAGCGACGTACAAGGACTCCGAGGGGCCTACTTTCCAGGGGAACACCTGTATTATGCGCGACGTGGTCGACGTCATCTCTGTCGTCATCGAGGCTGCCGTGCTTGCCGGAAGGTTCCTTCATAAGCCCTAAAGTATAACTGTTGGACCAAGTCCTTTAGAAACTGCTGCATGTGTACTAGTATTGTTTCAATTGTTTCCAAAGCTTATTGAATAATTAAGGATAAGATTGCCAAACTCCCTTTTTAATTTGATTTTACAGCTCCTCGTAAGGAGGTTTGGATTGCAAGAAACCGAAGAATGAGATATGCAAACCCGAGAAAAGAAATAAATCAACTTTTCTTGGTTTTGCTACTTCTTAAAATCAGAAGTTCCAGAATTAAGTGATGGATACAGTGGTCATTGTTTAATTTGACCCAATTGCTCTTCTTCTCCTTTTTTGTGCGCCGGGCGTGTAGGGGTGAGCATCGGTTCGGTTCGGTTCAAACCGAACCGAATATGTGAAAACCGAAATAACCGTAAACCGTATTTCTAAAAACCGAAAACCGAACCGTTTTTATAAAAACCGAACAAAACCGAACCGAATTACTTCGGTTCGGTTTTCGATCGGTTCGGTTTCATGGACCAATGTGCATGGCCTTCAAGTTTTTAGCAAAATGAGCCTATTTAAATAATTTTTTTTTTAAATATATGACATTATTGTATTTATGAATTGTTGTATTACATAGAATGAAAGATATTAGTATATATAGATTGAGGGTAGATAGAGAGAGTGCTCAAAGAAGCACCGACATAGAATAGGATAAGAGAGTGCGCTCAGTTAGGGATTAATAAACATTAGTATATGTATATTGTGGGTAGTTTGATCAATTACTAAATCTAAATCGGTTTTCGGTTCGGTTCGGTTTTTCGGAAGAAGAACCGAAAACCGAACCGTTATTTCAAATTTTTAAAATTTTAAACCGTAAACCGAACCGATAACCGAAAAACCGAACCGTTTGTCATATTTCGGTTCGGTTCGATTTTCGGTTTTCAACCGTTATATGCTCACCCCTACGGGCGTGTGTGTTTAACTTTTAAATTTTATTAGACTTGCATTCCACTTTTGTCACTAAAAATATTTTTCGTGACAAAATGAATATTTTTCGTAATAAAGTAAATATTTTTCGTAACAAAAAGTGAAATGTAAGTCTAATAAGATTTTTAAAGAAATGAGATGTAAGTACAAATTAATATTAATAAGTGGGATGAAAGTCAAAAATTGCCCCCCTTTTTTTTCTTTCTTTCCATTAGAATAGTCAAAGCTATAACTAAGCTAGGGATTTGATTGCAGTCTAAACTTCTGCCTTATTATCAGGTAAGAAATGTTAGTCGTCACCAGGGGTGTCATACACGTATTTTGCACTAGTTTTTTATGAGTTTACTGTGTATATAATCCATTTTAATTATGGCCACTACTAAAATATTGGTATTTAGCGACGGAAATATCCGTCGCTAAACTTGACATTTCCGTCGCTAAATATCTTTACCGACGGATTACCGACGGAAAAGGAACGTCGATAGATATAACGTCGCTATGACAAATCCGTCGCCATAGCGACGGTTTACCGACAAAAATATCGACAAAAAATAGCGACAGATTATCAACGAATTTGTCCGTCGGCAATCTCGGCGACGTCTTAGCGACGGATTACCGACACAATTTTGTGAGCAAAAATAACAAATTTTTCAGAAGCTTAGCGACGAAAATTTTCGTCGCTAACTCGTCTGATACGTTTTTGGTATCATACAGAACGTTAGCGGCGGAAATTTTCGTCGCTAACATACAGCAATGCTTCGCTATTCAGTCGGTAGTCCGTCGTTAGCCTGGAAAAAAATTCAGAGATTAATCGCTATTCCGTCGCTGGTAAGTCGCTAAGCTGCTCATTATTGCCAGACTAAATTGTTCCAGCTTTGCTCAAACATATCAATATATATATATATATATATACAATTACAATCACATAAATTACAGTAAATATAACTCCAATATATACAAAAATTAACCCAACACCAATATATACAGAAATAAACTCCAATAAATACAGAAATTAACCTAGCACCAATATATACAGAAATGAACTCCAATAAATACATAAATGAACTCCAATAGTCGCAATATAGTACATAGCCACAAATTTGTTCAATAATACATAAATTTTCTCAAGTTCATACAAAGTCGTCGATCAAATACAACCAAAAATCAAACAAAAATCAAACTGATGGTGGAGGAGGTAGCGGAGGCATAGTCGGCCGTCCGCATGCATATATCAGTCCCAGGACCAAAGTAACGATCCGCTGTACGTCCTGGGCAGGAACGTCTTAAGAGTCGGCAGCATGACAAGAGGCGCTCATGTGGTCGTCGGAGGAGCCGGTGTAGTAGGCGCTGTGGTCGGAGAAGGAGTCATTGCCGGAGGCGCTGAGGTCGAAGCTGGAGCCGGTACAGTGGCAGCAGGAATTAGACCTGCTGTATATAAAACTCTGGTCACTGGGTCATCTGACCAGGCCTACCAAAATCTGTGTAATTTGTCGCAAAGTGTAGGTTCCAGCAGTATTATCGGTCTGTGTATCTACAGGTGGAGGTAGAGGTGGAGATAGAGGAGCTCTGGAATAAACGGACGGCTGTGATGCCAACGATCCGGTACCGTACACGCTACCCCTTTTCCCTCTACTGACGGCTTGTATCCACAAATCATTCCTCACAGCCGGCGTCGATGGCTGACTAGTCCCAGCTCCCTCCTCGGCAGTCCCTCCCTCACCGACTCGACTCTCTAAAGTCTCATATGTCTCCTATATTTATATAGGTGAATAGATTTAGAGTTAATATTCATTTTTTAGTTACAATTAAGTATTGTTATGGTTAGGTTCTCATACGTCTCCTAAATTTTTCTTTGATTTATAATGCTACTTAGGGTTATGATTTAGAGTTAATATTCATATTAGAGTTAGGACTAACTATTTAGGTAAACTAAATATAGTTAAGTACGTAAAGATAAAGAAGAAATATAATTAGATATAGAACTCGGAAAACTTATATAGGCTTTGGTCGTCCGATCATCTACGAGCTTTCCATCCTTCTTTCGCTTATGGGTACGCTCGAAAACTTTAGAAAATTTTGTCAAAGAGACAGTACATGGTTATTAAGTAGATCAGGAATGAGATCAATGCAAGAAGTGGCTTCATACCAAGTACCCATGGTCTGCACAAAGTCTGGATAGTACAAGGTCAGGCCCCCAGGTACATTATCCCTCACCAAAACCATCCAAATCTCATACTGAACTGTAAGAAGTAATCAATACATGCTCTTGGTAGTTAAGACACTTAAATAAACTCAAGCCCCCAAATCTCATCACTAAACCTAATCCCCAATAGGACTGATACTAGGCAGTGCTAAATCAAGATGGATAAACCCAATATATATATAGGTTAATACCTATTCCTAAGGCAAGGCAAGACAATTTTAGGATAAACCCATTACATATATAGGTTAATACCCATTACATATATAGGATAAACCCATTACATATATAGGTTAATACCCATTACATATATAGGTTAATACCTTAAATAAACCCAAGCCCCCAAATCTCATCACTAAACCTAATCGTGTGTGTGTGTCCGTGTGTGTATGTGTGTGTCTCTCTCTGTGTGTGTGTGTGTGTGTGTGTGTGTGTGTGTGTGTGGGAGAGAAGGAGGAGGAGGAGTTAGGTTAGGGTTTACCGGAGAGGAGGAGTAGCTTGGATTGGGGGATGAGGAGCTCGAGGAGGAGGAGCTCGACGGGGGGGGGGGGAGGGGGGTAGGGGTCGCCGGGGGGAGGGTGTCGTCGGGGGGGGGGGGGAGGGAGTCGTCAGGGGGGAGGGATGCGCCGAGAGCTCGATTACGAAATTTTTGAGTTTTCGAGTGAGGGGGAAAAAGGAAACAGGACTGTGCCCTAAGTAAAAAAGTTAGCGACGTCAACAGTCGACGTCGCTAACTGTCGCAACCATTTTAATATAGACGATATATTTTAATAATATGTCGCTGAACATCGCTATTTCGCGACGTAATGTATCTAGTGTCGCTGAACGTTGCTTTTCAGCGACGTTTTGCGATGTCAATAGAAGGGAGTCGCTATATTATATATTTAGCGACGGTATTTTTTTCGTCGCTAAACAACGTCACTAATATAGCATATTTTAGTAGTGGATGACGTTCGGGTCTCCACCTGCCCTGGCGACCTCCTCGCACTATAACAATTAAATATCAATTTATAACTAAACTTTAAAGTTAAACAATTGAAGAAATAACAAATAATACTCACCAGCCGTCGATAATGCTCTAAAATTGGGATGGATCCACCCGTGTGGTGACCACTCTTAGCACGGGCAGCCTTCGCCTTCCCACACTTGGTCGTATAGGTCAGAGTGTCCATCTTCTTCTTCATCGCCTCCCAGAATTCCTTCTTCAATCACTCCTTGCGAAGAGCACTATTTAGTGTAGCCAACGCCTTCTGGTCGTTGACCATATCCCTCAACCTCTTGCCGACGACGGACCTGTAGCACTTTCGGATTACTTGATCTCTGTGTGTCGGTCACCAGTACAACTTCTGCAAATAAGAAAAAATAAATAAATGAGCAAATATTTAAGAAATGTTGTAAACAAAGACGGTATTATTTAGGCATATCCCAAGCATCTCGAGCCAAATGAATCGTCTATCAAGTGAGATATCCCCAAAGTTTAGATAGGGACCATATATTTGACGATACATCAAGTCCCCCAAATCTCTACCAGCCTGGAGTGGAAAGAACCTGAAATTAACAAAATAATGTACCATTAGAAAATAAAGAAAGTATGAATAAATGTGTATAATAACAATTATAAACTTACGTCGCTCCATCGGCCCACGGCTCTGGAAGAGTGATGTTGGCTGGCCACTCTGGTAGAGTAGGAGGATCTACAAATTCGGGTCGACGTATGTACACTCCACTGTCCACCAAAAGGCCAGGATATGGATTCGTCCCAGTAGAAGCGACTGGTGTAGCCTCCGACGTAGAAGACGGGGCACCAATACCGGTAGGAGTAGATGCTGAAAGAATATCAGGACTAGCTCCGTCGACCGATGAGCGAGTGAACGGCGGAGATAAGCCATCCTCATCATCAACCAAATCGTCCTCGCTAACTCCTCTGCGACCTGCAGATGGAGTACTAGGAGGAGTAGGAGGGCGGGACCCAGATCCTCGACGTCGTATACGGCCTCGACCCGCCATATGTAAATTTGAAAGAAATAAAAAAATGGTGTGATGATACAAATAATCAATACAAATCTAATAGAAATAAAAAAAATGGTGTGTTGATACAAATAATCAAAGTTAATCTAATAGAAATAAAAAAAATGGTGTGATGATACTCATAAGTAGGTAATACGTACTAATCTTCTTCATCTTCTTGGTATTCTGAATCTTCTTCATCTTCATCTTTTTTATTTTCACTATCACTTCCACTTTCACCTTCATCTTCAAATTCTTCTTCCTCATCGGATACGTCCATTTCAGACTCCTCCTCTACATAAGGTAAGTCCTCTATGTCAAGCTCTTTGTCAACTATATCATCCTCTACAGTAACGTCAACCTCCATATCGTCAACGCCGGCTAAACTCATATATGTTTGTTGAGACATGACTACCTCATCCTCCTGGTATGCTTGATCTCTAATATTATATGTATTTCTTGCTTTAGTTTTGCATACATCCCACCAATCACGAGTAGTGCAACGTCGACTAGGATAACTCGTGTAGTACACATGGACCGTTTGACTAGCCGACACAAATGGTTCAAAACTTACATATCTTTTTTTGTGTTTTATATCAAAAAATTCAAACTCTTTGTCAATTCTCCATCCTTGCATGGGTGTTGTGTCGAACCAATCACATTTAAACAACACAATTTTGGTATCAAAAGAGTAATCATGCTTTACAATATCTCTTAGAACACCGTAATAGTCAAATTCTGGATCGGCATCGTAGACTGAACCCCTTACACAAATTTTGGAATTCTTTGTGTAATTAGCCTCCTCGTAGACAAATAAGTGAATGATAGGCTTATCAGTGGTTATAAATTTGATGCCGATATTGGAAGTGGTCTCCAAGAGTGGACTCTCCCACCTCCGTATTGAAGGAGGACTGATATTGCGGAACCAAAGGTTCTCCTTGAGCGGTCCACTCATTGTAGTTTGGTGTGAAACCCTTCTTGTAGAGGAGCTCTCTCATGAGATCTACTTCTTTGAATGATATATTACGACAATTGACATAAGGATACTTTATGAGCGTCCATAAAATAAGGTTGGCTACTGGCGTATCTCACAAATTCCTCGACGCTAGCCTTGAAATCATCCGTCAAACAAATCTTGCTCTCATGTCGCTGATTGTTCATCCACGAACGGTCAACTAAGTATCGACTCATTTCTCTCTTATACGTGAATGATTCTGCATGTACCGTATATATTCATACAATATGGATTAGATACAAATTATGTTTTTTATATCAAAAAATTATCTCATTGCTTTGAAGCTATCACGATTTTGTTCGAATACTTTCAACTTAGTACCTAATTTATATATATATATATATATATATATATATATATACACACACACACACACACACACACACACACACACATATATATATGTATGTATCGTTCAATGGATACTCATGACTAATTAGGTATCCGGCTATTGCGAAGACACGATGATTCGAGACAATAAAAAATATTGGAGAGTATGAATCATCTTCTTCCTAATCAGTGTTCTAAAAGGCGGTCTAGAAGGCCACCTAGGCGCTTGGTGCCCGCCCGATGTCCGCCTAGTCCCCCTGACGTCCAACTATATATGCATGTTTCAGAATTTTATGGACTTCTTGCCTAGGGGGCTAGGCGCTAGGTGGCAAGTGTCCGCCCGAGTAGCACCTAACGCTTTTCATAACCTTATTCCTAATTAGGTATCCTCTTGTGCTAGAATCTTAATAGTAAACTTTCGTCTATTTACAAGATAATAATGCAATAGTGCCATTATTAAAGGACACAAAACCTAAAATGTTCCCGATCCTTAAATCATATGATCTTCTGTGATTGTTATCCCTCTAAGTTGATTAACGTAAAGAATATGTAGAGAATGATAAGTGCACAAATATCCCTCTAAGTTCAATTAATTATGTGATTGTTATCATAAGGAGTCATGTCGGTGCCCTAAGCCTTACAAAATTATTAAAAATATACTTTACAAGATTATTGCCACAAATATGCCCTCTAACCTTTGTTTTTCTCCATTCCCTTTCTCAAATTAATTTTCTTATTTTGTAGTATCTTCAATGAGACAAACTTATTCATATTAACAAAAGTTTACAAGCAAAATTTACAAACCAACTACATCACCCAATTTACAAGCAAAATTATTTATATTAATATAATTTTAAAAAATTAACACAAAATTAAAAAAAATTACCTAGACTGATTAGAGGGAGGAGGGGGTTGAAGGCTGATTGGAGGGGGGTCTCCGGCAAGGCCGAGGAGGAGGGGAAGGAGGAGGGGGCCGAGAAGGATGGGAAGGAGGAGGGGGCCGAGGAGGAGTAGTGAAGAGGAGGGGAAGGAGGAGGGGGTCATTGTGGGGGGGGAGGGGGTGGGGTCGGGGGAGGAGGAATAGGGTCGCACGCGTGAGGGGGCCGAGGAGGAGGGGGGTCGTCGGGGAAGGAGGAGGGGGCCAAGGAGGAGGAGGGTCGTCGGGTAAGGAGGAGTAAGGAGTTCGGGGGGTTTTGGGGGAAGTTTGGATTTTGGAAATTTTTTGAGAATGAAAATGAAAGATTAGCTGCAACAATTTTATTCGTCGCCATCGACAGAAGTTTTCTGTCACTAAGCTGTCGGTAATAACTTAGCGACAGATTAGTGACGGAGGCCGCGACGTATATTAAAATTTTATTTTGCATAAACGATCGGTCGCTAAGATGTCGCTATTTAGTATCTATTTAGCGACGGATTAGCTTCCGTCGCTATTTATCAGTATTTTGGTAGTGGGCATTCACCTCTTTGCTGCACGGGGAATGAGCATTTTAGAGTTCCTCAGGGTGGGTATGAGTGAGGGTAATTGGTTCAAAAAAAATATTGGGGTTGGTTCTCTCCTATGTGGAGGATAATTTTTGAGTACGTAGAGTACTATTCGTGTGTCAGAGAAGTTCAGGGAGGTCGAGGTTTTGAGGGGTCTCACTACAAGAATAAGGGCTTTTCTTAACGGTGATTCCCCGTCAAGAAATGGGTATCTTGACGGTTGCAGATCCGTCGACTTGGCCGGAGTCAAGAAAAGATCCCTCCTTTTCTTGACGGTCCCTGAAATGGCTTTTCTTGACAGTTTTTTGCCGTCATTTTAAGTAATTTTCTTGACTGTTTTTAGCCGTCAAGATAGCAGTTTTTAGAAACCGTCAACATAGGAAAAAACTTTTCTTGACTCCGGCCTAGATGACGGCTATTAGCCGTCAAGAAAAGCCCTCTTGCAGCAGAATTGAGTTAATTGTTGACCTTTTATAACCGTCAAGAGAAACTAAATTTTGTATAGCAAAAATTCCATTTATAATTATATATTATGAATCGAACACATACATAATATCAATATTTCACAAGATATACATACATCACATAACTACAAAATCTAATTTTTATATTAATAAACTTATATTGTTCATGCACCACAAACTTCCAATACGTACAACACGTTCAACCACAAACATCTAACACTTGTCCAACCACAAACATATCCAACCAAAGTATGTAGTTTCCATACAACTTAAACATTCAAAACTGAAAATTATACAAATAAAACCAAAATATGTAGCAAACCCGGCCGAAGCACATCCCTCCCATATTCACAACACCTTTATTTTCCATATATAGTTCCTGAGAGAAGAAAAAAAAATTTAATCATTTATGTGCACTTGCTACTTACAATATTATGTTAGATGAATTATACCAAGCTGGAAGAGTTGCCGATGTCACGCCCTGCTCCCGTAGGAGCGATCGTCCTCACTAAGGCGTGATGCCGTACGAGCCTAGATTGTGCTCGTGCAAGGCAGTTCCATAACGGCCGATTTCAGCGGCGGGGACGGGGTCGTCGTACAGAAGTCTAAGCAGAAACATTGAAACATGCAGTGGAAATTTAAAGGCAAAACACAAGTTATTCAAAATGAGCTCTTTATTGATATTGAACAATAATATTACAATGGGCGTAAGGCCATGATTACAAGTCTCTCAAGCTCGCTTTTCTCTCATTTACAAGTCACTCTGCTCTCTTTCATCTCTCGATTACAATGCTTGAGGCAGCGAAAACTTCGGAAGGCGATGTCCATACATTATGTCCTGTATAAGTCTTGAGTTCACGCGGCCGCATGCTATCACTCGCTAAGGAACTCCATGTCTCGACGCATCCAAGCAAGCTCCACGCCACGAGCTTCTACTGGTGCCTACACATGAAGACTGTGTGGGTGTAAGTACTCAACTATACTGGTAGAGTGAGCTCCTCGCCCACCCATACAAAACGGACACGTTCATTTACTTTGTGCAATACAAGTTCCTTTACGATTGCCTTTCTAGTTTTGCCTTAGGATCAGTTTTAAGACAACGATGCATGACCAAACCGATGTACAACGACATGGTCGTGCTACAATGCCAACGTGTATTGCGATCGAGGCAGTGCCTCATCTCTTACGTACTCGACCGAACTTTAACTCGGGACAGCAGGGTTGTGCCATACTCTATTCGCAACTTAACATATTCGAGACAGTGCTTCATCGAGGAGCAACTTATGCGAACTCGGCCGTGCCAAGACTTTCACTTTAACTCAAGTGCCTCTAGACCAATTCTCGTGCCAACGACGTCAAGGGGACGACTCGTGCTGGTCGTACCGCTAGACTTGATTCTGCCTTAGGACCTTGCTTAGACTTGTTCGTTCATCAAGATTGAGGCCGTGTCGCACAACTTATCAAGACTTGTCCATGCTATCTCCTTGCGGTCTTCCTGTTTGACTCATAAACCAACTTAGACAAGACATGTCAAACCTAGTATCGATTTCATGAACATTCCGACGCCAAGTATCGTGCCTAGCACGGTGCATATGTTGCAGCCCAATCTTAGGCCCAGACATTATGTTATCGACTAGACCTGCATTCAAGTTCTAGACCCAATCCAAAGGCATACACGCAATTTTGCCGCTACTCTGTCGACCCATCTTCATGAGTGGTCACTAGCAATGTCATGCTATCTTGGATCTCGGCTCGGGGATACCGGCCCGTCCCTATATGGGTTGCTAGCCCGGAGGTGCCAAATTCTCCCATACGGTTATACAGCATCATACTTGAGCCTCACTCGTTTCTTCCGGGTCGACATGATCCCGGTGCCCCGACGATCACTCGAGAAGACCTAACCTTGTCGACAAGTTGTCCAATGACCATGCATACTCAACTCGATCTATCAAATCCTTCCTTAACATGACCATGATTTTCTTCTATCTGTCGAGACTCCCAAGTAGCGGGACCGATCTCGGTGACAACCAGTCGTATGGACTTCCTTTGTTCGTGGCATACTCTTTACTAAATCTACCATAGCTCGTGCCTTAGACAGGCCTGGTTCTCTAGGCGACGCTATCGCTCAAGTCGTATACCTTATACGACGAGCCTTGCTCTCGAGGGACTACGCGACTTGACAACCGCAGATAGAGCAGGACAGTGCTAGAAATAACTTAGGTCGACCGGCATAACTTTGCCTAACTTATTCGCACAACGACTTGACGAACAAAGGCTATGCCAAGCTTCGTATCGAGGGAATGTACCGTGCACGCGTTCGACTTGAACAACCAAGTTCTCGGGTGCCTAGACTTAAGCCAAAACCGTGCGAGACGACTTAACTCGCGGGACGTGCGAAGGCTATGCCAAGCCTTGGACGATGGGACCGTGCATGCATTTTTAAGCATTCACGCGGGCGACGCCTATGACTTAGGCTAATTCGAGCGTTGGGGCAAAACGACGGGACCGTACATGCTTTATCAAGCATTCAAGCGGGCGACGCCTATGACTTAGGCTAATTCGAGTGTCGGGACAACTTAGCAACTTAGGCCAGTTTCCTTCTCCCAAGCCACGGGACGAAGGATCGAGTGTCATTTTGAAAGCACGCTGAGCCGACTTCTAAGCAGACCGTGGGACCATTTTCCATGTTCTAAGACATTCCGACCCGTCGAAATTATTTCCTTAGCTATGTGGATGCATCTCATTTATTATCAAGCCTAACTTGTGCAAGTTGAAAACAAGTGAGTTATTAAGTGAAGGCTAAGATGAGGCAAGTTCACCGAAACTACCCCACCTGAGCGAGGAGTCGCCTCGACCGAGCGAGCCTTCGAGCAGCCGTTACAAGGCTAAGTCCGAACGTCGTCGGCGTTTCTATTCCTCCGATTGACTTTTGCGGGACAGGACACTACAACATACACCACTCAGAACAAGTCTCGACCTCGAGACTTTCCTGAAGGCAAGCCATCCATCATTTCTATGGCCAAGACTTAATCGAGCCTAGACACGGAACTATAACAGTCATGTGAGGTACGCCATAATTTATCGTACACACTCCGCCTACATGTTTCTTTGATTCCGAGCCACTCTCGTACTAGTATCAATCCTTTCCTTAACGCAATTTCAAGATTTTCGATACTCTTCCATTCCTCAAGTCTTGCTTGAACTCAACGTATCACTTGGCTGGATCGTGCACGCATTCCAGGCGTCCCCAAAATACATGCATTCAGCCAAGCCGCATGATAAAGAATTCGTCATTCTCATTCGAGTCGCATCGTGCACATATTCTGGCATCCCTGAAATATATGCATGTCAGCCAAAACTCGTGAGGGGTATTCCTATATTCGTGATTCACACTATCCATCCAGGCCAATCCTCAAGATCAATCTTTTCAATTCTATCTCTTGCAACAGGGGCGTCTCGCCTAATCGCTAGGCTATTTCTCAAGGCTAAGTCAATGTCATGATTGGAATCATAGTTCTCCAACAATAATGCCAACACTGACCCTAATCCTAGGGTCAAACCATAGTCAGTAGTACAGGATTTTCTACCCAAGCTCGCATCACTCAGATTTCTAAACATCGAGTACGATCACCTAATTCACATCAAAGCACTCATTGCGTATATTCGATTCTATTTCAAATCACCAACTCTAACTAATTCATGTATTCGATCACGAGGTTATCTAGCTCGACAATATGTTGCACCCCAATCTCACGCGAGTCCGATCATCAACGGTGGTTCATGAATCACCATGCAACGCTCCCGCGGAATAATCATTCTCATCGGGGCGTAACTCTTACTTGAGTCTAGACCAATTCATTCTCGATACGCGGATTGGAATTACTCAATCCTTAAGTTCAATCATCAAGCACGCTGGGTTATTCTCGAGTGCACCTTCGTATCAAACCATAAGTCGAAACATACAAATTGCCACGCCACGCAATTTCGATCACCCCCGCTGTATGAATCACCATACCAGCGCTCACGCAGAGTGATTGCCCTAATCGGCGTGACGCATGTGCAAGGCTGGAGTTGCGCTCACATAAGACAAGAACGTCAACGTTGTGGTTATCGGCGAAGCAAATCCATTCATTTTTTATCCAAGCCAAGATCTCAATTCGATAGTCTGACCGTCATTCGTTCGACTAGAAAATCCTTGAGCCATGCCTATCATTTCCTCGACACATTTTAATATCCCGAGTATAGCATCCATCGGAACAATGACATTGGTACGATCGTCATTCGCCGAGTCAGAGTACCCCCGAGTTATCGTATATCGATCTTTGATACGCCTCAATACCATCGACGATATGCGTAACCTGACGATCTTCCTTTGCAACGAACTCTGAGTCGTGCATTGATGTTGTTGTCCGAGTTGGATATACCACAATTCCATTCGATCAAATCCAAAATCGTATGTGCGATCCTCTAAGTTTCCTCGATCAAGACATACATACATTTTTATTCATCATTTCGAATCATTTTCTAAATCGCGCTGCCCATTCACAAGTTTTCCGAATGACATTTCGTTCGGGACATTCGAAGTCACGATCAACTAAGCGTGACGCATTCTAAGGCTTTGCGCGATCGCATCGCCTCGCCGACATACTCGTTGTTACTCGTAATCCTCGATTTTTGCTCGAATGATTTCCAAGACAAACCATACACCACTCGGATTCGAGCCATCCGATCTAGTCCAAATCACGTTTGCGCTATTCACTAAAACATGTTTCAGATTCGCTCGACGAATCCCTAGCGTAATCGCTCATGTCGCATCAACGTACTAAGTCTTTCGCACTATTCCTCAAAATCCAAATCCAGTCTTTCGTGTACGCCTAAGCGTTAGTTCGATAGCATTTCTATCAATATACACTCTAAGTGTATCTCCGTTCCTGACTAAGCGATACTTAATATTGCTCGCGACTCGTTTGTACCATAAAGTCGAGGTGCACGACGTGCGGCACAACTTAGCCAAAAGGCTATGTGCATAGCTATCCCGTGTGGATAATATTCCAAGTTTGCATGCTCAATTGCTAGGGTCAACGTTGGACTAGTTAGGCACGTACGCGACTTGTTAACTTTAGCATGTGTTTTCTACCAAGTCAAGTTTGACACCGTTCGACACAAAGGCCAATCGATGCGTCCGGCAATGGCCTACCGATGCGTTCGATTGAACACTTGTACGAGCTTTTGAAAATATTTAAACTTATTGTATGGACATGCCAAGGGACTTTTGAGAGAGAACACACACTTCTTTTCCTAACGATGAGCTTTCCAAACTGAGATGATTCGACATGAAGTCCAAGGACGTAAAACCGTGCTCTGATACCATTATGTCATGCCCCGCTCCCGTAGGAGCGATAGTCCTCGCTAAGACGTGATGCCGCATGAGCCTAGATTGTGCTCGTGTAAGGTAGTTCCATAACGGCCGATTTCAGCGGCGGCGACGGGGTCGTCGCACAGAAGTCCAAGCAGAACTATAGAAATATGCAGTAAAAATTTAAAAGAAAAACACAAGTTATTCAGAATGAGCTCTTTATTGATATTGAACAATAATATTACAATGGGCGCAAGGCCATGATTACATGTCTCTCAAGCTCGCTTTTCTCTTATTTACAAGTCACTCTGCTCTCTCATCTCTCGATTATAATGCTTGAGGCAGCAAAAACTTCAGAAGGCGATGTCCATACATTATGTCCTGTACAAGTCTTGAGTTCACGCGGCCGCACGCTATCACTCGCCAAGGAACTCTGTGCCTCGACGCATCCAAGCGAGCTCCGCGCCACGAGCTTCTACCTGTGCCTGCACATGAAGACTGTGTGGGTGTCATTACTCAACTGTACTGGTGGAGTGAGCTCCTCGCCCACCCATACAAAACCGACACGTTCATTTACTTTATGCAATACAAGTCCCTTTACGATTGTATTTATAGTCTTGCCTTAGGATCAGTTTTAAGACAACGATGCCTGACCAAACCGATGTGCAACGATATGGTCGTGCTACAATGCCAACGTGTATTGTGATCGAGGCAGTGCCTCATCGCTTACGTACTCGACCAAACTTTAACTCGGGACGGCAGGATTGTGCCATACTCTATTCGCAACTTAACATATTCGAGATAGTGCTTCGCCGAGGAGGAACTTATGCGAACTCGGCCGTGCCAAGACTTTTACTTTAACTCAAGTGCCTCTAGACCAATTCTCGTGCCAATGACGTCAAGGGGGCGACTCATGATGGTCGCGCCGCTAGGCTTGATTGTGCCTTAGAACCTTGCTTAGACTTGTTCGTTCATCCAGATTGAGGTCTTGCCTCACAACTTATCAAGACTTATCCATGCTACCGCCTTGAGGTCTTTCTGTTTGACTCATAAACCAACTTAGACAAGACCTGTCAAACCTAGTGTCGATTTCATGAACATCTCGACGCCAAGTATTGTGCCTAGCACGGTGCCTATGCTGCAGCCCAATCTTAGGCCCAGACATTGTGTTACCGACTAGACCTGCATTCAAGTTCTAGACCCAATCCAAAGGCATACACGCAGTTTTGCCGCTACTCTGCCGACCCATCTACATGAGTGGTCACTGCAATGTCAAGCTATCTTGGATCTCGACTCGGGGATATCGGCCCGTCCCTACACGGGTAGCTAGCCCGGAGGCGCCAAATTCTCCCATGCGGTTATCCAGTATCCTACTTGAGCCTCACTCGCTTCTCCCAGGCCGACATGATCCCGGTGCCCCGGCGATCACTCGAGAAGACCTAACCTTGTCAAAAAGTTATCCAATGACCATGCATACTCAACTCGATCTATCAAATCCTTCCTTATCATGACCATGCTTTCCTTCTATCTGTCGAGACTCCCAAGTAGCGGGACCGATCTCGGCGACAACCAGTCTTATAGACTTCCTTTGTTCGTGGCATACTCTTTACTAAATCCACCATGGCTCGTGCCTTTGACAATCCTGGTTCTCTAGGAGACGCTATCGCTCAAGTCATATACGTTATACGACGAGCCTTGCTCTCGAGGGACTACGCGACTTGACAACCGCAGATAAAGCGGGACAGTGCTAGAAATGACTTAGGTCGACCGGCATAACTTTGCCTAACTTATTCGCACAATGACTTGACGAGCAAAGGCTACGCCAAGCTTCGTATCGAGGGAACATGTCGTGCACACGTTCGACTTGAACAACCAAGTTCTCGGGTGCCTAGACTTAAGACAAAAGCCGTACGAGATGACTTAACTCGCGGGACGTACGAAGGATATGCCAATTCTTGGACGATGGGACCGTGCATGCATTTTCAAGCATTCATGCGGGCGACGCCTATGACTTAGGCCAATTCGAGCGTTGGGGCAAAACGACGGAACCGTGCATGCTTTATCAAGCATTCAAGCGGGCGACGCCTATGACTTAGGCTAATTCGAGTGTCGGGGCAACTTAGCAACTTAGGCCAGTTTTCTTCTCCTAAGCCACGGGACGAAGGATCGAATGTCATTTTGAAAGCACGCTGAGCCGACTTCTAAGCAGACCGTGGGAACATTTTCCATGTTCTAAGACATTCTGACCCGTCGAGATTATTCCTTTAGCTATGTGGATGCGTCTCTTTTATTATCAAGCCTAACTTGTGCAAGTTGAAAATAAGCGAGTTATTAAGTGAAGGCTAAGATTAGACAAGTTCACCGAAACTACCCCACCTGAGCGAGGAGTCGTCTCGACCGAGCGAGCCTTCGAGCAGCCGTTACAAGGCTAAGTCCGAACGCCGTCGGCATTTCGATTCCTCCGATTGATTTTTGCGGGACGGGGCACTACAGCTGACGCAAGAGAAATATAAGATAAAATGATTGCTTATGGAACTTCCCTAGAACTCCACACCTATCATATAATATGACATGGACTTTGTAAAATCACCACACTAATGAGGCCATGAATCTGTTCGACACCATATCGTGTCAAAAGAAAAAAATGGAAGCTAGGACCTTCAATATTTTAATTGAAGGAATGTTTCAAGATGGTAAAGTTAATGCAGCAAAGGATTTCATTAACACACCAATAGATATGTAGGACAAGAAAAAAGTTAATGCATCAAAGGAGTCCATATACCCCTTCACACTGTTGCCCCCATTCAATGTTAATGCAACAAATTCTTCATATGGCACGGCATCTCAAACCAGTCCTAAACAAGCCTAACACATGCATACTCAACTCTAACACCTACACACTTGCACTCTCAACCTACAAATATGTGTACCACTCACATACAAATTGGTATCCGGGATATGCAAAATGCACAAATAGGACACTAATTCCTAGGTAGGATACCAAGCACCAATTGATAAACAAATCCTATACATGATATCCACACAATAATATGTGATACCAAGCTATAAGATATCAATATCAATCCTTTATACACAAATCTCTACACCAACACATCTCATAGAAACACATAGCTCACCTCATGGTACTCCCAAGTACCAAACATAAAATAGAATACCCATAAATGGTTCATACTCACAAAAATGTTCTTAGTCTAGCGTAAGGAATGTATAACGATAACACAACAGAAATGTTCTCTCTTGCACAAGGAATGTATAACTTCAAATAGTAATTTATTACCTTGAAGGGCTCTCATATGGGATAGGTAATGTAAAAGGACCGGCTCCACTTTTATCTTTTAAAGCTGTGATAACAGGTTGCCCATAAATGCTCCAATAAACTTTCAAGCATGTGATCTGCATTTCGGACAAGTGAAAAAAATTCAAATTATCTGACATATTCATAAAAGGACCAAAAGCAAAATCCAGAAAACCAATCTCAGACTCTTATCCTGTACAAGGATATAAAACTTTACCTAAAACATTTGCCACCCACCTGTAGTAATTTTTGGTTTTTGCCACCCACTTGGGCATATAAAACCATCAGGAGGGCGCTCTCTCCGTTACTGGCATATGTTCACATCTGCAACAATGAAACTAGGGCAAAAAATCATTTCAGTTAACAAAATATTGGGATCAATATTCATTCTATATAGGATCGTTTCTAAAATAGCACAACGTAAAAAAAGTTTCGAGTAAGATCTCATTTCTGGTGCTCCATTAGTTTAGTAAGTGAAATAATGCATTCTATAGGATCATTCCTGGAGGGAAGTCTAGGTACAGAAATCTAGTTACAGTTTTTTGGACCATTCGTCGAACCCATATTGAAAGATAAAGCCAACGGCCACAACCATTTGCTTACTTATAATCCTCACAAGTACACGCATGTAAATTAAAAATTATAAATTGATGCAGTAGAAAGTCTAGATTGACCTGATAGGTATTGAGTTTTAATAGCTTGACAAGAGAACATACAAAATATAAGATGATTTATTGAACATATATCCCATAATTCTTAGTGACAACTGTACTTAATTTACTATACTCCTAGTTTGTTGGCAAAAGATTTTAAAAAAGAGAGAGCTGCATCTCTTCTGATGGACCATAACTGTGCGAAATATCAGCTGGTCATCTATTTTTATGAAATTATAGTCCCCATTGCCTTCATGAATCGGGGTACAAGGCAATAGTTAAAGAAGTGATACTAGTGTGCTGATGGACCATAACAAAGTATGGAACATATGAAAAGAAAGTGATGATGAATTCATAGTCACTATTTTTTATACAATTGTATTTTGTTATATTAAATTATATATCATACATTTCATTTTTGAGTAATAAAATTACAAGTTCTAAGAAAAATTATAATCTTTCCAAGCTAGAAAATAACTAAATGCAGCTCCCCCAAAACTCCACAAAACTTAAAAATATATTATCCCCAATCCGCAAATACATAATTCCACTTAAAATGATAAAAAAAACCCACTTTACGTACAAAACCACAAAATGATAAACATCAAATTGCCATTAGTCAACTTTTTTTTATAGATAATAATGTAATTTACATTTTCCACTTATTAGCTAACGAACGAACGAACCACAATGAAAGAAATCAGTGATTACCAATTCTCAAACGGCGATTCTGGCACCGCCGGTGCCGGACTCGCCGGCACCGTCTCAGGTGACGAACTGGCTCTAGGTGATGATGGACCGGTACATCTGCACCAGCACCTTCTCGTCGTACTCCTTCATCTGGGCCGGGCGCCCCAACCCGCTAACTTTTGGGCCTTCGTACCCGAACCTACCGCCGGAGCCGGCGACCACTAGCATCATCCGCATGTACGCATCACGGATCGCGGTGAGCACCCGCCTCGGCGTCAGCCTCCGAATCCGGAAGAGGAGCCGGAGTCGCGACGAGATCTTGATCCGCCAGAACCTCCTCCTCCCCCCTCCGTCGGCGGCTCCGCCTCCGCCTAGGTCGACCCTGCTCCGCCGCGTTCGGCGGCGACGGGCGGACTCTCCGTCCAGCCGCTGGTTCTAGGTATTCGGGGAAGTGCTCGCCAGAGTCGGACGACCTCTTCCGCACGGTAGCCGCCACCATCGACAGAGTCCTCGAGGAAAGACTTTGATCTAGGGTTAGGGTTTGGGGATAACATCGGATGGATTTGGGGATTAGGGTTATATGAGAGAGAGAGGAGGAGGAAGAGAAAGAAGAGGAGGAAGAGGATGAAGAAGGGCTTTTCTTCTCCATCTACTGCGAATGAGAGAAGGAAGAGAGGAAGGGAGAACAGAGAGAGAGAGGGGAAGGGGAGCAGAGAGTTATTGAGTAGGGAGAGTTTACGAGAGATCGGGAAAAAGTTGTTGTGCTCTCCAATAAAAAAAAGAATATAACCGTCAATAGATGTAAAAATTTGAAATAATTACAATAATGGCAGCAAAAAAATAGCGGCAATTTTTTCGTACATGCATTACTTGACGGTTATCAACAAAACGTCAATATAAAAGATGCCCTTTCTTGACGGATCCCTCGAAACCGTCAACATACATGCTATAAATGAGCTAAAGTAACAAAAAAAGGCCATCTCTTGACGTAAGCCTAAAACCGTCAAGATAAACCCTATTGTTGACGGTTTTCGACGACCGTCAACTGATAAACCGTCAAGAATCGTCATTTTTTTGTAGTATCTTGGTTAAGAGGAGTCACTATCGACCATTTGTGGTGTAAGGGGGGGCTCTCTAGCCTAGTGGTATTAGAGCGGACATCCGGAGGGGCCGGCAAGGTTCGAGCCCCCCAATTGTGTGTGCGTGTGATTTCAAAAAAAAAAAAAAAACTGAGAAACATTAACCAGTGAACCCCATAAAAGATATAATGTGCGACAAAATAAACCAATACGTCATCCAAGACAGGTCACCTGATTGTATGTGGTGTCTTAGTCACCTGGACAAATTCCAATCTCTAAATAATATAAGATTCCTTACAATTATATGATGAACCTTTTACCTCCAAGGTTTAACCCCTCATAAATCTCAAGAAGAATATATAAGATGACACGATGAGATAACTCGCCAATTCTGTAACGATCTTCCTGAATAGAGCAAACGGTTCTTCCCTAACAAATCTTCTTCTCCTACTATCTTGAAGAGCGAGCCTACAAACAATTCACAGACTTTTCCATAGATATGGTAAATTGTCTTCTTGAATCTCCTCAATGAGCACTATTCAAGAATAACCCCTTAACCTCCTTTAATAAGACCAATTAAGAAAAATCTAATTTTGGATAGAAACCCCCAAAATTATTCCGAGCCTAAATTTTGGTCACCCAAATCCAATCCGACGTCCCAAACTCACGCTGAATAATTAATAAACCAAATCTAAAGCTGCTGGACGATTTTTGTAGTCTAAAGCATACCGACGGTATATTGCTGATATATAATTGCTGTGATGATGCCATTGCTTTTGTTCTGTTTCGAGCTCGGACGTAGCCACCAAAACTCCCTTAGCTTTCCACTGCAACTCGATTGATACTTTAGACTATCATCCTAATCTTGAATCGAGACTAGATCATCAACATGTTATTCTTGAGCTAATTTTAAGATGGACAATGGTGTGACAACTAACAAAAAAAGGATCAACTTTTCAAGAAGAGAAAGAAGGTGATCGGAGAGTACGACGTTGATTCGAGTGAGATTTGAGGAGTTCCACATCAGTCTGTCTTCGTAGTCTCATTCAAGGAGTTGTTGTAGTTGAAAAAATTTCTGAAGGAGTTGGAACTGAAACATGAATAATATAATTTGTTATGTGATGAACGTTAGAGTGCTATTCACCATGGTAATTAAAAGTCCAACGTTTTATATAGGTTCAAGGATATTATGACTTGGTATTATTGGATATGAGATGCATTCAAGGAAAACACTACAACAAAAAGGCCTATTAATAACGCTCGATAAGACGTATTGAAGAGAACGTAAAATGTTATATTTTTATCCCTTAGTGTTCACCATTTTATGCTCATTTTATGACTAAAGGTACTGATTATATTTTTATTTTGCTTTAGGATGCAATTGGAGACACTATGTGCAAAATGGAGCTAAAATGCAATTCTGGACAGTTTTGACACATTTCACCAAAATGGGCATAACTTTCTCATCCGAAAAGCAATGGAGGTGATTCAAAAAGATTTGAAAAGCTAAGACACAGGGCTACAACGTTTATATTTTGTGTTTTTCTCAAATCAAGCTGCATCATGGACAAAATTAGACTTGAAGTTGGGTCAAAGATGCTGTGAACAAAAATATGAACCAAAATAACCATTTTCCTACTTGTTCTATGACTTATTCTATTTGGTTTGAGAAGTTGTAACTTTTAGAGGATATGTGGAGAGATATTGTGGGCTTGACAGAACTAATTTATGGTATATAAAAGAGGGTAGAAATCATGAAAAGAAAGACACAACACAACTCTTCTTCTTCTTCTTCAACTTTTCTTTTGAAGTTTTGATGAACATGTGCGGCTAGAAGTCTTGTTGGTCGAAGTGTATGGAAGCCTTGGAATCAGTAAACTTGTGAGATCTAAATTGTTTTATATATTTGAGTTATACTTTGAATATTGAATGTTTTTCTATGCCAACTTTCATGATTGTTTTGTTTAATTACTAGGAGGCCTACTAGTTTATTATTCATTTCGATCTACCGATAAATTAGATATCAAATCCGTAATAGTTTGATGTTTCTAATTTGTGAAGCAACCAAGCTTTAATAAACTGCTTTGTTTTATTAGATCTTAGGAGAAAAACGTTTGACAAAATTAAATGCAACCGCTTGTGCTTGTATTGTTTTGCTTTATCGATCTCTTTGTTCTTTAAGAAATTGCTAGATTAAATCTATAGCGCTTGTCTTAGATTATTTAGTAAGTAAAGTTAATTAGGTCGCTTGTATCTGATTAACTAAGCCTAAGAGAGATAGGAAGATACTTCCAACGGTAAATGTTCAAAGTATGATTTAATTTATGCTTGCATCAATGATCAATTTTATGATTTCCAATGGTGAATGTTCACTGAGACCAATATTTGTTCCTTTGATTGACTTTAATTGTTTTTAATTTTTCTTAAATTATCTATTATCATATTCAAGACTCTCCCCCCTCCTTGTTCACATAACACAAATCTAAACTAATTACTCTACGTGAGATCGATCCTTACTCTCACTTCTACAAATCATTTTAAGAGTAAAGGTTTTATTTTTGGGTGCATACGACACCACACCAAATTTTGGCGCCGTTGTCGAAGAGAAATCTTAGTTAATTTTTGTGTTTTTTGTGATCTTTATTTTTTTATAATTAATTATATTTTCATTCATTTACAAAAAAAGAAGAAAAAAAATCATTAGTTATCATTCTTATTTTTTTTGAATTGCTTTTCATATTGTTCTTTATTGTTTATGGTTGTGACTCGATCTTCTAATCAAGGTGATTTTCAGACCGATCCAGAAATAGAAAGAACTTTGCGCAGGTTAAGAAAGGAAACTCAAAGAGAATCTAACGAGAACAACATCGCTCCGAATTTCGTATTCTCTTGCAATTCTAATCCTGAAGAAGGAGTCATGGCTACAAATAAAACTTTGAAAGAACTCGCTGCCCCAGATTTGAATCAACACCCTTTATGCATAACGTTTCCTACTTTAGATGCTACTACTACTTTTGAATTAAAATATGGACTTATACATTTATTGCCAACTTTTCATGGTCTTGCAGGTGAAGACCCTCACAAGCATCTAAAGGAGTTTCATGTGGTTTGCACAAGTATGAAGCCAACGGGGGTGACTGAAGAGTAAATTAAATTAAGAGCCTTTCCATTTTCTTTAAAAGATTCGGCTAAGGATTGGCTCTACTACCTACCATTCGAAAGTATTGTCACATGGAATGAGATGAAAAGATTGTTCCTAGAAAAGTACTTTCCAGCTTCAAGGGCGGCCAATATCCGAAAAAAAATTGTGGGATAAGGCAACACAATACAGAATCTCTCCACGAATAGTAGGAACGTTTCAAAAAATTATGTGCAAGCTGTCCCCATCATCAAATTAGTGAGCAACTACTTATTCAATACTTCTACGAAGGCCTTCTATCAAATGATAGAAGCATGATAGATGCTGCTAGTAGAGGAGCTTTGGTAGATAAAACTCCTGAGGCTGCAAGAAATTTAATTGCAAATATGGCGGCCAATTCTCAACAATTTGGCACTAGGCTAGATCTTCCATCTAAACACGCCAACGGGGTAAATATTTCTTCCCTAGAACAACAAATTGCCAGTTTAACTTCTCTTGTTCGTCAAATGGCTGTAGGTAACATACAAACGACGAAGGCTTGTGAGATATGTTCAATAACGGGGCATCCAACTGACATGTGCCCAACTCTTCAAGAGGAGGCCAATGAGCAAGTGAACATGGTAGGTAGTTTTCATGGACAAACACAAAGGAAGTATGATCCATACTCAAACACATACAATCCAGGATGGAGAGATCATCCCAATTTCAACTATGGGAATCCACAATCAAATCATCCCGTTAATCAAAATCGGCCGAGTTACCAACAGTATAAGCAACCATATCCCCATGAAAAACAATCGAGCCAAACTTCTAACTCTGGTATGTCTTTAGAAGATATTGTTAAGTCTCTTGCCACTAATAATTTACAATTTCAACATGAGACAAGGGCCAGTATTCAGGAGACAAGGGCCAGTATTCAAAGCTTGAACAATCAAATGAGCCAAATGGCTACAATAATTAATAAGCTGGAGGCACAAAGTTCAGGGAAGCTACCATCTCAAACGATAATAAATTCGAAAGAAAATGCAAGTGCAATCGTTTTGAGAAGTGGTAAAGAGGTTGACATTCAAGTAAAAGAAGCACCTACATCGTCAAAATAAGAGGAAGAGAAAACAACTGTTGCAGACACGAACTTCCCCAATGATGATGAGGTACCCAATTGTAAGTTTCCACCTCTTTCTGATTATAAACCAATACCTCCTTTTCCTCAAGCTTTAGCAGAATCTAGAAAAATTGAATAAAATATGAGTTATATGAGACTTTTCGTAAATGTGAGGTAAATATTCCACTTTTAGATGCTATCAAACAAGTACCTCGTTATGCTAAATTTTTAAAAGAATTGTGTACAATAAAAAGGAAACAAAAACTTAAAGGATATGAAAAAGTGAAAGTAGGGGAGAGTGTTTCTGCAGTAATTCAAAGAAAACTCCCTACGAAATGCAAAGACCCAGGAATGTTTACTATCCCTTGTAAGATAGGTAACAATAAATATGAGAAAGCCATGTTAGATTTAGAAGCTTCTATCAACGTCATGCCATATTCTATATATGAATCTCTAAATCTTGGACCTCTGAATAAAACTGGTGTTGTAATTCAATTGGCTGATAGATCTAATGCCTATCCCAAGGGATTAATTGAGGATGTTCTTGTACAAATTGATAATTTGGTTTTTCCTGCTGATTTTTATGTGCTTGATATGGAAAATGGTGACCAAACTGCTCCTATTTTGTTAGGAAGACCATTTTTAAAGACATCCAAGACTAAGATAGATGTGCATAGTGGCATACTTACTTTGGAATTTGATGGTGAAATTATTAAATTTAATATTTATGATGCCATGAAATATTCTGATGATGATAATACTGTTTATTCTATTGATGTGGTTGATTCTTTAGCACAGGATATTTTTGAACTTGATGGCAAAGATGAATTAGAAGTTGTCATTAGTGAGCATCTCGAAAAAGAGCATAAGGGGTTAGCTCTGAGTACTAATTTGCAGGAAACTGTTGCAGCATTAAATGATTGTCCAAAAATACAACCGTCAGGTAACTTTCCTTCTATTTCCTTATCAATTTCTAACAAGAGACCTTCACCCTCTATTTTGCAGGCCCCTATTCCAGACTTGAAGCCTCTTTCTAGTCACCTCAAGTATGTTTTTCTTGGAGATGGAGGAACGTTACTAATGATCATCTCTAATAAACTTAGTACAACATAAGAAGAAAAGCTTGTACATGTCCTTAATGAGCACAAGACGGCTATCGGTTGGACAATTGCTGATTTAAAAGAAATTAGTCCATCTACATGCATGCATCGCATCTTACTTGAGGAAGGAGCAAAACCATCCCGACAATCGCAAAGAAGATTAAACCTACCCATGATGGAGGTAGTAAAAAAGGAGATCCTAAAACTTTTTGAAGTTGGAGTGATCTATCCTATTTCAGATAGCCAGTGGGTTAGTCCGGTGCAAGTGGTACCTAAAAAGACCGGAATAACTGTCGTAAAGAATCAAAATGATGAGCTAGTTCCTACTCGTGTCCAGAATGGGTGGCGGGTTTGTATAGATTATAGAAAATTAAATGCTGAAACTCGCAAGGACCCCTTTCCATTACCTTTTATTGATCAAATGCTTGAAAGGTTAGCTGGTCATACTTACTATTGTTTTCTTGATGGTTATTTAGGTTATTTTTAAATTCTAGTTGCTCCGGAAGATCAAGAAAAGACATCTTTTACATGTCCGTTTGGAACTTTTGCATATCGTCGCATGCCATTTTGTCTTTGCAATGCCTCGGCCACTTTCCAAAGGTGTATGGTTAGCATTTTTTCAGAATATGTTGAGCATATTATAGAAGTATTTATGGATGATTTCACAGTTTATGGAGACTCTTTTGATAAATGCTTGCATAACCTTACACTTATTCTCCAAAGATGTGTAGAAACTAATCTTGTGTTAAACTCAGAAAAATGTCATTTTATGGTTGAACAAGGTATAGTTTTGGGTCATATTGTTTCATCTAAGGGAATTGAGGTAGATAAAGCCAAAATTGATATTATTCAATCTTTACCTTATCCTACTAGTGTGCGGGAAGTTCGTTCTTTTCTTGGACATGCAAGTTTTTATCGAAGATTCATCAAAGATTTCTCCAAAATAGCTTTACCCTTATGCAAGTTGCTACAAAAGGATGTGGCATTTGAATTTGATGAGGCGTGTAAAAAGGCATTTGATACACTAAAGAAACTATTAACTTCTGCCCCAGTTATCCAGCTCCCTGACTGGAACGTACCTTTTGAGATAATGTGTGATGCAAGTGATTATGCAGTCGGCGCTGTATTGGGTCAAAGGACGGGAAGAGCATCTCACACAATTTATTATGCTTCAAGAACATTGAATGATGCTCAGATAAATTACTCTACTACTGAAAAAGAACTTTTAACTGTTGTTTTTGCTTTAGAAAAATTTAGATCTTATTTGCTTGGTACTAAAATTATTGTCTATTCTGATCATGCAGTTCTTCGTTATTTGATGACGAAGAAAGAGGCAAAACCAAGGTTAATCCGATGGATACTTCTCTTGAGTGAATTTGATTTGGAGATCAAAGATAAAAGAGGAAAAGAAAATCATGTTGCAGATCATTTAAGTCGTTTAGTTCATGTGGAGGATGAACTTCGTCTGCAAAAAATGTTCTCCAATGAGCAATTGTTTGCTGCAATTGCGACATTACCCTGGTATGCAAATATTGTAAATTATTTGGTTACTAATATGTTTCCTCATGGTTTGTCAAAGGCTCAAAGAGATAAGCTTAAAAGTGATGCCAAATACTGTGTGGGATGACCCATACCTGTGGAAGCATTGTGCAGATCAAATAATAAGAAGGTGCGTACATGAAAATGAAATTATTTAAATTCTCACCTTTTGTCATTCTTATGCATGTGGAGGACATTTTGGAGCTAAGAGGACGACAAGAAAAGTATTAGAATGTGGTTTCTATTGGCCGTCTTTATTTCGTGATTCATATTCTTTCTGTAAAATATGCAATAATTGCCAAAAGACAGGTAATATATCTCAAAGGAATGAAATGCCACAACATCCTATATTATTTTGTGAAATTTTTTATGTTTGGGGCATCGATTTTATGGGACCGTTTCTTGTATCTTTTGGTTATGTTTATATTTTGCTTGTTGTTGATTATGTATCAAAGTGGGTAGAAGCTAAAGCTACCAGGACTAATGATTCTAAAGTTGTTTCAGATTTTATCAAGTCTAACATATTCTTCAGGTTTGGGATTCCGAGAGCCTTAATAAGTGATCGAGGTACTCACTTTTGCAATCGAACCGTCGAGTCTTTGCTGAAAAAGTACCATGTGACCCACAAGGTGTCAACTGCCTACCATCCACAAACGAGTGGGCAAGCGGAGGTATCAAATAGAGAGATCAAGTCCATTATTGAGAAGATGGTCAATACGAGTAAAAAAGATTGGAGTTTGCGCTTGTATGATGCTTTGTGGGCGTATAGAACTGCTTATAAGACACCTATCGGTATGTCACCATACCGGTTGGTGTTTGGGAAACCGTGCCATTTTTCTGTTGAGTTACAATACAAGGCTTATTGGGCTATCAAGAGTCTCAATATGAAGGCATATGAAAATGGAGAACATAGGAAGTTACAACTACAAGAGCTGGAGGAAATTCGCAATGACGCCTATGAGAATGCTCGAATTTACAAAGAGAAAACGAAAGCTTTTCATGACAAGATGATCTCTAGGAAGGAGTTTCAAGTTGGTCAAAAAGTCCTATACCAGTCACGACTTCGTCTGTTTTCGGGTAAATTACGTTCTCGTTGGATTCGACCTTTTGTTGTTACTAATGTTTTTAATCATGGTGCAGTTGAAATTAAAAGTTTAGCAACATCTAAAGTGTTCAAGGTAAATGGTCAAAGGCTCAAGCTTTTCTTTGAAGGTTTCAAAGTAGAGAATGTGGATGAATTGAACCTTGAGGATCCAACTGATACCATTTGAAGGACGGCACGTCCACGACTATAAACATAGGCAACCCAAGGGGAGTTTGTTCTTATTCTTGCAATTTTTTTTGTTTATTTTTGTCTTTTCTTTGCATTTAGCCTTACATTGGGACAATGTCAGTTTAAATGTGGGGGAGGGGATTTAAATTATTTTAAGCAGTTTCAATTTTTTTTATGTTTCCAAAAAAAAGAGTTTTTATTTTATGTTTTTGTGGTTTTCAATAAAGTTTTATTTTATTTTCAAAAAAAAAGTTTTGTTGTTCAATAATTTTTGGTTGTGTATGTCAAGAGGAAGATTTAACTAAGTTTTAAAAAAATTCATAACATGATTGAATAAATACTCTTTTCAACTTAGAATTAATTAGTATAGTTATTTTCCTTGAGGATGGTTGTGACTAAATTTGGTAGACAAAAGCCGGTGAGATTTTGAGCCTTTAGACTGACACATCAGTCTTACTATTTTTTTTTGATGAGAGTTATTCTTCCATGGACTTGTTTCTCTAGAACTTGCTTAGATTCTCTTCGAGGTCACATCAACACATGCATACATGAATATGATTAATGCCATCTTTGTTATACGCTACATAAGCCAAATAGTCTACCCTAAAATTATTTTTCCTTTGGTTGAACCCCTTTGAGCCTTATTGCTTCTATTTTTGTGAACCCATATTACAAGCTTTAACCTGGAAAAAAATCCTTACCCAGGCCAGAAAACTAGTGGAGCATTATGATATGTATGGGTGTATAAAAATAAGTGTGGGGGTATCTGAATTTTTAATTTGGCTACATATTTTTATTCTCAAATTCTTGAGTTCCATCATGAAAAAAAAATGAAAAAAAAGCGAAAAAAAATGATGAAAATGAAAAAAAAAGAAAATGAAAAAAAGATGATAAGAAAAAGAAAGAAAGAAAAAAAGAAGTAATGAAAAAAAAGTGATGCAGGAATTTACTTTTGATATTCATTTTCATAATTCTTCCTCCAATTCCAATAAAGGGGTATGTTGAATGCTTTAAGGTCAATTTGAAGAAGCTAAATGGGGTGATTGGTTTTATATATTTTATATATGCGAGCTTGAGTTAAATCATTTTTTGCTCCACTAGTTTTGATGGCTTTTGAGCTACACTCCCAAAATATATCCTACCTTAATCCTAAGCCCCGCTACAACCCATAAAAAGTCCTTATGATTTGTGTTATACATGTGATCCAAGTGGTGGAAAATGAGAAGATATGCAAGCTTATGGTAGATCATTTCTATTGGAATGAATTTGAGCGAAACACATACCCTTCAAATATACGAGAGTTGAGTATTTATTCCCGTGAGGGTCTCCAATTTAGTTTACTCTATCTTCAAATAAAATTACTTACTAAGTAATTAGAAGTTGTTTAAGAATATATTTTCATGATATGTTATGGGTTTTAAAGAGCTTGGTTATTCTTTATTTATGGCATTACAACCTTGATTTTCGTTTTTAAAAAAAATAAATAAATAAGAGTTTTGTCCGAGGACGAACAAAAGTTAAGTGTGGGGGTATTTGATGAGAACGTAAAATGTTATATTTTTATCCCTTAGTGTTCACCATTTTTATGCTCATTTTATGACTAAAGGTACTGATTATATTTATATTTTGCTTTAGGATGCAATTGGAGACAGTATGTGCAAAATGGAGCTAAAATATAATTCTGGACAGTTTTGACACTTTTCACCAAAATGGGCATAACTTTCTCATTCGAAAAGCAATGGAGGTGATTCAAAAAGATTTGGAAAGCTGAGACACATGGCTACAACTTTTATATTTTGTGTTTTGCGCAAATCAAGCTACATCATGGACGAAATCAGACTTGAAGTTGGGTCAAAGATGCTGTGAACAAAAATAGGAACCAAAATAACCATTTTTCTACTTGTTCTATGACTTATTCTATTTGGTTTGAGAAGTTGTAACTTTTAGAGGATATGTGGGGAGATATTGTGAGCTTGACACAACTAATTTATGGTGTATAAAAGGGGGTAGAAATCATGAGAAGAAAGACACAACACAACTCTTCTCCTTCTTCTCCAACTTTTCTTTTGAAGTTTTGATGAACATGTGCGGCTAGAAGTCTTGTTGGTCGAAGTGTACGGAAGCCTTGGAATCAGTAAACTTGTGAGATCTAAATTGCTTTATATATTTGAATTATAATTTGAATATTGAATGTTTTTCTATGCCAACTTTCATGATTGTTTTGTTTAATTACTAGGAGGCCTACTAGTTTATTATTCATTTTGATCTACCGCTAAATTAGATATCAAATCCGTAATAGTTTGATGTTTCTAATTTGTGAAGCAACCAAACTTTAATAAACTGCTTTGTTTTATTAGATCTTAGGAGAAAAACGTTTGACAAAATTAAATGCAACCGCTCGTACTTGTATTGTTTTGCTTTATCGACCTCTTTGTTCTTTAAGAAATTGCTAGATTAAATCTATAGTGCTTGCTTAGATTATTTAGTAAGTAAAGTTAATTATGTCGCTTGTATCTGATTAACTAAGCCTAAGAGAGATAGGAAGATACTTCCAACGGTAAATGTTCAAAGTATGATTTAATTTATGCTTGCATCAATGATCAATTTTACGATTTCCAATGGTGAATGTTTACTGAGACCAATATTTGTTCCTTTGATCGACTTTAATTGTTTTTAGTTCTTCTTAAATTATCTATTATCATATTCAAGACTCTCCCCCCTCCTTGTTCACATAACACAAATCTAAACTAATTACTCTCCGTGGGATCGATCCTTACTCTCACTTCTACAAATCATTTTAAGAGTAAAGGTTTTATTTTTAGGTGTACGACAGCACACCATGTATTGATGACGCCTGATATCTAAGCGTTATCAAAGTTCGAAATACCTTTTTTCTATGACGGTTTGGGCTAATTCTGGGCTTTTTATAACGTTTATAAAATAAAGCGTTATTAATATTTTAGAGCGGTGGCAAACTTGTAATATTTTGCAAACTTATTAATATTCACTACACCAAAATAGGCATTTTGTAACACTATTTTTTTTAATGCGTAACAGTTATTACCGTTACAAGTTGTAACATTAATTATCATGACAATAATTTAATAACCGTTACTAAAATACTTATTTTATATTTTATATTTAGTTTATTTTTGGTAACAGTAATAACTGTTATTAAAAATATTATCTCTTCCATTGCATATTATCCCTCTTTAATTTTTTTCCTAAAAAGTGTTATTCCCTCCAAAGCAAGAGTGTTATCAAAATATTTCCCTCCCTCCAAATTTTTTTTTTTACCAAACTATTTCCCTCCAGACTAAATTATCATCGTATATTATAAGGGAAATCACATATCACAGTTTTATTTCCCTCCAGACTAAATTCTTAGTCATCGATCGGGAGCTCTCCCTCGATCCCTCGCTCCCTCCGGCCCTCTCCCTCGCTCCCTCCCTCCCTCCGGCCCTCTCTCTCGCTTCCTCCCTCCCTCCCTCCCTCCGGCCCTGGACGTACGGTTGCTCTCACGCGCTCTCTTCCTCCTGGGACGTCTGAGTAAAGTGGCAGCCACAACTATTATCCTTCGACGATGCCCCAAAGCACCACAAGGGCACCGACGAAGTTAGTAATTAATCTCTCTTTTTGTCTCTCTCTCTCTTATTCTTGGGTCTGATGGTTAATCTTTGTTACGTCCCCTAATTCATCTACAGGAAGAACTAATCTTTGATTTGAGGACTTCAAAGAGAAAGAAGGGATAAAGAAGAAGATGTGGGTTCCTAATTATTTCGTTAGGGTTTGCAATTTCATCAGGGTTTATGGTTTCTAATTGGGTTTGCAATTTCATTAGGGTTTAGGGTTTCGAATTGATATTTCCTTTATGATTTTTTTTCACAGATTTTCTTACAACATCTATCATCTCCCCAAGAAGGAACTGCAAAAAAATTGACACTTGGCACCAAGGTGATGATCAAATTTTTAATTATTTTATGTGTTTAATATTTTACTTTTTTACATCTATTTTATGGCTATGCTCATATTGTAGGTTGTCATAGTGATCTCATGGCTGATGCTTTGTTATTTTAGATTTTGCTTATGCTTTGATTTCTTAATAGTTTCCCTACAGTTTTTGATTATTTGCTTTGATTCTTATTAGGGCATGATTTTTTGGTTGATTAAATTAGGAACTCACATCTTCTGGATTAAATTAGGAAATACCTTTAAAATGTCTTGTTGTTCAATCGAGACAAATAAGGTAATGTCCTTTGATTTCATGACGATAAAATTGGTACGTGTCACACACGATTGCATCAACTTGATTACACATAAAGCTTCCTTTCTGATCACTTGCATTATAGTATATGTACAAAGATGTCCGAAACCTATTATGTAGAACATCTAATTATAACACAGTTGATAAATGAGTTGAAGCTGGTGAACAAAAGAAGCTTAATGAAAACTCTTTTGCGGTTTCCATTTATCAATAAATCCTTGATTAAGAACTAACACTCCAGCTATAGCTGTGTTTATGATGCTATGTTTAGCTTGACACAATGTTGGCCTACTACTGAAGGACTTAAGATCAGCTGCATGTCCAGGCCCATTGACCTCTCTGAATGCCATTTCCCTATCCACCGGTGAGTCTGGCCCGGATCGAGAGATGAAGCTACTAAAAAAGTTTCAACATATATATGTTCTGATATAGTTAACTTTGAGCCACGAAGTCCCCATTGACCTACTTACCTTCTGCATACAAAATCAAAAATCGAGAACTGATGTGTTTCCTAATTTCTCATAAGAAACCCAGAGAAGCTATATATGATCTCTCTAAGAAATCACATCTATGTGGTCTACTTATTTGTTATTGCTTTTGCCAATATCAAGACTTCTAAGCCTCTACAAAATATAACTGTTGCTGGTATTTATATAACAATACAGGTAATTTGCCTATTTAATTGACAGTAGGCTGGACCAGGAAAAGCCTTCTTTGATGTTGTTCAATTAAGGAAATCTATTGGGGCTCATGGAATGGCAGTCTCCAATTTGGTAAATATTTAAACTTATTTTGCTGTGATATGAGGTGGTTGCTAATCCCTTAAACAAATAGCTTGCTTTCAATAATTCATGTTCCAATTTTTTCCCTTCCCGGCTTATAGAAGCGGCTCTGACAATCCTCATTTGCCACATAATCATGAGCAAGATCAAGTTGTATATACTGGGACTCATGATAATGATACGGTGAGTGTCCACCACATTGATCTGATCTCTTCCGTAACAAATGATTTAGTTTCTGTAAGCAGTGGTATTAGGTTGTTAAGCTCTTCTTTTCTGTTACCTGTAATTATCTTCTCTTGTCTTTTGTAGACACAAAAGCTGGAAGTGTTCGGGTTGCGATAAATTCTTTCAAGAGGTCCATCTTTATGGTAGTACTAGTAAACTTTCTGCAGCTTACAGAGAGAAAAATGATGACATGCCACATGTTTATGGAATAGCTGGATAGTCTCATGCATGTCGAAGAGATTTTCGAGTGCTGGTGTTTCTGGCTCCACTGCAAATGATGTCTTTAATAGTTTGATGTATTAAACAATATGTTGGTGATTCTACTGATTTTTTAAATATAGAATAATTGTTTGGACAAAGAATGTTGGATGATTTTATCACACTTTACAGAGAAGATTTTTGTAACACTATTGTGCTTGGTTGAGTAATAAAATGAGTTTTGATTGTAATATTTTTTTTCTTTTATGTGTATATATCGAGAAGCTATGATTTTCAAGCATCAACATTTTATATTTTTTTTGGAAAAATATTATGATTTGTAACAGTTATTTTTGTGACAAAACTAGAGAAATATGTGTTACAAATTGGTAAAATCGACCATTTGTAACAGTTAAATCCATGACAAAATTTTCAACCAAGTTTTAAACCGTTAAAAAATTTGTATCGTAACAGTAATTAGTGTCACAAATTTTTTGTTGTCACGATACAAAATGTTATAAAATTAGAATTTGTAACATTTATTATTGTTACTGAAATTTAATTTCATCACAGATATTACCGTGACAAAAACTGTTACAAAAATAGTTTGTCACAGTTATTACCGTGACAAAAAAGCGTGAAAACAATTTGTCACACCTGATTAGTCACGGTAAATAACGTGACAAAAATTATTTGTCACGGTAATAACTGTTGGCAATCTCCTGTTTTGGTGTAGTGATATTATAAGCGTTCGAAATACCTTCTTTCCATTTCCCCTCTCCTCCTCCTCTTCCTCTTCCTCCGCTCCCATGCTCAGAATTAGGGTTCGATCCAGCGTCTGATCCATCCGTCCGATCCCCTCCGCCATGGACTCCGGCGGGGCCTCCGGCGCCCTCTTCTCCGTCGACCCCCTCGGAAGAGGTTCGTCTTCTCCGCCAATAATTTTTTCTCTTCGGCCGCTGTTGGAGGAAGACGAGGTCGTCCACTTCTCCTTCCCCCAGAACGACGCCAGGGAGAAGTTCGGCAGGTGAGCGCGAAGACGGCGGCCGCCACGTCCGAGATCGTTCGCTTCTCGACCAAGAGATCGGGAGAGGTCCGTCTACAAGCCCGACGTTCTTAGTTTTGCCATTTAGGTCAAGATTCGAACACACTGGTACTTTTCAAAATTTTACCACTGAATCAAATGCTCTAAACTAAGAATTTTTTTGATTCTAGTACATCTCATACTATTCCAATGCATATATTAAAATTGGACTCGGTAACACCTCTTTTGGGTCAGTTGAGCTAGCAAAGATTAAATGTGATGCTCGAAGTTTCATATATTAGTTGTATAAAGTTATCAATGTAGTGTCACTACTAGAAAACTCCAATTACCCTCTCATTTGGCATTGTTATCGCAATGCCTTTTTACAAGAGAGTGGAAGATGGAAAGGAAAAAAAGGATATAAATTGAATTTCTATGATGGGTTGTCTTTTAAGTAAATGTTCTAAGCTTTTAGATGGGGATGTCTTATTCCTTTTCAGAAATTGACAAAAGTACTTAAAAGGATTTTGGTTGGCTACTCCATATTAAGATGAGTTAGATAATACCTAAATTTGATACATATAGAACTTCTAAGCTTTGACCAGATCATATTTTATAGTTCTACATGATGCCACCAGCTTCTTTTTCTTCGTATCCTCATGTGGTTGGCATCAGTTAATGATGTTGGATGGAGAGCCTTACTTGCTCATGTGGTTGGCATCAGTTATTTGATACTTTGTTGCTTCTTTCTTGAACTAATGTGAAGGCTATTCCTGGTTATGTGCTTCTTCGTTCTATTAAGGACTCCCTTGGAAATTTTAAGGGCACTAACCTAAAGTGCAGGTCAAATGTGTCTATATGCCTCTGGAAGAGGTTAATCTACACTGGTGAAATGTATTAAGTGTGTTCATGCAGAGACTCATGTACAGTTTATGTATATGTTTGTTGATTAGCTCTATGCTCTGTTGAGTAATTACTTGACTGCAAGTATGCTCAAGTTCATGATTAACAAGTACTAGCATCACTTTTTTTCTTGGAGTTTATATATTGTTTTGATAATGGATTTAAAAGTTTACATAGTCCTATTCTGCAAGCAAGTTTTCTACTGCATAATATGGTGTTTTCTGATTGCTTTCCAGTAACTTCAGCTAGAGTTTAGCTATCTCCTGCATGTTGATCGGATAGCAGTCGCTCGTTGGTCCTGCAAATGCTCTCTGTGCTAGTATCAAGTTGAAGGCTTGTGTCTGGCGGGACGCATCCCAGAAGTTTCTTCTATTAGTTTTGGAGCACCAGTACGTACAAACATAAGAACTAGTGGGTTGACAGATGCGGTGGTGACGTCATCTTTACTGGAAACAGTAAGCATCTCAAATATGCTATAACAAGCAAATAACTTTCCTCCCTTCATGTAACTGTGTCTTATTGCTTCAGCAAACATGCAAGTTTCTCTAACCTACTGTAGTGGATCTGATACGAGTTTCATGTGATGTTCACAGGTAAAAAGTGGTGATCTTATATCATACGGGCTCATTCCAGAATTTATTGGACACTTTTCGAAACTTGTTAGTTTGTCAGCTTTAAACTAGGGCCAACTTGTCCAGGTAACACCTTATTCGTAGTCTTTTTATTCTTGCCTTGGTGATTAATGATGATGTAGTTTCTTTTAAGTAACTTTAGCATTTATTTTATTTTATTGCTTATTCCTTTGGTTGATTTAACAATATGACTCTAATTTTTTCCTTAGCTCGTCTTTTTGGTATTGAAGTTGGCTTGGTTACAGTTGAACTTACATATAGCACACAAAGTATTGATGCCAACTAATTTACTATCCCATGCATGAAGTCCAATTGTTGTCACCTTACTTGCTTGGAGATCTTACGTACGTTGTAGTGTGTGGATCTCATTCTATTGATCTGTATATAATTAGGAAATTAACATGATTCCTATTTCAGGTCCTAACAGAGCCAAAAAATGCTCTTGGCAAGCAATGCAAAAAAGTTGTTTGGTATGAACAATATGGGTGCGGACATCTCCATATTTGATGTCTTGCATTACAAAGTATTTCAGCCTCGGCACCAGCAAGGGCTAGATCATCCGCCACGACTTCGGCCTCAGCGACTCCTTCGGTCCGTCCCCAAATCTAATATATTCATATATGTTGTTTAACTCCTTTCTCTTGATATTTCATGATTAGATTTGATTTTTAGGCCTGACAATTATATGGACTGATTTGGTTGTCTTCTCTTTTTCTCAGGATTTCACTGGTGTTCCGGTTGTCGTTGATCTTTCATGATTATTGGTTATGTGGCCAAGTTTTGATTTGGACAATTTTGGCAGTTGTAAATATATATATGTATTTGGATATTCTATTTTGAGAATGTAATGAAGATCTTGATATGTACTCTATTTTGAGAAATGTAATAAAGATGGTGATGTATAATGTTAAGTTTTTGGAATGTAATATATAATGTGCAGTATAGAGCGTTATAAATATGCTAATTTGAATAGTATAAAGTGTTATAAATGTGCTGCATTGAGCCTATACATATTATCTATTCATAACGTTTTATAAAAGTCATGAATTGTGCACTATATATTAAATATTCATAACGCTTTTATAGAACCTATTCATGACGGATTTTTTATAACGCTTTTAGAAAATATTTATACCACCCGTTTTCATAACGGTTGCTTTGAAAAAAAACGTCATGGTTTGTCATTAATGACACTTTTTAGCCGTCATTAAAAGAATTTTTTGTTGTAGTGAAAGGACATTGATTTTGAAATTTCTATGAACGATAATAGAGCATATATGCTTATCAAAATTATATTGAGAAAAAAGTTCAAGTTTTGTAGAAAGGTCGCCAAAATAGTTTTAGGGGTGACACAACAATGACATATCATCATTAAACGGTATATTAGCAATATGTCATTCCATATGGGATCGGATGAGCGAAAGTTGGACTTTTTGATCAATTTTTTTATCAAAATTCGTCGATCCGGATCGTCTCGAGTTTGGAAAAGGGTATATGTTATTCCTAACCTAATTTGGGTTATATGGTGGTGCATGTGAGAGTTCACAAAAAGGAGCAAGTTTTCAATAAGAGGAACAAGGTGATTGAAGAGTACGCAATTGATTCGAAATAAATTATTCGAGGAGTTCTACATCGTTCTATCTTCATGATCTCGTTCTTCGGCAACTAGCTATTCTCCACTTTACTCATTTCTATTCACTATGAAGTTATGGTGTTCCGTTGATGGATCAGTTGGAGGAGATGGTGTATTCCTTCATTTCACTAGCAGTTTGGTGTTCCGTTGATGGATCAGTTGGAGGAGATGGTGTATTCCTTCATTTCACTAGCAGTTTGGACTCTCATCGTCTTGTAGTTTTCTCCCAATTTAGATTTTTAACATATAACTTATTTATTCACGGATTGTTGAGATTGTGCATTTGGTATACTGTGATTGTGCATTTGCATGTTATTATAATTTAGTTCAGTACTCACATGTTTTTTTTGGTCGAAACCAGTTAGTATTTCTGATGTTGCATTCCTAGCTCCGCTAACAACAAAAAGGACAACAATATGTACTTTCTTTTATTTGAAGGGCAAAAGCAGGAGCGGGTTGGGCTCCAGCCCACCCACCAAAAAAATTTATATTCTTTTTTTCCATAAGTTATATATATATATATATATATATTTTTTTTTTTTTGAAGCAATGGGTACTTGTGGTGAACTCGCCTCCACTGAGGCTCGAACTCCCGACCACTTGGGCTGCATGCATCTCTCTTAACCACTAGGCTAGAGGTCATATATATATATATATATATATATATATATGGGTTAGTCCATCTCTAGCCCACCCTAGTCCATTGTAGTCTACCCCAGTTTTAATTTCTGGACCCATCCATGGGCAAAAGGTTTTAAATTTGTTGTGTGAACATTATAGCCACAAAGTGTACAAGAAGGCATCAAGTTGCAAAATCTGAACACTAATAAAAATTATATATGTTTGAGGTATCAAGCTGCAAATTCATGGACAAAATTTTTTGTACCAAAGTTATGCCACGAAACACAGTAGGTGTGTTGTTGTTATATACGGCCTACTTTTGCTGACACAATCTGTTAATATCTTATATGTGGATCCGCTACAGACACAAGGAATCAAGAACTGTACTTGACCAGGTTCTTCTTAAACACTGTGGACAAGGGCATGTAACTGTTTGCAAAGGGGCTAATTAGTGTTTAGACCCTGAGTTTTATATCAACTTAGAATTTAAGTCCTAACATATTCAATTGGAGAGTTTGGATTCTGAATATTTCTTCTTCTTTTTCTATTATATCCTTCTCTCAATGCATGAGAATAAATTTTTTAATATAAAATGGAGGGATAATGGAAAAGATTGAAAAAATAAATAAAATTCAGAACATAAACTTTCTAATTGGACATGTTAGGGCATAAATTTTAAGATGATATAAAATCCAGGGTCTAAACTCTAATTAGCCCATTTGCAAAGCAACAAACCATGAAATTGCATAGGAAGGCCTCGGTTACTGACTTAGCTAGTTATTGCCAGACACAAACAGGAGTAAAACATTTGACAAATGTCTATCCAAACTTGCAAACTTGATAATGAAGCTTCTAATACGATAACTTGGATACTTGATTGTTTACAAACGCTAGAAAGACGACAACTCCAAAGAACGTCTTACTATTAGGCCGGCACAATGCTACTCTATAGAAATACAAAAAAGAACTTTTTTTAACCACTCTAAAAAATGATAATTTTAACATTTTAGAGGTCATGTTACTAAAGTTTCTAAAAAAATCATAAAAGTATAAATCTAGAAGTAAAATTTTCATATTAGTAATATATACGGACACTACAAAAATACTACAATAAGGAGAAGAGGACTTTGAGAGGAGGAGGAGTTGGGGTCGGCGGCGGCGTCTTCCGGGTTGGGTCATCTTCGTAGAGGAGGGCCGAGCGGAGAGGAGGCTCGCCGGAGTGTCGTCGGCGTCTTCGAGGTCAAAACCGACGTCGGGTTGTCGTCGTAGAGGAGGGCTGAGCAGAGAGGGGGCTCGCCGGAGAGGGGCTTTGGTCGGGGAGGGGGAGGAGGAGGAGGAGGGCGGATTTGATCGAGGAGGAGGAGGTTTGGGAAAAGAAAATTTGGGTTGAAAATTTCAGAATAAAAACGAAAGGCTATGTTAGATTTTTTTTTATTGTACCCTGTCGATTCATGAGATGAGAACATAAATTAAATTGATTGCGGAAGCGTACCTGAATTCATTGCTTGGCTTGATGGATGTTGAAGCGATCGTCTCTTTATTGGGTTCGATCTTCCAACTTGCTACGACCATTAATGACAAAGGTGAATCCGAATCCTTTGTCCCTCTCTTTCTGTTGATGGGGATGCAGAAGAGAAAAAAAGAGAACCTCTCTTTTGGTGGCCGTATAAGTTGGGGACCAACATATTTATATATGTGTTGATATTTCTAATTTGGCCCCTCATCAAATTAGAATTATCTCCGGTATCTACACTTAATTCCATGACAATTATACCCTTAAGCCAATTTCCAAATAGACCACTTTAATTTGGCTTAATTATTTAGATAGCCCAAACACAATTAATTTTACATGTGTGGCCCCTTAATTATTGAATAATTCCGACAGGCTATTGTTTCAATTTTAATTGTGACTAGCGACGGAAGTCTTCTGTTGCTAAGTAGTCGCTATATATTTAGTGACTGGCTAGCGACGGATACAATTATACAACGACGAAAAACAGATATGTATTTCATATGAAATGTCTGTCACCTATTCGTCACTAATCAGTCGTTACTCAGCGACCGTTCTTGTTCCGTCGCTATTTTACTGTATATTTGTAGTGGGAGATTAAAGTTTTGAGACCTTTCAGTTCTCTGGCCATGTACAATCGTACAACCTGTACATGGTCATAAACGATCATGGCCGTCACTGTAGAAATACAATAGTAAAAAGAGATTATTAATTTCTGCAGAATTTGTGTGGATATTTCACTCTTCTTCATGTACAACAAAATTTATGTAACTTTGGAGAGTATATTTTGCAAAAGATTGGCAAGTTGAATTTAGGAACAATGTACGATAGAGAAATTAACTTAGACCTCAATAGTGATGTAAGCACTAAGCATAAATGCAGGTCAATTTTGATACAAGGAAACAAACTTAATTAGACTTCAAAATAGTGTTATGTCTCGTGCTCCAATCTACTTCCATGCATTTATTTTCCCCATACATATTGTAGTGTCCAACATGAAACTGGTCTGATGATTTTGAAGAGAGGTTCAGATCTGAAAACGGGATTGGAGTTTCATCTTGTACACAGTCGGTCTGAGAGGTTGGGTTGCCCTAAGCCGGGCATATGTTGCACCTTGAGATATAAATATAGAGTAATGATATTCCTACCTCCAATTGTCCCTCCAATCCTTCCGCGTTATGTGACAGCTGACGTTGCATGTTAAATAATATTATGTGTCATCTGACATGGCCGATGACATGACAAATTTTAACCCAAATGTTAATTACCCAATTTTGTCCATGTTAATTTAATGTTATATATATTAAATTAATGTTAATATTAATGTTAATTAATGTTAATGTTAATATTATTATAAATATTATATTAATCTATAATATTAATGTTATATTAATATAATATAATTAACGTAATTTTAATTATTTTAATGTTATGTTAATGGTAACATTAATTTTTAATGTTAATTTTAATATTAATTTGAATTTAAATTTAAAAATATTTAAGTCAGCTGCCATATCAACATGTCCGTCAGCTGCCACGTAAGGAGGGACGATTGGATGTACAATTTAAAGGAACAAATAGCATTATTCATAATACAGGTTGAAGCTGCATTTGAATTGAGCTAGTCCTAAAACAAATGAGAGGGTTGTCCGGAGGAGAGTTGTCCGATTCGAAGTCTTGTCGAACTTATCCTGAACTAATTAACAAGGTTGCTGTTCTCGTTTCCAACCTAGGACCTCCTCTTGCCTAACCTTCCGTTGTAGCTATATACCATTGTTGCAGAAGAACTAAATAATCTGCTACAACTATCTCATATCTCATAAACAAGAAATTACCAATCTTTACCAAAACCGTAACTTTAATTAAGGTATGATACATATCTATATACAATAAACATACATGTATACAATCATGATCAATCTCAATCATCCGAGATTAAACAAGTAGAGCCACTTGTAGCTTGGGACCAGATGATGAGCATCTGTCACCAAGCCGTCCTGAGCTGTTCATAACCATCTTGCTGCTGTTAATGCTGGCACAATGTGATTCATCCAGTAGCATAGTACCAAAATTATAGGACAAAATAATTCTTTTAACACTGACCCACCAATAATTAGTGCAGTGGGCATCTTTGATCTGGTCTAAAGAAAACACTCAAATCACTGCAGGCACGTATCAACTAAGGTTCAAAAACTCGGTTTCGATTTCGATTTCGATTTCGGTTTCTGGATTATATCAATAGTTTTGAATTATTCGGTTTCGAAACTTTCGATATCGGATGGGTATTGACCGATACTTGGACACATTCCTTAATTAGCATTATACAAAGAGCGTTGCTACACTGACCACACGCGGGCTAGCGTACCGCCATGTGGCACCTCCCATTGGAAGGTCAACCGGCGTGGGATCCATGTCAGCAATTGGGATTCGACCATGTAGGCGGGCAGGCCAGCCCGCCTGTGTCCAAGTAAGCATTTCCGTTATATAAACAATGTTGGAACTCTTGCTTTAGTTCCACTTTGTAAGTATTTCAAATACACCATAGACAAAGGAAAGAGACTTTTGTTTAGTCCCACATCGCTTAAACCTACACTTGTGAGTGGGTATATATGTTTACACCTTCTACATGGTTGTGATGATTGGGTAGTAAGAGGGGTGCTCGCGCGCCCGGGGGGCATTGGGCTAGAATGCACCCGGCTTGGAGGGAAGCTCCAGAAAACCTTAATGCGCATGTGCGGGCACGTCGCACGCGCAGGGGGGGGTGCAATCCGGGCTATTTAGCCTCGCGCACTCTATTATTCATTCGTTCTTCACAGAAAGAACACACCGTTGAGATCCAAAACCACCAAATAGAGAGAGATCAGAAACGCTGCCGTTCGTCTTCTTCCCTGTTCGATTGTAGGTTGCAGATAGGTACTGCTATCTGTAACTCGTTTGTATCCTGGAGGAAAGTCGTCGTTCGAGCCTTACAGTTACGATAAGGGGCGAATATTTTCTTGGGGACAGTGATTCACACGCCTCAACGATTCCGAGTTTTGTTCCACGAAGCTTCTACTCCAACAATCTCAAAAAGATGGCTTCTCAGAACAATGATCTCGCTGCTGCTCCTGGATCCGTTCAATCTCGTTCAAGGCTTCCTGACGTTTCGAAAATTAAAGTTTTCAACGGTACCCACTTCAAACGTTGGAGGGAGAGGATCTATGTCAGCCTGGACGTGCTGAACTATGCGAAGTACCTGACTGAACCTGAACCTGAAAAGCCGGCGGCTATGGAGTTCGATTCGGCTAACATAGAAGATGTTGCCAACGCTTTCGATGATTTCCAAAAGCTGCACGATGAGTGGCAGCAAGGAAACAAGGTATGCCGATACACTATTCATATAAATCAGCTTACGAAATCTGGAAAAATATGAATAAGAAGTATATAATCGAAGATGTTGGTACTCAAAAGTACGCTATGGGAATTATCTTAAATTCCAGTTTGTTGACTCTAGAGATATCTCTTCTCAAATCATTGAATTTCAAGTTCTTTTAAATGATTTGAAAACTGAGGATATTGAACTCCCTGATGCTTTCGTCTCTGGTTGTTTGGTTGAGAAACTACTTGAATCATGGAAAGACTACAAGGACAAGGTGAAGCACAAGAGGAGGCAGATGAGTCTGGAAGACGTGATTATTCATGTCCGGATTAAAGAAAAACAGGAAACTTGACGCAAGATTAGCTACGGAGTTTGACTCTAAGGCTAATATTGTGGAAGGAAATCTCAGTTCTAGTTCTAAAAGGTTTAGGAGAAATCCTAAGAAAACTGATAAGAAATCTTCTATTTCGAAGACTAACAATTCCCGTCCTTTTAAGAAGAATAAAGAAATTGTTATGTTTGTGGAAAACTCGGACATCATGCTTTTCAGTGCAGGCACAAGAAGGATGGAGACAACAAAGATGTCACTCCGAAAGCTAATATAGTGAAGGATGATGTCTTTGCTGCTGTTGTCTCTTTTGTGAACATGGTGACTGAGAAAAAGACTGGGTTATTGATTCTGGAGCAACCCGTCACATCTGTGGTGACTTAAAGTCTTTCTCAGAGTACACCAAAGTGAAGGATGGAGAAGAGCGAGTCTATATGGGTGACTCTAGGCCTCTACCCGTCCTGGAAAAAGGCACAGTTCTTCTCAACTTGACTTATGGGAAAACCCTTTCACTGGGTACATACTGCATGTTCCTGACATTCGCTGCAATCTGATCTCTGTGTCACTTTTGGTTCAAGCTGGAATCAAAGTGAACATGGAATGCAACAAGGTAGTGCTTTCTAAGAATGAGACATTCATAGGAAAGGGTATTGTAACCAGGGTTTATTTCTTTTGAATGTACTCAAAACTGTTATTAATGAAAATTCTGCTTCTTCTGCTTACATGGTTGACTCTTTTGATTTGTGGTATGGTAGACTAGGACATATTTCTGCACCTTATATTAAGAAATGAGAAAAACTGGTTTATTGCCTAACATCACTAAACCAACGAATGATAAGTGTGAAGTATGTGCTGAAGTTAAAGCCATCAAAAAGGGTTTTTACTTGTTGTTTCTATAGATAATACTGATTTGCTTTCCTTAGTTCATACCGATCTTGCGAATTTAGAAGCTTAATGTCTAGAGGAGGGAAATATTATTATATTACCTTTATAGATGATTACTCTAGATACACGAAAGTATATCTCCTCAGAAACAAGCATGAAGCAGTAAGATGTTTCTGAAATATAAAGCTGAAGTTGAGAATCAACTAGATAGAAAATTAAAAGGCTTAGGTCAGATAGGGGAGGTGAATATGAGTCTAATCCCTTTGCTGACCATTGTGAACAACTTGGCATAATTCATGAGACTACCCCCATATTCACCTGAATCGAATGGGGTAGCTGAAAGAAAGAATAGAACCTTGAAAGAGATGATGAATGCTATGCTGGTTAATTCAGGTGCACCCCTGAACTTGTGGGGGAAGCCATCCTATCTGCTTGTTTTGTTCAGAACAGAATACCTTATAAAGCAACTGGCAAGACACCCTATGAGTTATGGAAAGGCTATACGCCTAACCTAAATATCTCAGAATGTGGGGGTGCCTCGCCAAAGTTCTGTTAGTAGGACCTAAAAAGACAAAATTAGGTTCTAGAACTGTTGATTGTGCGTTCATTGGTTATGTTAATAATAGTGCTGCTTATAGATTTTTGGTGGTTAAGAGTGACTCTTACCAGGTTGCTGTCAATACTACTATGGAAACCAAAAACTGATTTCTTCGAAACTATTTTTCTTGGAAGACTAGTCTCGAAAGAACTGTTAACCATACCGAACGTATCTCTGAGACTCCTGAAATTCAGAATTTGAATTGAGAAGGAGTAAAAGAGCGAGGATATCCACCAATTTTGGTGATAATTTTCACATGTTTCTTGTGGATGATGATCCGATAACCTATGATAATGCTATCATTCTAGAGATGCACCTTTCTGGATAGAAGCAATCAACAGTGAGTTAACCTCAATTATGTCTAATCATACTTGGAAGTTGTTGATTTACCTCATGGTGCTAGAGCTATAGGTTGCAAATGGATCTTCAAGAAGAAACTAAGCAGATGGCTCTATTGATAAATACAAGGCTAGGTTGGTTGCAAGGGATTCTCCCAGAATAAAGACAGACTATTTTGACACTTTCACCCCTGTGACACGAATCTCTTCTATTAGGATTTTAATTGCATTGGCAGCAGTTCATAAGTTAATTATCCATCAAATGGATGTGAAAACTGCTTTCTTAAATGGTGATTTAGAGGAGGAGATTTATATGTCACAGCCAGAAGGTACTATTGTACCGGGTAGTGAGAAGAAGTATGCAAACTAGTTAAGTCTTATATGGGTTGAAACAGGCACCTAAACAATGGCATGAGAAATTTGATTCTGTGATGGTGTCTAATGGATTCCTGATCAATGATGCAGACAAATGCGTATACTATAAGTCTTTTAATAATCTTATATTATGCTTTCTCTCTATGTGGATGACATGCTTATTTTGGGACCTAACCTTGATATTAAATGAGACCAAAAGATTTTTAGCTTCAAATTTTGATATGAAAGACCTTGGTGAAGCTGATGTAATCTTAGGTACTAAAGTTGTAAAGACAAAAGATGGTCTTACATTGTGTCAAGAACACTATGTCGAGAAATTTTTGAAAAGATTTGGATATTATGACTGTAAGAGGGTGTCGACGTCATATGATGCTAATATCCATCTTAAGAAAAATAAAGGACATAGTGTCTCTCAGAAGGAATATGCCCAAATTATTGGTAGCTTAATGTACTTGATGAACTGTACGAGGCCTGACATAGCTTATGCTGTTGGCAGACTGAGCAGATATACTCAGAGTCCTAGTAAGGAACACTGTGTTGCCATTGAGAGATTAGCCAAGTACTTAAAAGGTACCATTAATCATGGGATATCTTTCAAAGGGTCCCCACCTGTGTTAGAGGGTTATTGTGATGCTAACTGGATCTCAGATTCAGATGAGATCAAATCCACTAGTGGTTATGTGTTTACCCTTGATGGGGATGCAGTGTCTTGGAAATCTACCAAGCAAACATGTATAGCTCGTTCAACCATGGAGTCCGAGCTAATCGCCTTAGAGAAGGCATGTTCTGAGGCTGAGTAGCTTAGAAACCTCTTAGCGGATCTTCCCATTAGTGTAAATGCCCCTCCTCCTGTGCCTATGCATTGTGATTGTCAAGCTGCTATCGCAAAGGCAAGAGCAAGATTTACAATGGTAAAAGTAGACATATACGTCTAAGACATACAGTGGTAAAACAGCTGTTAAATTCGGAGTTATATCCTTGGATTATGTGAGGTCAGAGTTGAATTTGGCCGATCCTCTGACCAAACCACTTAATAGGAGGCAAGTGGAAGATACGTCGAGGGGAATGGGACTTATGCCTAAAACAGAAAACAAGAGTGATGGTAACCCCACCTATTTGATTGGTGATCCCATGACTTAGGTTCATAGGGGTAAGAACAAGTCACTGGTTGTTTTTGTGTACTATCGACTATTGTACTTGAGATGTTCCATTCCTATGACGAGATAGTACTGTAGTATTATGAATACAACTACTGCAATGAGAAGGTTGAGCTTTCCTCTTAATAGAATCCATATCCCAAATCTTGAGGTGGTGTGTCTAAACTGCAGTACACACTTGATGGAAATCTACCTATACGAGTGAGGAACTGGGTCGGTTCCTATGAAAGCCTTTGGCAGGCTTTCTAGAGCACTCATAAAAAACCAGGAATCAGCGCAGGGCCAAAAAGCGCAAAACCGCAGAACAGTGAAGTACTAAGAATTACAATGTCGATGTGAGTCCTCTGTTCACATTTAAGGTTGTTGGTTCATAGAAACTTATTTCACCAACCTCCTGTGAACAAGTTTTGCTATCCTAATGGCTGGTTCATAGCTGAAAGGCACCAGTACTTAGGCATTGTGTTCGTGCTACGGCTAGCAGATAAGACAACCACATATTTCAAATATGTGGGGGAGGTGTATTCGGTATAGACATAGCATGTGTGGTGTATTTTGAAATAGTAGGGATTGTTGGAACTCTTGCTTTAGTTCCACTTTGTAAGTATTTCAAATACACCATAGACAAAAGAAAAGATACTTTTGTTTAGTCCCACATCGCTTAAATCCCACACTTGTGAGTGGGTATATATATGTTTACACCTTCTACATGGTTGTGATGAGTGGGTAGTAAGAGGGGTACTCGCGCGCCCGGGGGGCATTGGGCTAGAATGTACCCGATTTAGAGGGAAGCTCCAGAAAATCTTAATACGCATGTGCGGGCACATCGCACGCGCAGGGGGGGTGCAAATTCGGGCCGTTTAGCCTCGCGCGTAGGCGGGACACGACCCTACTTTTTGCATTTTCTCTTGGTAGTGAGCCCGCAATTTATGCGGTCCATTATTTAACCGCTACTACTCATTCAGCACGTCTCATACACGTTCCTGATTCTCCCCCTGAGATTTGGTTCACGATCTAACAGTTTTAGAGTTTTGTAACTCTATTTATTCATTCGTTCTTCACAGAAAGAATACACCGCTGAGATCCAAAACCACCAAATAGAGAGAGATCAGAAACGCTGTCGTTCGTCTTCTTCCCTGTTCGATTGTAGGTTGCAGATAGGTACTGCTATCTGTAACTCGTTGTTGTATCCTGGAGAAAAGTTGTCGTTCGAGACTTACAGTTACGATAAGGGGCGAATCTTTTCTTGAGGACAGTGATTCACACGCCTCAACGATTCCGAGTTCTGTTCCACGAAGCTTCTACTCCAACAATCTCAAGAAAAGATGGCTTCTCAAAACAATGATCTCGCTGCTGCTGCTGGATCAGTTCTATCTCGTTCAAGGCTTCCTGACGTTTCGAAGATTGAAGTTTTCAACGGTACCACTTCAAACGCTGGAGGGAGAGGATCTATGTCAGCCTGGACGTGCTGAACTATGCGAAGTACCTGACTGAACCTGAACCTGAAAAGTCGGCGGCTATGGAGTTCGATTCGGCTAACATAGAAGATGCTGCCAACGCTTTCGATGATTTCCAAAGCTGCACGATGAGTGGCAGCAAGAAAACAAGGTATGCCGATACACTATTCTAAACACCTTGTCGAATGAGATCTTCGATATATACTATTCATATAAATCAGCTTACGAAATTTAGGAAAATATGAATAAGAAGTATATAATCGAAGATGCTGGTACTCAAAAGTACGCTATTGGAAATTATCTTAAATTCCAGTTTGTTGACTCTAGAGATATCTCTTCTCAAATCATTGAATTTCAAGTTCTTTTAAATGATTTAAAAACTGAGGATATTGAACTCCCTGATGCTTTCGTCTCTGGTTGTTTTATTGAGAAACTACCTGAATCATGGAAAGACTACAAGGACAAGGTGAAGCACAAGAGGAGGCAGATAAGTCTGGAAGACGTGATTATTCATGTCCGAATTGAAAAACAAAACGGGAAATTTGACGCAAGATTAGCTACGGAGTTTGACTCTAAGGCTAATATTGTGGAAGGAAATCCCAGTTCTAGTTCTATTCGGTTTAGGAGAAATCCTAAGAAAACCGATAAGAAATCTTCTATTCCGAAGACTAACAATTCCCGTCCTTTTAAGAAGAATAAAGGAAATTGTTATGTTTGTGGAAAACCCGGACATCATGCTTTTCAGTGTAGGCACAAGAAGGATGGAGACAACAAAGATGTCACTCCGAAAGCTAATATAGTGAAGGATGATGTCTTTGCTACTGTTGTCTCTGTTGTGAACATGGTGGCTGAGAAAAAAGACTGGGTTATTGATTCTGGAGCAACCCGTCACATCTGTGGTGACTTAAAGTCTTTCTCAGAGTACACCCAAGTGAAGGATGGAGAAGAACGAGTCTATATGGGTGACTCTAGGCCTGTACCCGTCCTGGAAAAAGGCACAGTTCTTCTCAACTTGACTTCTGGGAAAACCTTTTCACTGGGTAACGTACTGCATGTTCCTGACATTCGCTGCAATCTGATCTCTGTGTCACTTTTGGTTCAAGCTGGAATCAAGGTGAACATGGAATGCAACAAGGTAGTGCTTTCTAAGAATGAGACATTCATAGGGAAAGGGTATTGTAACCAGGGTTTATTTCTTCTGAATGTACTCAAAACTGTTATTAATGAAAATTTTGCTTCTTCTGCTTACATGGTTGACTCTTTTGATTTATGGCATGGTAGACTAGGACTTGTTTCTGCACCTTATATTAAGGAAATGAGAAAAACTGGTTTATTGCCTAACATCACTAAACCAACGAATGATAAGTGTGAAGTATGTGCTGAAGTTAAAGCCATCAAAAAGGGTTGTTTACCTGTTGTTTCTAGAGATAATACTGATTTGCTTTCCTTAGTTCACACCGATCTTAATGAATTTAGAAGCTTAATGTCTAGAGGAGGGAAATATTATTATATTACCTTTATAGATGATTACTCTAGATACACGAAAGTATATCTCCTCAGAAACAAACATGAAGCAGGTAAGATGTTTCTGAAATATAAAGCTGAAGTTGAGAATCAACTAGATAGGAAAATTAAAAGGCTTAGGTCAGATAGGGGAGGTGAATATGAGTCTAATCCCTTTGCTGACCATTGTGAACAAATTGGCATAATTCATGAGACTATCCCTCCATATTCACCTGAATCGAATGGGGGTAGCTGAAAGAAAGAATAGAACCTTGAAAGAGATGATGAATGCTATGCTGGTTAATTCAGGTGCACCCCTGAACTTGTGGGGGGAAGCCATCCTATCTGCTTGTTTTGTTCAGAACAGAATACCTTATAAAGCAACTGGCAAGACACCCTATGAGTTATGGAAAGGCTATACGCCTAACATATCTCAGAATGTGGGGGTGCTTCGCCAAAGTTCTGTTAATAGGACCTAAAAAGACAAAATTAGGTTCTAGAACTGTTGATTGTGCGTTCATTGGTTATGTTAATAACAGTGCTGCTTATAGATTTTTGGTGGTTAAGAGTGACTCTGACCAGGTTGATGTCAATACTACTATGGAAACCAAAAATGCTGATTTCTTCGAAACTATTTTTGCTTGGAAGACTAGTCTCGAAAGAACTGTTAACCATACCGAACGTATCTCTGAGACTCCTGAAAATTCAGAATTTGAATTGAGAAGGAGTAAAAGAGCGAGGATATCCACTAATTTTGGTGCTGATTTTCACATGTTTCTTGTGGATGATGATCCGATAACCTTTGATAACGCTATGCATTCTAGAGATGCACCTTTCTGGATAGAAGCAATCAACAGTGAGTTAACCTCAATTATGTCTAATCATACTTGGGATGTTGTTGATTTACCTCCTGGTGCTAGAGCTATAGGTTGCAAATGGATCTTCAAGAAGAAACTAAGAGCAGATGGCTCTATTGAGAAATACAAGGCTAGGTTGGTTGCGAAGGGATTCTCCCAGAAGAAAGACATAGACTATTTTGACACTTTCGCCCCTGTGACACGAATCTCTTCTATTAGGATTTTAATTGCATTGGCAGCAGTTCATAAGTTAATTATCCATCAAATGGATGTGAAAACTTCTTTCTTAAATGGTGATTTAGAGGAGAAGATTTATATGTCACAGCCAGAAGGTACTATTGTACCGGGTAGTTAGAAGAAAGTATGCAAACTAGTTAAGTCTTTATATGGGTTGAAACAGGGACCTAAATAATGGCATAAGAAATTTGATTCTGTGATTGTGTCTAATGGATACCTGATCAATGATGCAGACAAATGCGTATACTATAAGTCTTTTAATAATTCTTATATTATACTTTGTCTCTATGTGGATGACATGCATTTTGGGACCTAACCTTGATATTATAAATGAGACCAAAAGATTTTTAGCTCCAAATTTTGATATGAAAGACCTTGGTGAAGCTGATGTAATCTTAGGTACTAAAGTTGTAAAGACAAAAGATGGTCTTACATTGTGTCAAGAATACTATGTCGAGAAGTTTTTGAAAAGATTTGGATATTATGACTGTAAGAGGGTGTCGACGCCATATGATGCTAATATCCATCTTAAGAAAAATAAAGGACATAGTGTCTCTCAGAAAGAATATGCCCAAATTATTGGTAGCTTAATGTACTTGATGAACTGTACGAGGCCTGACATAGCTTATGCTGTTGGCAGACTGAGCAGATATACTCAGAGTCCTAGTAAGGAACACTGGGTTGCCATTGAGAGATTAGCCAAGTACTTAAAAGGTACCATTAATCATGGGATATCTTTCAAAGGGTCCCCACCTGTGTTAGAGGGTTATTGTGATGCTAACTGGATCTCAGATTCAGATGAGATCAAATCCACTAGTGGTTATGTCTTTACCCTTGGTGGGGGTGCAGCGTCTTGGAAATCTACCAAGCAAACATGTATAGCTCGTTCAACCATGGAGTCCGAGCTAATCGCCTTAGAGAAGGCATGTTCTGAGGCTGAGTGGCTTAGAAACCTCTTAGCGGATCTTTCCATTAGTGTAAATGCTCCTCCTCCTGTGCCTATGCATTGTGATTGTCAAGCTGCTATCGCAAAGGCAAAGAGCAAGATTTACATGGGAAAAGTAGACATATACGTCTAAGACATACAGTGGTAAAACAGCTATTAAAATCCGGAGTTATATCCTTGGATTATGTGAGGTCAGAGTTGAATTTGGCCGATCCTCTGACCAAACCACTTAATAGGAGGCAAGTGGAAGATACGTCGAGGGGAATGGGACTTATGCCTAAAACAAAAAACAAGAGTGATGGTAACCCCACCTATTTGATTGGTGATCCCATGACTTAGGTTCATAGGGGTAAGAACAAGTCACTGGTTGTTTTTGTGTACTATCGACTATTGTACTTGAGATGTTCCATTCCTATGACGAGATAGTACTGTATTTATGAATACAACTACTGCAATGAGAAGGTTGACCTTTGCTCTTAATAGAATCCATATCCCAAATCTTGAGGTGGTGTGTCTAAACTGCAATACACACTTGATGGAAATCTATCTATACGAGTGAGGAACTGGGTCGGTTCCTATGAAAGCCTTTGGCAGGCTTTCTAGAGCACTCATGAAAAACCAGGAATCAGCGTAGGGCCAAAAAGCACAAAAGCGCAGAACAGTAAAGTACTAAGAATTACAATGTGGATGCGAGTCCTCTGTTCACATTTAATGTTGTTGGTTCATAGAAACTTATTTCACCAACCTCTTGTGAACAAGTTTTGCTATCCTAATGGCTGGTTCATAGCTGAAAGACACCAGTACTTAGGCATTGTGTTCGTGCTATGGCTAGCAGATGAGACAACCACATATTTTAAAATATGTGGAGGAGGTGTAGTCGGTATAGACATAGCATGTGTGGTATATTTTGAAATAGTGGGGGATTGTTGGAACTCTTGCTTTAGTTCCACTTTGTAAGTATTTTAAATACACCATAGACAAAAGGAAAGAGACTTTTGTTTAGTCCCACATCGCTTAAAACCCACACTTATGAGTGGGTATATATATGTTTACACCTTCTACATGGTTGTGATGAGTGGGTAGTAAGAGGGGTGCTCGCGCGCCCAGGGGCATTGGGCTAGAATACACCCAGTTTGGAGGGAATCTCCAGAAAACCTTAATGTGCATGTGCGGGCACGTCGCACGCGCAGGGGGGGTACAAATCCGGGCCGTTTAGCCTCGCACGTAGGCGGGACATGACCCTACTTTTTGCATTTTCTCTTGGTAGTGAGCCCGCAATTTATGCGGTCCATTATTTAACCGCTACTACTCATTCAACACGTCTCATACACGTTCCTGATTCTCCTCCTGAGATTTGGTTCACGATCTAACAGTTTTAGAGTTTTGCAACTCTATTTATTTATTCGTTCTTCACAGAAAGAACACACCGGTGAGATCCAACACCACCAAATAGAGAGAGATCAGAAACGCTGTCGTTCGTCTTCTTCCCTGTTCGATTGTAGGTTGCAGATAGGTACTGCTATCTGTAACTCGTTGTTGTATCCTGGAGGAAAGTCGTCGTTCGAGCCTTACAGTTACGATAAGGGGCGAATCTTTTCTTGAGGACAGTGATTCACACGCCTCAACGATTCCGAGTTCTGTTCCACGAAGCTTCTACTCCAATAAACAAGACAGGAAAGTGTTAGGAACTACTGAAAGTGAAGATGAGGTAAATTCTTCACATCCAAGGAGGCCAATGCGGCAACCAGATCGGTTCCAAGTTCTGGAAAGTCGTCTGCGACGAGCACATGATCGACCCGACCGACCGCTACGTGGGGACCTCCGCGCTGCAGCTGGAGAGGGCGAACGTCTACTACAACGAGGCCAGCGGCGGGCGCTACGTGCCCCGCGTCGTCCTCATGGACATGGAGCCCGGCACCATGGACAGCATCCGTACCTGCCCGCACGGCCAGATCTTCCGCCCCGACAACTTCATCTTCGGCCAGTCTGGCGCCGACAACAACTGGGCCAAGGGGCACTACACCGAGGGCGCTGAGCTGATTGACTCCGTGCTGGATATCGTCCGCAAGGAGGCCGAGAACAGTGATTTCTTGCAAGGTCAGACTCTAGGAGACCACACAATTTAATTAGAATTAAGACATCTTCTAACTAAACCGCGTACAAAATATCATTTTCTTATGGTTTTTTTAGGTTTTCAAGTGTGCCATTCTCTTGGTGGCGGAACCGGGTCCGGCATGGGAACTCTCCTGATCTCGAAGATAAGATAGGAATATCCCGACCGGATGATGCTCACTTTCTCGGTCTTTCCGTCCCCCATGGTCTCCGATACCGTCTTCAAGCCCTACAATGCCACCCTCTCCGTCCACCAGCTCATCGAGAACGCTGACGAGTGCATGGCCTTCGACAATGAGGCCCTCTATGACATCTGCTTTCGAACTCTCAAGCTAAGCATGCCCAGTTGTGTGTCCCTCTTCTTCTAGCTTCTGTTATAGACGTGCGTTAGCACTCATCTATATTGTTTGGATACGTACACAACACGATACTGTAAGGACACTTGGACAACTATTTTGCTGACCGATCTCGAGTGTCTCTTGTGGTTACCGAGGAGAGGAATAAGACTCCGGATGGGTGGCGGAAGATTAGTGTATCGAGACACGGAACATATTATTCTTTTCATTTATTTGGTGGGATTGGAGGGCAGTGGACCCAACAGGCATGCAATACAGCATGCACAAAATTTCGTACGTATCGCCGGACATCTAAAAAAACTATTTTGTTGTGTCCGGATTGTATTTAGTACGTGTCTATATGACACGGTCTAGATTTTTTGCAGTATAGGTAACGAATGATGATTCATTTGATGTGACGTTTCTCTATAGTTGGGGACTTGAATCACCTGATATCCACAACGATAAGCGGGGTCACCTGCTGCCTAAGGTTCTCCAGGCAGCTCAACTCCGACCTCCGGAAGCTGGCGGTGAACCTGATCCCTTTCCCCTGTCTCCACTTCTTCATGGTCGACTTCGCGCCCCTGACATCCCGCGGGTCGCAGCAGTACCGCTCCCTGACCGTCCCAGAGCTGACGCAGCTGATGTGGGACTCCAAGAACATGATGTTGGATTATTCAATAATATGGGGCCACACATGTAAAATTAATTGTGTTAGGCTATCTAAATAATTAAGCCAAATTAAAGTGGTCTATTTGGAAATTGGCTTAAGGGTATAATTGTCATGGAATTAATGTGTAGATACCGGAGATAATTCTGATTTGATGAGGGGCCAAATTAGAAATATCAAAACATATAAATATATGTATTCATTAGGGTTATGGTCCTCAACTTATACGGCCACCAAAAGAGGGATTTTCTCTTTTTCTCTTCTGCATCCCCATCAACAGAAAGAGAGGGACAAAGAATTTGGATTCATCTTTGTCATTAAGGGTCATAGCAAGTTGGAAGATCGAACCCCATATAAGGACAACCGCTTCAAGATCCATCAAGCCTAGCAATGGATTCAGGTACGCTTCCGTAATTTAATTTATGTTATTCATCTCATGAATCGACAGGGTACAATAAATATCTAACAAGTGGTATCAGAGCCTTCTTGTTTGATTTATGAGATCGAAGTTTCAGAATCAATTTTCTTGTTGTTGTTCAAGAACCTAATTTAATTTAAGATTCCAATTGCTCGATTAAATTTTTTATGAACCCTCCTATTATATATTATTAACTTTTTAATATAAATCAATCGTTTCTTCGATTGATTTCTTCTTTGTTTTACCAATAAAGCAATGAATTCAGATGGATTCGGATCTAGTAAAGCAAATAAAAGGACATATTCAGTTCATAATGACGATGAATGAGCATAAGGGAATACTTTTGCTCTTACAAATTGTTTGAAATATCCTTCTTGTGAGGGATGTGGCTGATTTATTGGTTAAAAAAATAAAAATAATAATAAAATACTCTCAAGAAACACTCATGATTATGTTTATAGGTGTTTACTCACCATGATGGTGATTGATGTCATATACTGGCGAATGCTAGGATTTTCATTGCCCTCGCTTAATAATTTTGACTGACTAAAATTCGGACCTTTATTTATTTTATTTTTATAATAACATGGATTCAGTTGGTGGTTCCACGTTGCGATGGATTAAGGTTATATCAGAACAATGGCATCACATTAAGTTTAAATTCCTTTGTAGTTTATGCCAACTTTGTTTGCTGGCATACGGTTCTATATGCAAATTTTAAGTATTGTTTTTTTTATATTTGTATAAATTTGTTTGGAAACGGAGACTACACAATATATATATATATATATATATATATATATATATATATATATATATATATATATATATATATATATATATATATATATATATATATATATATATATATATATATATATTTTAAGTCTACTAGGCAAGCTTTCAATATTGTATGCAATACCATAAAGATATTGGATATGATTATCTTCTGTATGGTTTATTAGATGAATATTATCCTCTTTGGATATATATTTTCAGTAGATTTTTTGATGTAATCTTTTCATGCATATATTCAGTAAAATTTGTTACTGTAATCCATTGACTTATGATTATTTGAATTGAGTAATAATCTTTTAAATATGCATGTACATAAAATTTTGGACATGATTCAGTTTTGTAAAATTTAGTTAACATTCAAATTTTTGGTGCCATTTGTGACTAGCAATAGTCGTCTAATATTCTAAATAGACACATTGAAACAAGATGTCGCCAAAGTGACCTCTCTTGCGTATATAGTCTTTGAGGGATGTTGGATGTTTGTGTGTGTATATTCATGCAGATATTAGTCGGTCCAAAGGAAGGTTAATACTTGGCCGAATTGTACACATACTTGTGGTGATAAATGTGTGACAATTGTAAGGTTTACATGTAAATAATAACCCGATCCAAAGATAGGCTTATTATTTGACATAACTTATTGTCAACGTTTGATTATTACACCAAGTGTACCACTTGCAGTTAATATCACTGTCCAAAGACTTAATATTAATGATGTACTAGGTATCTTGAGATGGGGTTCACCATTATTTGAATTTGTTTGACTATATTTTACGCTTTGGTTATTTGTTAGAGCATGTTTGTTTTTGTTGCTTTGTTATCTTTACAGTTAATGTTGCTAAAATATCTGTCAATAAGATTTTAATTTTATGTTTAATGGGATAAACTTTAAGGGCAAAAAGAAATGAATAAAGTAGCTGCTAAGGGTCCAGATCAAAAGAAACAACAATATAAAACTAAGAGTTATTTCTTTTGTTACAAGCTAGGACACATAAAGAAGAAATGTACAAAGTACCACACATGGCGTATAAAGAAAAGTACATTTCTAAATTTGGTCTGTTATAAGGTTAATTTAGATTTAGTACCTAAAAACACGTGGTGGTTAGATTCTGGTGCTACTACCCACATTAATGTTTATAGACAAGGTTGTCTGAGCTACCGAAGCCCATTGATGGTGAAAGATACATCTATGTGGGTGACGGCAAATCGGTAGAATTGAAAGCAATATGACATTTTAGGTTATTTTTTGGAAACCGATTATTATTTGAATTTGATAGACACTTTTATTGTACCGTCTTTTAGACGAAATTCAGTTTCAGTTTCCTTAATGGACAAATATGGTTATCATTGTTCATTTAGAAATAATGAGTTTAGTCTATCTTTAAATTCAAATATTATTGGTAACGGTTTTCTTAAAGTTTATGATAACCTATATTCATTTAAAACTATTGCATCTTACAATAAAACCTTGCAAGTGGAGTCATGTAGTACTGAATACAAAATTAACAATAAATATTTTTTAGTCTCATTTTGACATAAGCGATTAGGTCACATCTCTAGAAATAGAGTTGTACGATTTGTGTCTGATGAGATTTGGATTTTATTGACTTTATAGACTTTAATGTCTATATTAATGTGTAAAGGAAATACAGACCAAAATTAAATTGTAAACAACTACTTTATTGGCTATGCTGACAGATCGATGGGTTAATAATTATACGGTCCCACATAAATGAAATTTTTTTTGAGACAAGAAGTGTAATATTTTTTGAGGATGTTGATTTTGGGGGAGAAATAAAGTCAAAGACATTATCTTTGAGGAGGAATCGATTGTGATTCCTACTATCACTTTTGACGATGTGCAAGATTTTGTACCTGTCATTGATCAAGAAGTGAATTCGGAGCCTCAACAAGACAATGTCGAATTACCTCTACAAGTCGTTGTTGAGATACCTTGACAAGATAATGTAGCGGCACCCCTATTCAAGATAAGGTAATTATTTCTGAGGAACAAACTCAACAACCTCAAGAACCGGTAATGTTAAGATGGTTCACAAGAGAAAAGAGAAATATAATTTCAGATAATATTGTCATATTTCTCTAGGAACATGAGAAAAACTATGAAATATTAGAAGGTAATTCAATCATCTTCCGTTAGGCCATAGAAAGTTCCAACTCTTAAAAGTGGATTGAGGAAATAAATAAGGAGTATAAGTCTATGCAAGACAATAAAGTTTAGGAACTTGTCACATTACCAAAAGATACGAAGTTCATTGTTGAAAATGGACATTTAAAACTAAGAAAAATTAGAAAGTATAATGTGGAAAGGTATAAAGTATGTTTTGCAGCTAGTGACTTTACTCAAAAGTCAACGATTGATTTTAAAGAGACTTTTTCTTCGGTATCTTTGAAAGACTCTTTTAAAACAATCACAACACTTGTTGAATATTTTGATCTTGAGTTACATTAAATGGATGTCAAAACGACATTTCTCAATGGTAATATCGTCGAAACAATTTATGGTGCATGCAGAAAACTTTGTGTCGAAAGACCCAAAGAATATGGTTTGCATATTGACAAAATTTGTCACGACCCGCACCCAATATTTGGGCATGAGCCGTGGGTACGTCTAGCCTACGCCGCAGTATCGACGGTAGAACGCTGTCTAGTCATCTCCACAGTTTACAAATACAACCACGCAGTTTATATTCATTTTCACAAAGTAAACCAAATCACAGAGTGGCCAAATATAATGAATTCTATAAATAGTTTGGAGAGATAGATAATGAATAATCTGACAAAACTCCAATATCAATCAAAATGTACCAAGTGTCACAATCTCCAAAGGAAAACAATGTACTAGAGAACATCTACTAAACAACTCATGAGTCTCAAATAGGAAATACATCTAAAAGTCTCAGTTGAACAAGCTGTGAAAATACTAAAATAAAAACTACTGAAAGCCATCGGTAGCAGGCAAATCTGCATAAGTAGCCTCCAACTCGTCCTGTGCGCCAAAGTCGGGATCTGCAGTGTGCTCATAATATGTGGTACAAAAATCCTATAACTCATCACCTAAAATATTGGTTATCCAGTCAGGATTGGAACAAGCACACAAACTTGAAACTATCCTCAATATAATAGAGTTGACAGTACATGAATATAACATATGTGAAATTGAAACTGAACAGTGAGATGATGACATGGTATATCTAGAATAAAGTATGAATCACAGAATGTAATATGTCAACTGGAAAGAATATGAAAGCATAGTGACATGTCAAGTGGTAGAAATAATAAAAGACAAGCTATCTAAGTGAGTTGAAATATCTGTTTCGACATGTGAACGGCTAGGGGGTAATCCGGCACCCTGCAAGTGTCGTGTGCAGCTGCTATTCTCCACGAAAGAGACGGAAGATAGAATGGAAAGTTCACACGTCTACTAGGATATTTTTTCCTCCCGACCAGTACTCATGAACCCAAATAAGTCACGAAAGAAGCTAAATAAGAGTATAATAAATGGGGGTTCATGTCACTCACTCGTGTGTCCATCGTGTCATCAAGCAAAAGAACATATGAATAATATATACTGTGCAAAGCCATCAGAATTGGAAGTAGATCAGAAAGTATACTTGCATGTCGTCCTGTGCTGGTGATACAAGTCTAGTACTGAATCGGAGTCCAACAGACCTATATTTATGAATTTCCATATCAATACACAATTTAGAGTAAAAAGAAACTATCTAATAGATTATTTAGTCTTCCTAATGAATTCTCCCTTTGATGCCTTATGGTTTTGGACCCTTACAGTGAATTGGTTGCCTATACTCTTTTAGGTCATGTTGAATATAAAACACTTTAATCCTTACATGCTTTCTGCATCAGGTTCTAACTTCTATATTGCACATATAAATATCTAATCGATTCAGGCATTACACCAACCTACCTTCAATGGTTACATTTCTATTACTGAAGGACTTGTCTTGTTCTAATATGACTGAATATGCAGGGTGGATTTCAAGGGTTTAAGGAACTGTCTTCTTATTACCCATTGCTATGCAGCCTAGGAAAGAATATGGGCAGGATACCCAATGAAGGACTGAACAGATCATTCACAGGTTTGAACTAGTGTACCATAGACTGATCACCAATGCTAGGACATTTATCATGTCAAAAGGCTGAACTGTAGATAAGACAGCATGAGGTACCACTCTCATTTAAGTGTTCTGGACAGTATATGTATTGGAGGGATTCCCTGTACTCCTTGTGGCTCACAGGGATGAGTTTCATGTCCTCTATATATCCCTATATCTATAATGTACATCAAGATGAAACCCAGCATATAGGTGTATATGTATACCCCATTCTGGACTGAAATGAAGGCATAAGGGACTGCATATGGTTAGGTGAAGGGTTAACATAGGCTGAAACATTTGCTATCAGGACTAACACTTCATGATACGAACTGATTGTGTCTATAAGAGGTTAAATCTATAGAACAGTATATAGGGCTCGAAAACATACCTACATATATGGACTGGTCAATATAAGTTTACCATGAAAGAGGGGTTGGCTCACTTGGCTCGTTCACCTGTACATGAGGCCAAGTCTTTACTTATGCCCATAATTTAGCCTAGTTGTTTCCCCTAGGTAAAAGAGGAATGGCTTAGTTTCTCCATATTTAACTTATATATAGGTTGGACAACATCTTAACTGGATGTTAGGCATACAGTACCCCTGGTATGCACATGTACTACTGCAAACCAATATCTATATAAGTGGTATGCCTCCTGGTACTCATCCTGTACACTGACCTACAGCCAGGTGTTAGCACATTCAGAGGCCAATTGATGCCTGAGATGCAACCAGTGCATTAATGGCATCCACTGAAACATCATGCACACTTGTACAACCTGGGAGTCCCTTCTCTTAACTGATGCTGCAATAGATTAGATACTAATATCAAGCTCGAGCCATACTCTTGGCTGAACCCACAATAATATGGGCCTAAACTCTAATGCAGGGCAATACTTATAAGTTAAATCTGACCATGTATTAGGATACACTAACTTCCTTACTTCCTAAACCTCTTGACTGTCATCAAATAGTAACCTACCATCTCATTTAGATGTTTCACAGCTGGGAGTGACTCGAGCTCAAGCGCAGAACATCATTTATGGTGAATCCTATGTCCAAGGGCAGATGCTATGATATGAAGGCTGACATAGATAGAGGGATATTGACTGGATCACATTTAAACAGGAGCCAACCTTTTAGGCTAAATACATAATATACACGATAACTCAATAAAGGCTGATACTCTAAAGTCATGGGCAATATCTAGTCTCTCTCTAAGGTACTTCCCACAGATGGGACAGAACATATATATAATATCCAATATGGGTATTACTTTCCTGTATCCTATAGCCATATACCCTCTACTGACCTACCAATTTGGTTACTTGTTCATGTGTGATCAGGACTGAAGCTCTTATGAGATGGACTGCAATATGGTGTGTTGACTGATCCTTGGGATGCAGGTCAGAGTATATTAGACTGAACATTTCTATGTAGGTGATGGACTGACCCTTAGACAAGGGTTGAACTAATGAGATGGTATCCCAAGTTATTCCTCTTCCCTACCTGTACTGACCCTAAGGGGATTCCTGAGCTTTACTGTAACAGGGAATAACCTGGCTGATACTTCTAGGGTACCCACACAAGCTTACAATAGTAAAACCCATATGGCTAACAACCAAGACTATTGAACAGGATGTAAAGCAATTGGTAGGGTATGGGTTGTAATCAATATGGAATGAAGTGATACTCTAACATAATCATGGTTCCCTGCTACTGGACTGTATGTCCTGCTAACCTATCCAAGCCTAGGTCCATAGGGTCACTCAGCTTACCTGGTATGATAAGGGGTTTGTATGATTACTGAAGGTTCCTGTTTCAAGGCTGGACTGATGTGAATATGTGCAATTTAACTGAAGGGTTCAACCAATGATGAACCCAGAACTAAACCTGCAGGGCAATGTTCTGATGCCATGCTGCATCAGTAGAGGATGGGGTGAAGATTTTGGCTAATGAAACAGGATGATTATAATGGGGTGTAGGCAGTACTGTAAGGGTAGTGTAGACAGGTCATATATTGTGTAGTGGTGTGATGCATCCCTGATACTCACCCCATAGACTCCTTCACCGGTTTATACATCCAACCCATAAGTAACCAAGCCTACACTTTGAGGCCAGGCAAACCTGCTCCTGATGCCAGGTGAGGACATACCAAGTACACATCACATATTCAACAAGGGTCAAGCTATCCCTGTTCCTATCAATGCCTCATGGTTTAGAGTTTTAGGTATACATGTTCATATGATATGAAACCCCTTGGCAACCTAAAACAGGCCATGAGGTCGATGTATTAGGTGTTTAGCCTAATTGAAATTTGATATATCAAAAGCACCATGTGCTCGATACTCAAGTACATCCCATAAGTCCCTGGTTGGACATTCAGTCGAACACCTACCCCCTCATCTCATGTTGATTATTAACATCATTTGCAAGCCTAAGGATAGATTAATTCTAATGAAATCAATTCGTGGGGATGAGGATTATCTGTCGAAAGTTGGCCTTGCTTCAAAACTTCGAAAAGTTCCTCGATGCAGAGCAGGGATCGGCTAGCGGCAAGAAATTAGGGTTCGGAAAAGACAGGGTCATGGTGATCCCTTGAATTTATACTAATGTTTGGATGGGTTGGGAAGATAAGATTGAATTTCCCCTCTTCTATCTAGAGCTGGATTCGAATCCCTTTAGTCGAAGGATTCAAATTCAAATGGCCGTTTAGTTTAGGTTTTAAACTTTGGAGATTTGCATTGTAGTCCTCCTATTTCTAATAGTTGCAAAAACCCCCCTTTCTCTTATTATTTAAAAAGAAGTCATGATATATGTATATATTACATATATACTTGAGTATTCAATTATATATATGCATTAATTAATGATTCATCAAAAATAATAATAATAAAAAATGGGGATTTCGGGTCAAGGTCTCACAAATCTACCCTCGTTAAAATAATTTCGTCCTCGAAATTAAAAGATAGACACAAGAGTAAGAATTTATACCTCATGCCTCGAACAAATAAGGATAGCGCTCTCGTATCTCGTCTTCCCACTCCCAAGTGGATTCGTCTGGAGAATGGTGCCTCCACGCGACACGTACCAATGGAATGGTCTGGTTGCGTAGCACCTTCTCCCTGTGATCCAAGATCTCCACGGGCTGCTCCTGATAGCTAAGTCTCGGTCCTACCACAATCTCCGAGTGGTCTAGCACGTGACTGGGGTCTGCCACGTACCGTCTCAGCTGGGACACGTGGAATACGTTGTGCACTCCCTCCAATACGGGCTGTAGTGCCAAACGGTATGCCACCTCTCCGATCTTCTCGAGGATGTGAAACGGCCCGATGTATCTCGGACTGAGCTTCCCGCCTCCTCTGAAACGTATCGTACCACAAGTCGGTGATATCTTCAAGAACACCATATCGTCCACCTAGATTTAAGCAAAAGGTCACAACCTATTCCTATCATGATTAACAATTACAACTAAGAAAGCTATACCTCCAACTCTAACGGTCTACGATGACTGTCAGCCCAGTGCTTCTGGCTGTCCTGAGCCACGCAAAGTCTCTCCCTAATCAGCTTCACCTTTTTTGCAGCATCCACGATCATCTCGGGCCCCAATAATGCTCTTTCACCCACGTCGTCCCAATATACTGGGGTACGACATCTCCGCATGTATAGAGCCTCAAAAGGGGATATCCCGATACTAGCTTGGTGGCTGTTGTTGTAGGAGAACTCCACAAGGTGATGGTGGTCCTCCCACGAGCCGCCAAAATCTAGAACACACGTCCGCAGCATATCCTCAAGCGTCTGAATGGTCCGCTCCGACTGTCCATCTGTCTGTGGATCATAGGCCGTGCTAAACTTGAGCGATGTGCCCAAGCTAGCTTGCAGACTCCTCCAAAAGTTGGATGCGAACCTGCTGTCACGATCGGAGATGATACTCACTGGAACATCGTGCAACCTGACGATCTGCCTCACGTACAACTCTGCCAATCTCTCCGTGGATAGTCCCACTTTGAATGGTATAAAGTAGGCCAATTTGGTCAACCAGTCGACGATGACCCAAATCGTATCCTTCCCGCCTGGCGAACGTGGAAGACCGGAAACAAAATCCATTGTGATATGTTCCCACTTCAACTCAAAAATTGGCAACGGCTGAAGTAAACCTTCGGGTCTCTGTCTTTCGGCTTTGACCTGCTGGCACACAAGGTATCTAGAAACGAAGCGGTTCATCTCATGCTTCATGTCGTACCACCAGACATGGGCTCTCATATCCTTGTACATCTTGTTGGCTCCAGGATGCAAGGAATACTGAGAGCGGTGTACCTCCTGTATGACCTCCTCTTGCAGCTCTCCACTAGGTACACATAATCTCGTCCCATCCCTTAACAAGCCATCATCTGCAATGGTGAAGTCCTCTAGCAACCCAGCTCGTGCCTGTGCAATGATACTCCTCAGCTGCTCATCCTGGTGCTGTGCCTCTCGTATCCTGTCCATCAGTCCAGACTGAATCTGTATGCCCATCATCTGCATCTCGACCCCAGGAATGACGACCTTAATGCCCAAGCTCTCCAAGTTTGCCAATAAGTTTCGGTCTCTCGTCAAGAACATAGCCACTGGATACCGACTCAATGCGTCCGCAACTACGTTCGCCTTTCCCGGATGGTACTGCAACGAGATATCAAAATCTTTTATCAATTCCAGTCATCTACGTTGCCTCATATTCAGCTCCTTCTGCGTGAAAACGTACTTCAAGCTTTTGTGGTCAGTGAATATTTCCACACGCTCTCCGTACAAGTATTGTTTCCACAACTTCGGGGCGAATATAACTGCCGCTAACTCTAGATCATGGGTGGAGTAATTCTTCATATGAGGTCACAGCTGTCTAGACGTATATGCTATCACCTTCTTGTTCTGCTCTAAAACACACCCCAATCCCTTTTCTGAAGCATCGCTATAGATAGAAAAACTGTCGAAACTGGATGGCAATGTCAAAATGGGAGCTGTCGTCAGCCTCTTCTTCGGCTCATCGAACGCAGCCTGGCAGTCCTCTGTCCACACGAACTCCACGTCCTTCCGAGTGAGCCTAGTCATCGGCTCCGCAATCCGAGCAAAGTCTTGTACGAACTTTCGGTAGTACCCCGCCAATCCTAAGAAGCTCCGAATCTCAGCCACAGAAGTCGGAGTAGTCCATGACTCAACAGCAGCAATCTTCTTTGGATCAACGAATATACCGTCTCCTGTCACTACATGACCGAGGAATTCCATCTTGTCTAGGAAAAACTCGCACTTTGAAAGCTTTCCATAGAGTTTCTCCTTCCTGAGGGTCTCCAGCATGATCCTCAGATGCTCCTCATGCTCTTTCGGCGACTTCGAATAGATAAGAATGTCGTCGATGAAGACCACTACGAACTTTTCAAGGTATGGATGGAATACCTTGTTCATCAAATTCATGAAGTCTGCCGGGGCATTGGTCAACCCAAACGGCATCACCATAAATTCGTACTGGCCATACTTGGTCTGAAAGGCTGTTTTCGGTATATCCTCCTTCACTTTCACTTGGTGGTACCCCGACCTCAAGTCGATCTTCGAGAACACCCGTGCACCGCTCAACTGATCGAATAGATCGTCAATTCTGGGTAGCGAGTATTTGTTCTTGATTGTCTTGCTATTTAAGGTCCGGTAGTCGATACACATTCGCACTGTCCCGTCCTTCTTGGGCACGAACATCACTGGTGCACCCCAAGGCGACGAACTCGATCTAATGAACCCCTTCTCCAGTAGCTCGTCGATCTGCTTTTTCAACTCCACAGCCTCCTTGTTGTTGATTCTGTATACTCGTTGCGACTCTGGCTCTGTGTCTGGCGTAAGATCAATGGAGAACTCAACGTCTCTGTCTGGCGGCAGTCCTGAAAGCTCCTCTGGAAATACGTCAAGAAACTCTGCGATGATGGGATGAGGTAGCTCCTTCTCCGCTACCATGGTCCCACAAATAGCGTTGCCACGCTGCTCTATGGCTCCTCTAGCAAACTCGAACACGGCCTCCCCCGGTGGACTAAACACCACGCATCCGCGGTGACAATCGATGCCAGCAAAATGTTTGCTCAACCAGTCCATGTCGAGCACTATATCAAAGCTCGGAAGTGGCATTATGAGTAAACTAGCGCGCATTTCCCGGCCACCTATAGTAATGCGGCGACCGACGCAAACATCCTTCACCAAGATAATGTCTCCGCCAGTCGAGATTTTATAAGTGCAATCTAAAGGCTCAGATACAATACTATGTCTAAAGATAAAAGCTGCAGATATGAAGCTATGACTGGCGCCAGAATCGAATAAAGTAATAGCTGAAAAAGACTCAAGGAGAACAGAACCTGCTATCACATCAGGAGATGCTAGTATTTCATCGACTGCCATGGTGTATGCTCTGTCCTGCTGCTGGTGCTGGACGTAGCATTGTTGCTGTGTGGGCAGGGGTCCCCTCTGCTGCTGGGGTATCGTCGGCCTCGTCGGTGCTACTGGGCAGGAGCTACCCCCTGTGCTGAACGGGGAGGTACTAGAGTGCACTCTCGCACCTGATGTGCACTCGACCCACAGAATAGACATACTACGAGTCACTTCTTGCACATCTCCCATGCGTGCCCTGGCTTCTTGCAGTAGGTGCAAGGACCTACTGGCTGTCTCTGCTGAGTCTGCTGTATAGTAGAGGCTCTGGCTGGTGAATGGTACTGCTGCTGCTGGTAACGGGGCTGTGGCTGTTACTGCTATGCTGCGGTCTTCCCCGGAGCATTGGATCGTTTTGCCGATCCGGACTAGCTGTTGCCTCCTCCGTAGGCGTCTCGGTCCCTCTTCTGCTTGCGCTTCATCTTCTTTTCCACTGCTTGTGCAACCTTCAGAATTCCTTCGTAGGTGGTGGCCTGGCTGGTGGCAATGGCAATGCGAATATCGTACGACAGTCCTTTTCTGAACTTCTTCGCCTTGGCTTCTGGAGTCAAGGCATCTACAAAATGGCTGCGGCGGTATACTCGTCGATGGAGAGGTTGCCCTGTTCGAGGCTCTCGAACTCATTCTCTAACTCTTCGCGGGCTGCTTCAGGATAGAACTTCATCTTGAACAGCTCTTTGAATTCCTCCCAAGTCACATCTGGCACGATAAATCAGGGATCATCTCTGTACCACATACAGGCGATGTCATAGAGCTGCATGCTAGCATTCTCGACCTTCTTGTCTTCGGGGATTCGGGCCCTCCGGAGGTTGCGGTCCATATTCTCCAACCAGTCGTCGGCGTAGAGTATCCCTTCCGTTCCTTTGAATTCCCTGGGCCTGAGGTCTATGAAATTCTTGGAAGTGCCGGGGCACAGCGGGGGAGCCTCCCTAGTCAGAAGAGCCTCCCTCAGTGTATCACAAAAAATGTCAGCCTGCCGCGTCTGGGAAGTCATGAGCTGCTGGAAGATCCGAAGAAGCGTGGCATTATCCAGCGCAGGTGTTGGAGACAGAACTGGTGCTTGATACTGAAGGGGTGCTATCTGCTGGAAGGGTACAGGCTGATGGAAGGGTGCTGGTGGAGGAAACTGTACTGGTGGTGGAGTCGGCGAAGGAAACTGAGGAGGTGGCAGAATGTCATCACGGCAAAATCTTGAAGCCTGCGGCTGGGGCATCTCTCCTAAGTAGGTGAAGCGACCTCCATGAGTCGGTGGGGTTCCATTCGTGGAGGACCCACCAACGTTTACTGGGGTGTTCGGGTGAGCGGGGTTCCTGCCTTGAGAATTCATCAGTCTGCCACTGAAGTACAATCGTTAGTCGGTATGAAGATTCAAACAGGATGCAGATCAAAGGAATAATTGAGATCAAATGTAGAATTCAATAACGATATTAAACATGTGGAGATGGTCCTTAAAGTCTACTCCTACTCGCAGGCCTGTAGTAGTACATCTAAGTTGAGTACTACCACAAGTTTCGCTGTTTTTGCAAAATCTGACCTGCATGGGCCACCATAAAAATGTGTCACGATCCGCACCCAATATTTGGGCATAAGCCGTGGGTACGTCCAGCCTACGCCGCAGTATCGGCGATAGAACGCTGTCTAGTCATCTCCATAGTTTACAAATACAACCACACAGTTTATATTCATTTTCACAAAGTAAACCAAATCACAGAGAGGCCAAATATAATAAATTCTATAAATAGTTTGGAGAGATAGATAATTAATAATCTGACAAAACTCCAATATCAATCAAAATATACCAAGTGTCACAATCTCCAAAGGAAAATAATGTACTAGAGAACATCTACTAAACAACTCATGAGTCTCAAATAGGAAATACATCTAAAAGTCTCAGCTGAACAAGCTGTGAAAATACAAAAATAAAAACTACTGAAAGCCATCGGTAGCAGGCAAATCTGCATAAGTAGCCTCCAACTCGTCCTGTGCGCCAAAGTCGGGATCTGCAGTGTGCTCATAATATGTGGTACAAAAATCCTCTAACTCATCACCTAAAATATTGGTCATCCAGTCAGGATTGGAACAAGCACACGAACTGAAAAACTATCCTCAACATAATAGAGTTGACAGTACATGAATATAACATATGTGAAAGTGAAACTGAACAGTGAGATGATGACATGATATATCTAGAATAAAGTATGAATCGCAGAATGTAATATGTCAACTGGAAAGAATATGAAAGCATAGTGACATGTCAAGTGGTAGAAATAATAAAAGACAAGCTATCTAAGTGAATTGAAATATCTGTTTCGACATGTGAATGGCTAGGGGGTAATCCGGTACCCTGTACATGTCGTGTGCAGCTGCTATTCTCCATGAAAGACACGGGAGATAGAATAGGAAGTTCACACGTCTACTAGCATATTTTTCCCTCCCGACCAGTACTCATGAACCCAAATAAGTCACAAAAGAAGCTAAATAAGAGTATAATAAATGGGGGTTCATGTCACTCACTCGTGTGTCCATCGTGTCATCAAGCAAAAGAACATATGAATAATATATAATACGCAAAACCATCAGAATTGGAAGTAGATCAGAAAGTATACTTGCATGTCGTCCTGTGCTGGTGATACAAGTCTAGTACTGAATCGGAGTCCAACAGACCTATATTTATGAATTTCCATATCAATACACAATTTAGAGTAAAAAGAAACTATCTAATAGATTATTTAGTCTTCCTAATGAATTCTCCCTTTGATGCCTTATGGTTTTGGACCCTTACAGTGAATTGGTTGCCTATACTCTTTTAGGTCCTATTGAATATAAAATACTTTAATCCTCACATGCTTCCTGCATCAGGTTCTAACTTCTATAATGCACATCTAAATATCTAATCGAGTCAGGCATTACACCAACCTACCCTCAATGGTTACATTCCTATTACTGAAGGACTTGTCCAGTTCTAATATGACTGAATAGGCAGGGTGGATTTCAAGGGTTTAAGGAACTTTCTTCTTATTACCCATTGCTATGCAGCCTAGGAAAGAATATGGACAGGATACCCAATGAAGGACTGAACAGATCATTCACATGTTTGAACTAGTGTACCATGGATTGAACACCAATGCTAGGACATTTATCATGTCAATAGGCTGAACTGTAGATAAGGCAGCAAGAGGTACCACTCCCATTTAAGTGTTCTGGACAGTATATGTATTGGATGGATTCCCTATACTCCTTGTGGCTCACAGGGATGAGTTTCCTGTCCTCTATATATCCCTATATCTATAATGTACATCAAGATAAAACTCAGCATATAGGTGTATGTGTATACCCCATTCTGGACTGAAACGAGGGCATAAGGGACTGCATATGGTCAGGTAAAGGTAACATGGGCTGAAACATTTGCTATCAGGACTGACACTTCATGATGCGAACTGATTGTGTCCATAAGAGGTTAAATCTATAGAACAGTATAGGGCTCGAAAACATACCTACATGTGATGCATCCCTGATACTCACCCCATAGACTCCTTCACCGATTTATACATCCAACCCATAAGTAACCAAGCCTACACTTTGAGGCCAGGCAAACCTGCTCCTGATGCCAGGTGAGGACATACCAAGTACACATCACATATTCAACAAGGGTCAAGCTATCCCTGTTCCTATCAATGCCTCATGGTTTAGATTTTTAGGTATACATGTTCATATGATATGAAACCCCTTGGCAACCTAAAACACGGAATGAGGTCGATGTATTAGGTGTTTAGCCTAATTGAAATTTGATATATCAAAAGCACCATGTGCTCGATACTCAAGTACATCCCATAAGTCCCTGGTTGGACATTCAGTCGAACACCTACCCCCTCATCTTATGTTGATTATTAACAGCATTTGCAAGCCTAAGGATAGATTAATTCTAATGAATGGGGATGAGGATTACCTGTCGAAAGTTGGCCTTGCTTCAAAACTTCGAAAAGTTCCTCGATGCAGAGCAGGGATCGGCTAGCGGTAAGAAATTAGGGTTCGGAAAAGACAGGGTCATGGTGATCCCTTGAATTTATACTAGGGTTTGGATGGGTTGGGAAGATAAGATTGAATTTCCTTTCTTCTATCTAGAGCTGGATTCAAATCTCTTTAGTCGAAGGATTCAAATTCAAATGGCCGTTTAGTTTAGGTTTTAAACTTTGGAGATTTGCATTCTAGTCCTCCTATTTCTAATAGTTGCAAGAACCCCCCCCCCCCTTTCTCTTATTATTTACGAAGAAGTCATGATATATGCATATATTACATATATACTTGAGTATTCAATTACATATATGCATTAATTAATTTTTCAAAAAAAATAATAATAAAAAAATGGGGATTTCGAGTCAAGGGCTCACAAAATCCATTTATGGACTCAAGCAGGATTCTCGTTGAAGGTACTTAAAGTTTTACCAATGATTATCTCTTTTGGTTTTTGAGATAAACACTATTAAAGATTGTGTATATCACAAGTTCAGTAGGAGTAAACAATTTTCTTTAGTTATATATGTTGATGACATACTGCTTGCCAAAAATGATATAGGCATATTGTACGACACTAAAAATGTTTACCAAATAACTTTCAGAAGAAATATCTTGGTGTCGTTTCTTTTGTATTAGGAATCCAGATATACCGTGATCGTTCTTGGGATATTCTTGGATTATCACAAAAGATTTATATCAATAAAGTGCTTAAAAGATTTGACATGCAGAAATGCAAACAAGGTGACAACCCTTTCGTTAAAGGAGATAAGTTCAGTCTCAGGAAAGTACCCTAAGATTAACCTTAAAATTAAGAAAATACAATAGATTTTTCATTCATGATCAGTTATAGGAAGTCTAATGTAAGCTCAAGTATGTACGCGTTAGGATGTTGCGTACATATTCAGATATTAGGCAGATATTTTAAGCAAATATGGATGGATCATTCGGTAGCAGCCAAACTACTTAAGTAATTAATAGAGAACAAAGAATTATATGCTCTTTGTAGGAGATCGGATAATTTTGGAGATCATAAGGTATTTCGACTCCGATTTTGCTGGATGCCAACACAGCAGGAGATCCACATCAGGTTATGTTGATTGGTGGAGATATATTTTAGATTAGTGTCAAACATGCACTCATAATCTCTTCTACCATGGCAACAAGGTTTATAACATGTTGGTAGGCATCTATTCAGGAAATATGGTTGCAAAATTTTGTCACAAGGCTGCACCTACAGTACGGTGTTGAAAGACCAAATAAATTATGGTGTGACAATAAATCAGCAGTACTGTATTCCAATAACAACAGAAACTTGTATAAATCAAGGATATTGACATAAAGTTTCTAGTTGTGAAGGAAAGAATTCAGAATGGTTAAAATGTTCATATAGCACATTAGGACAAACTCCATGTTAGCGGATCCGCTCACAAAAGTATTATCACCCAAGGTCTTTCATGAGCATACTGCTCATATGGATGTTAACTAAGAATATGGCAATATAGTGGGAGTTTATATTTTATGTATTTGGGTGCTATTTATTTTTAGATACATTTATGTATTAAAGTATTTTGGACATTTATCTGATCAGATATATGGAAAATTTAGTTCATTCTGTTTTCATTATGTTAAAGTATTGATCTCACTAAAGTTAATGAGGACCAGTTGGAAATAGACATGTATTGATCACATTGCATGTAATTTTCATGCTACGCATCCATGATTGATCTATGTCGTTTAGCTATATTGGTATATGTGACCATTGATGGTTTAGTTACGCTATATGTGACGAAGGCCGCTTTGATCCTATGTTGATATAGTTAATGGACGAGATTGTCCAAATATACCCTAAGGATTAAGATAGCAATTTATGAGCTCACTAAGGTTAACACAATTATAAGGTTACATATGTGGCCCAGTAGGAGATTGTTGGATTATTCAATAATATGAGGCCACACATGTAGAATTAATTGTGTTAGGCTATCTAAATAATTAAGCCAAATTAAAGTGGTCTATTTAGAAATTGGCTTAAGGGTATAATTGTCATGGAATTAATGTGTAGATACCGGAGATAATTTTAATTTGATGAGGGAACCAATTAGAAATATCAAAACAAATAAATATATGTATTCATTAGGGTTATGGTCCCCAACTTATACGGCCACCAAAAGAGAGGTTTTCTCTTTTTTTCTTCTGCATCCCCATCAACAGAAAGAGAGGGACAAAGAATTTGGATTCATCTTTGTCATTAAGGATCGTAGCAAGTTGGAAGATCGAACCCCATATAAGAACGACCGCTTCAAGATCCATCAAGCCTAGCAATGGATTCAGGTACGCTTTCGCAATTTAATTTATGTTATTTATCTCATGAATCGACAGGGTACAATAAATATCTAACACATGATGTGCTCCGTGGACTCCCGTCGTGGGCGGTACCTCACGACGTCCGCCATGTTCCGGGGGAAGATGAGCACAAAGGAGGTGGACGAGCAGCTGAATGGCATGCAGAACAAGAACTCGTCCTACTTCGTGGAGTGGATCCCGAACAATGTGAAGTCGAGCGTGTGCGACATCCCCCCGAGGGGCCTGTCGATGGCGTCGACGTCGATCCAGAAGATGTTCAGGAGGGTGAGCGAGCAGTTCACGGCCATGTTCCACATGAAGGCCTTCCTGCATTGGTACACCGGGGAGGGGATGGACGAGATGGAGTTCACGGAGGCTGAGAGCAACATGAGTGACTTGGTTTCAGAGTATCAGCAGTGTCAGGAGGCCACTGTAGATGGTGACGACGAGTACGAGGATCAGGAAGAAGACGACAACGACGGCGAGTAACTGGAGAGACGCAGTTCACATATATATATAAAGAGAAAAATTATTTGCTGCTTGTGAGAAATATGAGTGTGATTCTACACACTCTCTTTTCAAACTAAACTTTGTAATTTCAGTTCAATAATGGTTACTTAAGATGTTCCACTACAGCCAATCTATTATTATTATTATTATTATTACTACTACTACTACTAAAACTCGTATTATACGCAAATTTTTTGTACCAGAAAGCTTTTTAGCACGCGTGCATGCACCGGTTGTGCACGCTCGCGGCCGAAAACATCACCGCCGGCGCCGGACAGCCGCCTCCGAGAATACGGCCAAGTTCCTCTCCCCTACTGCTCCGGAGCGCCTCCTCCTCCGCCGGAACAGACGTCTCAGACCTCTTCCCTACTGCTCCGGCAACATCCTCCGGCGGTGCCGTCTCCTCCTCCTCTGGCGACGTCCTCCCCTACCGCCCTGCCCTCCTCCTCCGGTGACATTTTCGGCCGTGCGCGTGCACCGGTTGTGCACGCGCACATGCTAAATAGCAGCATTGTTTTCTGTATCTTACAGAAATATATAACACTTGAGTACTTTTGACAGATTCAAATCAGTACGTAAATTTAAAGCATCGCGAAGTTCTAAACGTGTTCCGTATAAATTATTGAAAAATTTGGCCAAAAAATGTGACGAAAACATGTTTAATTAACCAATTTGACAACATATTTAAGAATGTGAGGTTTCTAACCTTAATATTTCTATTTTTCGAATATTTGACCAAATTTTTGAACGTATTTTATTTGCACTGAGCCAATTTATACTCGTACTTTTGCTGCCGAATTTTTTCGTTTGCCGAATTACTAAGAAGGCTACTGATGCACGTACTTATTTTAACTGTCTTTTAATTAATTTTTTAGCACTTGGGCTCTTTGACAACGAAGGGCACCAGGAGCAAATTATATTTCCTTTTAAGGACATATTTGAAAGAAAAAAATTACACTAAAGGACATATATATATATATATATTATATATATATATAATATATATATATATATATATATATATATATATATATATATATATATATATATTATTATATAAATATATACACAATATTACAACCAGACATGTCAAGCAAGACATGGTCATAGATACAATCTGGAGTGAGATTATGAACTAAGAGAGTATTTGTAGGACTTCGAAATAGAGTTTGAGAAGCTAGATGATGAGCACAGTGATTGGCACTTCTTTGTATAAATAAGAAGGAGATATCCTCAGCAGATTCTAGGAATTTCCTAGCATTGTCGATTGTGTGACGAGCCAACCATATTGTAGGAGCTACGCGGGAAGATATGGCTTCAACCAAAGCTTTGTAATCTCCCTCTTTAATGTTGTGAGTGAGTTGTTTCCTTTTAACTAGAATCAAAGAGAGATAGACTCCCAGAGCTTCAATTTCAACAGGTGACCCCCCTTCTTGAGTCTTCGATAGAGCACCAATGAATTGTCCCTTTCCGTCCCTCAAGATAGCAGCAGCTGCCATCTTCCCATCAATGTACGCCCCATCAAAGTTAATTTTCATATTTTTGTCACTTGGAGGATGCCAAGATGAAGCTTGGACTGTCTTGAGTATCGGTGAATCATTAGATGTCTGATCCATATTGTAATATTCATATTTATCTCGCAAGGCAATATCTTCTTTGGTATTCCAATTGATGTTGATATTCAGATTCTCCAAGACATATTTGTTCCTGGCTTTCCATATAGACCACATTAGATAGCTGCAAGATGTCAGAGCATCCCGATCACCCTCCTTGAGTAAACATGATATGAGAGAGGAGACAGTGGATTGAGATTGGATATGTCTTGTGATTGATGGTTTTCCTTGCTTATAGAACAATGGAGAAGAAGATGGTCAGTGGTTTCTTCACAAACCTTGCAGAGCAGGCACAAAGCATCAATGTGATTGATCCTTCGATGAATATTGGATTTGGTGGGTAGAGAATTTGTGAGCACTCTCCAAATGAACATGAGAACTCTTGGGCAGATGTGGTTGTGCGACCACATCTTCTTCCATTCAGGAAATGAGGAGATATTAGTGGGGTGGTGATCTTTGTTGATAGTGTCATGAATAACACGATATGCAGACTTTGTAGTAAGGGCTCCATCAGTAGTATGCTTCCAGTAAAGGTAATCAGTCGTACAGTTAGCTGATAATGGAATTATCAGTATGGCATCTGCTTCATGTGGAGGGAATAATAATACAATTAAGTTCACTTTCCAATTGAAAGTTGCTCTGTTAATAAGTTCACTAACAAAGACAACCCATCTTCTCATGAATGGATAGCCTGATACTTTATGATCAGACATAGTAGGTACCCAAGGATCCACCCAAACATTAATTTGAGAACCATCGTCGACAGACCAAATAACATTACCATAAAAAAATGTTCTGTTGTTTAGAATACTTGACCAAACATAGGATGCAGAGTGTTTCGGGTTAGCAGACCAGAAGGATGAAGATTATTGAAGGTATTTGCTTCTGAGTAGTTTGGTCCAGATAGACATGGTATCCAGAAGAAACCTCCAAGATAACTTGAGCATAAGGGAAAGATTAGTAATATATGGATCACGAATACCCAGTCCTCCCTGAAACTTTGGTTTGGTAAAATTGGACCAAGATGTGAAATAAATCTTCTTCTTGTTATTGTCTGTCCCCTACTAAAACTCCCGTTGATGTTTGGATAGAATATTTGTGACTCTCTTCAGGATGAGATAGATGAGAGATAATAGGTAGAAAGAGAGGAAAGAGTTGATTTGATGAGGACAGTACGAGCAGCATGGGATATACAACTCCTTTTCCAACCTTTGAGTTTGCAACTGCTAGTATTAAGAAGGCAGAGTAAGTGTTAACTCTCTTTTTAGACTACATAATTCTGTGACCAAGATATTTCTCAGAGGATATCATAGGTTTAACACCCAGAAGATTTCGATAAAGCTGACACATATGAGAATTAGTTTTCTTAGAGAACAAAATAGATGATTTATCGAAATTAATACGTTGGCCAGACCATTGTTCAAAGGTTTAGATAATGATTTTGGTTTGAAGAGTATCGTGGAGAGAACATCTACCAAAAAGGAGTATGTCATCAGCAAACGCCAGATAGGAGAAGGAAATAGAACATCTATTAAGTCTGACACTTTCATAAAGCGAGTTCCTTTCCATAATAAGGATGAATGTTGATAAAATTTTCATACTCATAATAAATAAATATAGTGATAGTGGACACCCTTGGCGAATCCCACAACTGGGTTTGAAGCTCTTAGTAGGAACAATATTCACAAGAACAACAAATGAGGTGGTTGTGATGCAATTCATAATGAGATCATGTGATTTACCTCCGATACTGAACCCCTGCTTGGCTAATCAGTCCCCAATCAAGCCTATCATAAGCCTTGGACATGTCGAGTTTAAGGGCAAAGGAGCTATTGGAAGGACTAAACTTAGTTATAGAGTGAAAGAGCTCTTGAACAATGACTATATTATCTCCAATGTGTCTACCATGAACAAAGGCATTTTGAAGAGGGTTGATGAGATGTTGAAGAAAGGGACGAATTCTATTCGTAAAAATTTTAGTCATTACTTTGTAAAGAACATTGCAAAGAGCTATTGGTCTAAATTCATTTGGAGATGATGGACAAGAAGTCTTAGGAATGAGAGTGATATAGGTATGATTCAACATGTTAGGCATAGTACCAGAGTAGAAAAAAATTGAACAAGCTGGATTACCTCATCACCTATAAGATTCCAGTTTTTCTGAAAAAATATTGCTGGGTATCCATTAGGGCCAGGGGATTTATAGGGTCCCATGCTCTTGATAATCGAGTTAATCTTCTCTGCCTCAGGGATGTCACAAATACTCTCATTATCAGATGCTGAAATCTTGTTGAGTTCATATAAGATATGGGTTGGTACATGATGAGTATCAGTCTTCTCGAAATGAACTCTGAAATGGGATACAAATTCGTTAGCAATCTCCTGCTGAGTAGAAGCTACATCACCATTATCCTTTCTGATCTTCTGAATCATATTCCTGTGATGTCTGTGTCACGCCCCGATTCTGTAGAATCGATAGTCGTCCCCCGGGCGTGATGCCATGCGAACCTAAGTTACGATCGCAGAAGGCATAGTCATAAGGTTATCCGAAACACAATATCAAGTAGAGTACACAGAGAAATTGAACAAACACATTGAAAACAGAAGGAACTTTTATTTTATTTATAATAAAAATCATTTACATAACTCTGTTACATTCATTTGCTTTGCGGGTTACAACATGACTCGATAACAAAATGAACGTTAATGAGATAGTCGTTTCATACTTTACATCTCCATTTACAACAAAAAATTTGCAATGACCTAGAATCATGGGGAGTTGTAACTCCACTTCCCGATTTTTAAAATAAATAAATTGATTTCTAAAATTATATAATTGTTATTATTAGCTTTAAATAATAGATTAGTTTTAATTTATAAATTTGGTAATTTAGTTTTGGAGGGAATTAATTTTGGACCACTTTTCAAATTTGAAAAGTTGTTATAACAACTTTGGGCCCACCATGTGATTTCCTAACTGATTTTTTACTTTTCCTGAAATAATGAAAAGGCAGAGGGCCTTTCTGCTTAAAATTCTTGCCGGGGGGGGTTCTTTTGCAATATTTTCTGGCGGGAGGGGTTTTATGCAAAAATACACTTTTCCATTTATTAAGCCGGGTGGTGAAGAGAGAGAGAGAGTATTCTCCACTCCCATTTCTTTTGAACCTTTCGAGAATGGATTCTTTCTCCAATCTCGTCGGCGAGTTCTCCAACCGACAGCGCCATCTATCGGCCAGCTGACGATCGACAGCATCCTTCTCCGGCGTCAGCTACTTCCCGACGATGACTACTTCACGTGTCCAGACGGTGGCGAAGCTCTTCTCCGGTGAAGTATAGCATCGGCAGTGACGACGAATTCAATATTCTTCGACGACAGGACGGAATCTTTCGGGTGATCGATCGTTCAACAAGCTTGCTCGTGAGTTTCTAATTGAACATTTCCTTCAATCTTGCTTTGAAATTTTGATTCAAGATCCGAAACTTCAGATCGACTGATCGTTGTTTTATTTTTTCGGAATTGAGTGATCGGGACTGCTGTTACAAACTCGAGTAGGATTTCCTACGTATCCAGTGATTAACTCTCTAGGATCATTGATCATCTTGGTGAGTTCATTGCTGTATGAATTTTTGTACTCATCAAATTGATCGATTAATCGATTCTTCCTCTGTTGATGTTTATTCAGTGGTTTTGTAATCGATCGAGTCGGAAGTTGTATCCGACACGTGAGGGCACATTCTCGGTCTACCAGTGGATTCCTATTTCCAGGTACCTATGCTACTGTTCTATTGATTTCTAAATTCTTTCTGTGGTTAAATACGGGGTGTTGGCCAGGGCCGGGTCTTGAATGATGTCGTGTCTGTGTGCGTGATGTTCGTGTCCAAGTTTTGTTCGAGTCCAAGTGTTGCTCGTGTCCAGACTGTGTGCGTGTGTTGCTGTTCTTAGAGTAGGAAATTGGGGAGTAGCAGTGTTCGTGCATTACAGACCAGTGACTCGTGTCCAGATTCGAATGTGGTTGTGATCTGAATGAAGGCTTGAAGGCTGATAGCTGGTTTTAACTCTTAGATTTTTTATCAATTTCTATAATTGATTTTGTGTTGTGTTTGATCATCTGTACATTATTTTAGATCTTTAAATTGCTGTATTAAGTTCGGGTTTGAGCATCAGTATTAGCAACTTGTGTCGGGAATGTTTGGTTAATTTTGTGCTCAGTTGAACTCAACTGATCTGGCTGTTGGATTCCTTTCTCTAATGCTAAGCTTGGTGGTTTCAAATTGATTTTGGAATGTGTTCTTGCAATCCTTATGATAATTTTTGGTTCAATTCTGAACCAAGGGAACTGTATGCAGTGTTGGGGCTGGGTTTTGTATAGGACTCCTCATTACTGCTGATCTGTGTAAACTGGAATATGAAGTTTATATTTTAGACCTGGAATATGAAGTTATATTTAGACATGGGATTTGAAGTTTTATTTAAACTTGAAATGAAGTCCAAGGAAACCTGAGAACCATTTTTTTAGCTTAATTTGAAGTCTTATGTGAAATCTGGAATTTGAGGTCTTATGTGAAATCTGAGATTTGAAATCTCATTGATCATGAGAATTGAAATTCCATTTGATCTGAGATTGAAGTTTTATTGAACATGAGATTTAAGTCTCATTTGAAACCTGAGAATTGAATCCTTATTTTTCTACAGCACCTATGGGACAGTTTGGTAATACATGTACATATGATTTAATGCTCAGTGTAACCTGAGAAATCATGTTAGAATCTAACCAATAAACTTAAGTATATATATATATATATATATATATATATATATATATATATATATATATATATATATATATATATATATATATATATATATATATATGCTTGTCTTGGATAAATTAAGAACTTAAGAATAGATTAGGAACCTAGCTAATTTTATTTTTCTAAATAATGGTTTGAGGATAGTTGTTAAGGGTTTAATTTTGAGTAGTTAATATTTAGGTTAAATCAATATTGATAGTAGAACTACAAAACACCAATTTAGATCCTGATTAATTTTTAACCCACTTGTACCAATATAATTTAAATACGGGAGGATATCCTGTTCCATTGTTCACCCGTACTTTCCCGGAGCCAGGTAAGTACTTTTCTACGGTTTTGTGCATTTACATTTTTGTACCCTTCCTTGTGACACGTCATAGTACGATATTTATGTACCCATGTATTCCTATACCCTTGTTCTTGTACTTATTAGTGTCGGATGGGGAAATACACTAGCCATGTGACCAATTCCGGTTACTATATCCCTGTACCTAGCTTAGGCCTCGTACTATGCACGCGGGTCGTAAGTCGTACCATATTCATGTACTCCTGTATATGTACTCACCCCAGCCGGTCACATGGACTAGATGTATTTCGATATTGTGCACTTATCATGTCTGGTACTTCAGGATTATAGTTTTATTCCTGTACATTACATTTTCTGTACTTTACATGTTCCTGTACTTTACATTCATGTACTATATCTCCTGTACTCAGTTCCTGTACTACTTTCCTGTACTTTCCTGTTCATTCCTGTATTTTATTTCCTGTACTCCTGTACTCTGTTCATGTCATGTTCATGTTTTATTACCTAGAACTGTACTTTGCTCCGCTCCTGAATAGGATATGTTGCAGGTGAGTTGGAGGCCTTGTGCGACACCTATTATGGACAGGATGTTGCTATTCTTGCTGAGCCAGCTGGAGCTGTGTTGGACTTAAAGGCTGCAGAAGCCTAGAGCTTACCTTTAGCATTTTATATTTTCCTGTATTGATACTAGTAGACTTACTTTCATTTGCTGGAATGTAATAATTCTGATACTTGTACTTTACTATGGATTTGGGGAGACATTTATAGATGCTGTGATTTCATACATGTTCATATTTATCTGGTTAGTTTCCCTAGATTGGTACAGCTTACTTTGTTGTGTCTAATGACAAAGGCTGGGCGTGTCCGACTCGTATCCGATTATTCGGGAGCGGGTCGTGACATATTTTTAGTGGTTGCCCATGCAGGTCTAGCCTAATGGTACCTAGGTCTTAGTGTACTATTGGGAGGACTTGATTACATTAGGCAAACTTGAATCACAGCATAGGAAAATCGGGTATATCGGGTACATATGGTTATTATATAAACATTTACATTTTCTGGTAGGTTAGGTTTTTATCAATCACGAAGTTTTCTTTTTATGCAGGATGGTCACTACGAGGAAGACCGTGGATCAGCCCGGAGTTGCAGGCAGTTCCGAAGTCGCAGGCAGTTCGGATCAGCAGGCTGCACCGGACATTTCAGCAGATCAGCTTCCGCCAGCGCCTCCTATCTTTCCATCGCTGCCTTCGACGATGATGTTTGACGGCGCCCAGGTGATGGCGATGTTTCAGCACTTTCTGGAGGCCCTGAATCACCAGGCCGCGCAGTTCAGAGCGACTGTCGTCGACGCACTCAGGACCAGAGAGCCGGCAGCACCAGCTCCAGCAGCAGTTCCAGCACCACGAGCACCGAGACCAGGGACGGCCAAAGAGTATCAGAACCTCTGCCCGATGGACTTCTGGGGCGACGAGGGGATCATCTATGGAGATGAGTGGCTGGAGAATGCAGAGAGGACCTTGAACATGGCGCATATTCCAGAGGACCAGAAGGTGGCGGTGGCTAGCATACGACTCTTCGACTTGGCCAGAGCTTGGTACCGGGAGGACCCCCAGTTGACGGAGCCCCAGGTGTCTTGGACAGATTTTAAAACTCTGTTCAAGGAGAAGTTCTTTCCAGAGGTAGAGCGGGATGAGCTGAGGATGCAGTTCGAGGCGCTGCAGCAGGGGACGATGACAGTTGCGCAGTACACTGCGGAGTTTACTAGGCTCAGTAGGTTCGCGGAGAGCCTAGTCAGAGCGCCGGAGGATAGAGCTAGGAGATACAAGAAGGGTCTCACCAGGGAGATGCGGTACGCGGTGGCGATTAGTCAGGCGACGACCTACGCGAGCATCCTGAAGATTGCTCAGGCTGTAGAGAAGGAGGCAGACCCAAGGCTGAAGAGGGACCGAGACGTGGGCAGCAGCAGTTTCCAGGCACCAGCGAAGAGGGTCCAGACTCAGATTCAGGTGAGACCTCAGCAGCCGGCACAACAGCATCACCGTCTAGCCAGAGCTCCTGCACATCAGTATCAGAGGTAGCAGCAGGCAGTTACTTGCACATTCTGTTACCGGCCAGGACACCGCTTTGATGAGTGCCGTAAGAGGCTTGGACTCTGCTTATTCTGCGGATCAGACGCACACCAGATGATTGATTGTCCACAGGCTGCGGCTAGACTGACTGGAGGACCTCAAGGAGCTGGAGGACCACCACTACCACCTGCACCACCCAGAGCTCTACCAGCTGCACCACAGAGGGGACCGGCTTTACCCACTCAGCAGCAGCAGTTTGTACAGCGTCAGCAGAGGGGTGGACCGCAGCAGGGACGTACGCTTACGTCATGGCGGCAGTTGAGGAGGATGAGGCAGTACCGGATGTGATCACAGGTTCTATACTTTTATATTCTTTCTCTGCCATTGCATTGTTTGATTCTGGAGCCACACATAGCTTCGTATCATATGAGTTTCTGCATAGACACGGCTTCACACCCAAGGCCACTAGGAGGAACTGTCAAATTATGACAGGAGAAGGAGTAGTGCCAGTGATTGAGATGGTGGACTGCCCTATCACTATTGCTGGGAGGGAGATTAGGGCTCGAATTCTAGTGATGCCACTGCCCGAATTTGATATAGTCCTCGGCATCGACTGGATGAGCGAGCAGTTTGCCGTAATAGACTGCCATGAGGGAAAGGTGATCTTCAGCCCGCCAGGAGTTCTACCATTCGAGATCAGCAGACGAGTTATAGAGAGGCCAGAGGGAGTCTACTTCGGAGCCATTGCAGAAGACCAGGAGTTGCTGTATCCACTTATCTCGGAGTATCTTGACGTCTTCCCCGAGGAATTGCCAGGATTGCCGCCAGATCGAGACGTGGAGTTCAGTATCGACTTATTGCTCGGATCAGCACCGAAGTCCCAGCATTGTTACAAGATCAATCCGAAGGAAGCTGCAGAGTTGAAGCCCCAGATTGATGAGCTGGAGGGCAAGGGTTTTATTCGGTCCAGTGCTTCACCCTGGGGAGCACCGGTACTCTTCGTGTCCAAGAAGGATGGGATGGTGAGGATGTGCATCGATTACCGTGCACTCAATAACATCACCATCAAGAATAGATACCCTTTGCGCGGATTGATGAGCTGTTTGAGCAGCTTAGTGGAGCGAAGGTCTTTTCCAAGATTGACCTTCGGTCGGGATACCACCAGGTGAAGGTTCGGGAGCAGGATATCCCAAAGACAACTTTCAACACCCGATACGGCCAGTATGAGTTTCTGGTGATGCCGTTCGGACTCACCAATGCCCCCGCAGTGTTTATGAACTTGATGAATAAAGTTTTTCATATGCATTTAGACAAGTTTGTCGTAGTATTCATTGACGACATTCTGATATATTCGAAGACCGAGGAGGAGCATGTAGAGCACCTGCAGATTGTGTTGGAGATTCTGCGGAAGGAGAAGCTGTACGGGAAACTCTCGAAATGTGAGTTTTTCTTGGACCGAGTAGAGTTTTTGGGACACGTAGTGACTGGAGAGAGGATTTCTGTAGATCCTAAGAAGATTGAAGCAGTGGAAGCATGGGCACCTCCCAAGTCAGTAGCAGAGATTCGTAGTTTTCTGGGACTAGCAGGATACTACAGAAAGTTTGTGAAGGACTTTGCCAAGATAGCAGAGCCTATGACGAAGCTTACGCGGAAGGACGGGAAGTTCATCTGGAGCGATGCCTGCCAGTCAGCATTTGAAGAATTGAAGAGAAGACTCACGACAGCACCAGTTCTAGCTTTGCCATCTGGATCGGGAGGATTCGTCATCTACAGCGATGCTTCAGGGAAAGGCTTGGGATGTGTGCTGGAGCAGAACAAGAAGGTCATAGCTTATGCTTCTAGACAGTTGAGGCCCCATGAGAAGAATTATCCCACACATGACTTGGAACTTGCAGCAGTCATATTTGCCTTGAAACTGTGGAAGCACTATTTGTATGGGGAGAGAGTAGACATCTTCACGGACCACAAAAGCCTGAAGTATGTCTTTACTCAGAAGGAGCTGAATATGAGGCAGCGCAGATGGCTGGAACTCATGAAGGATTTCGACATCAGTCTGCAGTACCACCCTGGGAAGGCGAATGTGGTAGCAGATGCTCTCAGTCGATATCCTGTTGATATGTATCTCACTATGGACCGGCATCTTCTGGAGGACCTTGAGAGCCTTCGGATTGAGATTGTTCTACCAGGATTTGGAGGACAGATGATGCATATGCAGATACAGTCGAGATTGTTAGAGAAGATCAAGGAGGCCCAGTTTCTTGATGAGGGGCTCTGATGTCTCAAAGGCCAGACAGAGGCGGGATTGCTCGACGACTTCACTATTGCGGAGGACGGATCTTTGAGGCACGAGAACCAGTTGTGTGTGCCCAAGGATCTGCGGGAGAAAGTGATGTAGGAGGCCCACCAGTCGCAGTATTCTATTCATCCTGGGTCTACCAAGATGTACAAGGATCTGCGAGAGTATATTTGGTGGTATGGGATGAAGAGAGAGGTTGCCAAATTTGTTTCCAAATGCCTTGTATGCCAGCAAGTCAAAGGGAAGCGCCAGAGACCAGCATGATTACTCCAGCCTTTATCTATTCCAGAATAAAAGTGGGAGCATATCACCATGGACTTTGTCTCTGGATTGTCGCGTACTCCCAGTGGCAAGGATGCTATTTGGGTGATCGTAGACAGGTTGACGAAGTCTGCTCATTTCATTCCGTTCAAGGTTGGGCTGTCGACCGAGAAGCTTGCAGACCTCTACATGCGTCAGATCGTGAGGATTCACAGGGTGCCGGTGAGCATCGTTTCAGATCGAGACAGCCACTTCAAATCATACTTTTGGAGGAGTTTACAGCTGAGCTTGGGGTCACAGTTGAAGTTCAGCACCGCTTATCATCCACAGACGGACGGGCAGTCCGAGAGGACCATTCAGACATTGGAGGACATGCTGCGAGTTTGTGCACTTGATTTTGGCGGTTCATAGGAGGATTATTTGCATCTTGTGGAGTTTACCTATAACAACAGTTATCAGGCTAGCATCGAGATGACCCCGTTCGAGGTGCTATATGGGCGGAGATGTCGCACGCCGTTATCTTAGGACGACATTGGCGAGAAAACTTTACTTGGGCCAGAGATGGTGGTAGACTCAGCTGTGAAAGTCAGATTGATCAGGGAGCATCTCAGAGTTGCACAGGATCGACAGAAGCACTGGACGGACAGTAGCAGACGGCCACTAGAGTTCGCGATTGGAGATACAGTGTTCTTGAAGATCTCACCGACTAGGGGCGTCATCAGATTCGGCAGAGACGGAAAGCTCAGTCCGAGATTCATCGGACCCTTCGATGTGACGGCACGGATTGGCAAGGTGGCATATCGACTAGCACTTTCAGCTAGCTTGGAGGAAGTGCACGATGTTTTCCACGTGTCTCAGCTCCGACGTTACATTCCAGACCCGAGCCATGTGATGGACTATTCCGAGCTGGAGGTGGGCCCGAGATTGACCTACGAAGAGCAGCCAATGGAGATCCTTGATCGGAGGGAGAAGCGCTTGCGAAACCAGACCATTCCACTTGCTCGCGTCATGTGGAGACACCACTCTCCGGGAGAGTCCACATGGGAGCGCGAGGACGAGATACGGGAGCGCTATCCCACTCTGTTTGATTGATTGATTGTACTCTGTCCTTATGGAATTCTATTTTCAATAATACTGGTGTTTGGATCTTTTGTGAATTGCTGAGATTTGCTTTTGGTCCTTTGAATTTCGAGGACGAAATTTTTTTAAGGGAGGGAGATTTGTAACTCCACTTCCCGGTTTTTAAAATAAATAAATTGATTTCTAAAATTATATAATTGTTATTATTAGCTTTAAATAATAGATTAGTTTTAATTTATAAATTTGGTAACTTAGTTTTGGAGGAAATTAATTTTGGACCACTTTTCAAATTTGAAAAGTTGTTATAACAACTTTGGACCCACCATGTGATTTCCTAACTAATTTTTTACTTTTCCTGAAATAATGAAAAGGCAGAGGGCCTTTCTGCTTAAATTTTTTGGCGGGGGGGTTCTTTTGCAATATTTCCTGGCGGGAGGGGTTTTATGCAAAATTGCACTTTTTTATTTATTAAGCCGGGTGGTGAAGAGAGAGAGTATTCTCCACTCCCATTTCTTCTGAAACTTTCGAGAAGGGATTCTTTCCCCAATATCGTCGGCGAGTTTTCCAACCGACAGCGCCATCTATCGGCCAGCTGACGATCGACAGCATCCTTCTCCGGCGTCAGCTACTTCCCGACGACGACCACTCCACGTGTCCAGACGGTGGCGAAGCTCTTCTCCGGTGAAGTGTAGCACCGGCAATGACGACGGATTCAATATTCTTTGACGACGGGACGGAATCTCTCGGGTGATCGATCGTTCAACAAGCTTGCTCGTGAGTTTCTAATTGAACATTTCCTTCCATCTTGCTTTGAAATTTTGATTCAAGATTCGAAACTTCAGATCGACTGATCGTTGTTGTATTTTTTCGGAATTGAGTGATCGGGACTGCTGTTACAAACTCGAGCAGGATTTCCTACGGATCCAGTGATTAACTCTCTAGGATCATTGATCATCTTGGTGAGTTTATTGCTGTATGAATTTTTGTACTCATCAAATTGATCGATTAATCGATTCTTCCTCTGTTGATATTTATTCAGTGGTTTTGTAATCGATCGAGTCGAAAGTTGTATCCGACACGTGAGGGCACATTTTCGGTCTACCAGTGGATTCCTATTTCCAGGTACCTATGCTACTGTTCTATTGATTTCTAAATTCTTTCTGTGGTTAAATACGGGGTGTTGGCCAGGGCCGGGTCTTGAATGATGTCGTATCTGTGTGCGTGATGTTCGTGTCCAAGTTTTGTTCGAGTCCAAGTGTTGCTCGTGTCCAGACTGTGTGCGTGTGTTGCTGTTCTTGGAGTAGGAAATTGGGGAGTAGCAGTGTTCGTGCATTACAGACCAGTGACTCGTGTCCAGATTCGAATGTGGTTGTGATCTGAATGAAGGCTTGAAGGTTGATAGCTGGTTTTAACTCTTAGATTTTTTTATCAATTTCTATAATTGATTTTGTGTTGTGTTTGATCATCTGTATATACATTATTTTAGATCTTTAAATTGCTGTATTAAGTTCGGGTTTGAGCATCAATATTAGCAACTTGTGTCGGGAATGTTTGGTTAATTTTGTGCTCAGTTGAACTCAACTGATCTGGCTGTTGGATTCCTTTCTCTAATGCTAAGCTTGGTGGTTTCAAATTGATTTTGGAATGTGTTCTTGCGATCCTTATGATAATTTTTGGTTCAATTCTGAACCATGGGAACTGTATGCAGTGTTGGGGCCGGGTTTTGTATAGGACTCCTCATTACTGCTGATCTGTGTAAACTGGAATATGAAGTTTATATTTTAGACCTGGAATATGAAGTTATATTTAGACATGGGATTTGAAGTTTTATTTAAACTTAAAATGAAGTCCAAGGAAACCTGAGAACTATTTTTTTAGCTTAATTTGAAGTCTTATGTGAAATCTGGAATTTGAGGTCTTATGTGAAATCTGAGATTTGAAATCTCATTGATCATGAGAATTGAAATTCCATTTGATCTGAGATTGAAGTTTCATTGAACATGAGATTTAAGTCTCATTTGAAACCTGAGAATTGAATCCTTATTTTTCTACAGCAACTATGGGACAGTTTGGTAATACCTGTACATATGATTTAATGCTCAGTGTAACCTGAGAAATCATGTTAGAATCTTACCAATAAACTTAAGTATATATATATGCTTGTCTTGGATAAATTAAGAACTTAAGAATAGATTAGGAACCTAGCTAATTTTATTTTTCTAAATAATGGTTTGAGGATAGTTGTTAAGGGTTTAATTTTGAGTAGTTAATATTTGTGTTAAATGAATATTAATAGTAGAACTACAAAACACCAATTTAGATCCTGATTAGTTTTTAACCCACTTATACCAATATAATTTAAATACAGGAGGATATCCAGTTCCATTGTTCACCCGTACTTTTCCGGAGCCAGGCAAGTACTTTTCTACGGTTTTGTGCATTTACATTTTTGTACCCTTCCTTGTGACACGTGATAGCACGATATTCATGTACCCCTGTATTCCTGTACCCTTGTTCTTGTACTTATTAGTGTCGGGTGGGGAAATACACTAGCCATGTGGCCAATCCCGGTTACTATATCCCTGTACCTAGCTTAGGCCTCGTACTGTGCACGCGGGTCCTAAGTCGTACCATATTCAAGTACTCCTGTATATGTACTCACCCCAGCCGGTCACATGGACTAGATGTATTTCGATATTGTGCACTTATCATGTCTGGTACTTCAGGATTATAGTTTCATTCCTATACATTACATTTCCTGTACTTTACATGTTCCTGTACTTTACATTCATGTACTATATCTCCTGTACTCAGTTCCTGTACTACTTTCCTGCACTTTCGTGTTCATTCCTGTATTTCATTTCCTGTACTCCTGTACTTTGTTCATGTCATGTTCATGTTTCATTACCTAGAACTGTATTTTGCTCCGCTCCTGAATAGGATATGTTGCAGGTGAGTTGGAGCCCCTGTGCGACACCTATTATGGACAGGATGTTGCCATTCTTGCTGAGCCAGCTGGAGCTGTGTTGGACTTAGAGGCTGCTGAAGCCTAGAGCTTACCTTTAGTATTTTATATTTTCCTGTATTGAGACTAGTAGACTTACTTTCATTTGCTGGAATGTAATAATTCTGATACTTGTACTTTACTCTGGATTTGGGGACACATTTATAGATGCTGTGATTTCATACATGTTCATATTTATCTGGTTAGTTTTCCTAGATTGGTACAGCTTACTTTGTTGTGTCTAACGACAAAGGCTGGGCGTGTTCGACTCGTATCCGATTATTCGAGAGCGGGTCGTGACAGGAGTCGAGACGTCATTTTTTCTGGACTGAATGTGGAGTCTTCAAAAGGATAAAATACAAGCCTTCAACACACGAACGAGGCTTCAATGTACTTGCTCGCCTTGAGCTTAAGTGGCACGCCCTTCTTGGTTCGGGATATCTGTCTGGAGAGTGAAGATCAGTACATTACACTTTGTACTGGTGTGTGGCAAATTAAGTTTCGTGCTCTCATTTGGTTGAAGAGTTTATATGACTTGGTTGGTGAATCTTTCTAACCATCCTAATGAATTTCAGATAAGCATATAACAAACATAATGTAAACTATGCTAGAACTTACCCGTGGCAGAGCGTGCCGTGCAATATGAGACTTACCATGTTCTTCTCTGTCAACTGTTATCGCTAGCATAGCCTGTGCAATTTATGTATGATTGGTTACTGACACCACAAGCCATCCTGGACTTATAGCTTTGTTAGTCGGGACCCTTTCAACGCAAGTAGCGAGCTCCACTGAAAGTCTCCGCCTAACCCGTGCTATCATCCAGCACAGCTATACCGTGTTTCCTCCTAGGCTGAAACGGTTCCGTAGCCCCGGGATGCCGCTCGAGGAAACTTTTACCTTGTCGACAAGTTGTCCATGACTGTGTTAGAACAATTTAGTTACTAAGGCATGGTCTATATTTTCGAGAACTTAATCATTTTATCGTGTCCCGCCTTGTCGTGGCTTCTATTTGTTCGATGAGTCAATCTTTTGTTCAACACAGTTTTATAAGGTAAGTAGACGTGTCCGTTCCCTTACATCTATCATTTCATTCGTATTAATGTTATCGATTGAACTAAGAAGGGGGTCGAGAAGAGAAGGGTCAGTCACTCACCTTAATTTTTGTTCGATACGAAAGACTTGTTGGTCGCGCTAGTCGTCGCCTAAGCGATTACCTGAAATCGCATAAGCAACCGATTAAAACATTGTATTATTCAAGTAGTTCGATATGTAAATGCGAGTTCGAAAACATAAGCCTGAAAACCATCAAAAATATTCACAAAAATGCATTCAGAAAACCAAAGCAAAAGAAGCAAGGGCGGCATGAAAAACAGAGCAACGGGAGGTCTCTTTCGACTCAGCCGCAGAGTCTATCCTCGAGGCGCAACCCGCTGAATATGGGACTTGATTCCCAAGAAGCCTTTCCATAACAAGAAAAGGATCTTAATTCAATCGTTCTCGTTCGACTGATTCGATTGATCCCGACCTATCGGTCCCGACCGAATCGATAGCGATAGTGTTCCTTTCTCGCGCACTCCGTAGATGGAGAACGAGACACGGTGTAGGGACGGGGCACTACAGTCTGGCAGTAGCAGATAGATGGAACAAGCGAGTATTCTTATCCCCCTCACGCAGCCAAGAGATATTTGAACGTTGCTTCCAATATAGGTCCCTCTGCATATGTAACTTATTGAGCAATAGTTGAGTATTACGCTCTTCATCGTAAGATGCATCTATAATAAGCTGACTTTGTGTGAAAAGAAGCTTGTCTTCATGGTATTTAGTATCCCTATCAAGATTTCCAAGGCGAGACTTACCCCAGGATTGGAGCTTCGGTAACAGACTTCTTAATTTTGGGATGAGATCCGTAGCATTAACTTCCCCCCATAGTTCAGAGATAACTTGTTTAAAATCTATCCCATGGGTCCATGCAGCCTCAAATCGAACTGGACGACGACTTTTAATAGTGAAAGGTTCCAACAACAATAGGATTGGATTATGATCACTATTTATGCTAGGTAAATGTAAGATAGTAGCTTTGGGATGAAGGGAGCGCCACTTGGTGTCAACCATAGCTCTGTTAAGTCTCTCTGCAATATTATTTCTTGGATCTCTACGGTTATTCCAAGTAAAAGCTGGGCTAGGGTATCCAATATCCATAGCATCGACATTGTTAAACCATTTGATAAAGTGCTTGTGATGATGATAGTTGAAGATACTGCCACCACATTTCTCTTCAGCACAAAGAATGGAGTTACAATCACCAATACAAATACATGGCTCAGTGAATGATTTGATGATGGATTCCAATTGCGTCCAGAAGTTCCTCCTATCAGCAACAACAGGGGGACCATACCATATATTATTGGTATGGGAATCATGGAAGACACAATGGATGTAATTTTCAGTAGCAGACATGACTTTCAAATTTGCCTCAGATTTCCAACAAAGAAGTAAGCCACCAGACAGTCCTTTAGAAGAAATAGACCAGCATTGGTCGAGCCCAAGTTCAACCGCAATTGAGTTAGCAGCATTTGACAAGCATCTAGTTTCAGATAGAAAGATGATACTAGGTTTAGATATACTGAGGAATGATTTAATGGTACGAATTGTCGGATTATTCCTCAATCTCCGACAATTCCAAGAAAGGATCATTGCTCTGGAGGCTGTTGGAGGCCAGCCGTGCCTATAGCTTCATCCTCTTGGAAAATCAGTCTTTTGCTGGGTTAAAAAAGTTCAAGTTCAAAAGCTTCCTCTGTAGAAACTGATCGAGCTCTTTTGGATATACTTCTAGTGTTCTGCATAGGAATATATGTAGAAGACGTAGATGATGTGGGAGTAGGTTTTTGATGGGTTAGAGAGGATAGGAGGGAGGTGAAGGTATGAGAAATGGAGGGGGATTGAATGTTATTACTTTGTTTTAAATGATTCTGTAATGGGTGAGGTAGGGAATTTGTATTTTCTTTTTTATTATACATGGAAAGGAATCCAAATAAAATAACAATTCCAACTAAATAGGATGGACTGCAATGAAGAGTCCAAGGGAGCTCCGCATGTTCAAGCTTGTCTTGTTCAGGATTTGGTCATTCTCAAGCTGAACTCGAGCCCGAATTTGAGATGGAGCTTGTAACAATATTTTGTTAAAAAATTTGGTGAGCATTATGATATTGATGGTCTTGATTTTTCTTTTTCTTTTCAGAATTGAAAGTACCGAAAGAAGTGTTAACAAAAGAATCAGTATAATGAATTACGTAGGCTGGACCTCCCTAAAAGTTTTGCATAAGGTCCTCAAATTTCTAGACACAATCTTGTATAAACGGTTTTCGAATTGTACTTTCTTTAAATTCTTTAAAATTTATACAAATTCTTGAGCCATGCTCTTTGTAAGCTCCTCAGTCGCAACAAGTTTATTCCCCACAACTTATTTTAGGGCTAATTAGCCTTTGGACCCTGGATTTTTTTACTAAATTAGTGTTTAGGTTTTGACTTGTCCAAATAGAAAGTTTGGACCTTGGATTTATTTATTTTTTTTTCTTTCTTCCGATTATGTCCTTTGAGGATGACATCAGCTAGAGACTATAGTCCTTTTTTTTAATTAGAGGAGCGCCAATGGAGTTGGCGTCCAGCTCCTAGGTGCCAAAGGAATTGGCACCCCACCAATCCCTCCAAGCGTTATTTCCTTTGGCTCCTAGCCCCATATGCCAATTACTCCAATGACATCTTGTCCCTTTTTTTTACAAATTCTCCAAACTTCCTTCTCTTCTTTGCAAATTTTCTATACTTCTTCTCACTATACAAAAATTTCTGTTTATGGGATAATCACGATGTTGTTCTTTTACTTCTTTTTTTTTTCCTTTCTGCTAATCCTACTTCAGTAAATACTTTATTTATATATATATATATATATATATATATATATATATATATATATATATATATATATATATATATATATATATATATATATATATATATATAGAATAAGGGAGGTTGGGTGGCACCTCATGGGAGGGTGTCTACTTGTCACCCCCCCATGCTATCATCAAGCACATGGGTGCATGATGATAGCATGTGGGGGGTGACAAGTAGACACCCTCCATAGGGTGGCACCTCACCTCCCTCATCCTATATATATATATATATATATATATATATATATATATATATATATATATATATATATATATATATATACTAGGTTTGACTGCATAGTGATTTTGAGTTATATATAGAAAATGACTTCTAATAATTTGAATTGTCATGACCTTAAGGTTATAGGGTTTATGGATGTACATGTGGCTCAGTTCCAGGTAAGTCTCAAATTTTGGTAATAGCAGCTTAATATTAAATATAGAATAATCTAGATGTGTTGGGAGTTCAGTAGTGTGGAAGAAGGATTCAATGATCTAAGTATGCTGATAGTAATTAGTCATCCTATAAAAGCAAGTTCGATATGTAGAATGTTCAAATATTAGTTTCTTCTTTTTTGCCACTTCAAAATAATTACCATGTCTGAGTCGGACACGTACTAGACACTCCGAAATACAATAGAATATGCCAGAATGGTGGTACCATATCTTGTCATGTGTCAATTTTGTGTCATGTTGTATTTGTATCCGTGCAACATAGCTGCACTGGCTTCTGAAGGAATTTATTTATATCTTATTTTCAAAAGAGACATATTATAAAACATAAAAAGAAGAAAGAAGAATAAGATTATTAAAGACATATAAGTTATTTTACAAGCAGAAGAAAACAACTACTAAACTACAACAATTGTTGATGCCATCCTCAAGATTCTAAAAATGCCATAAACACTAATCTGGTAAGGACATAATCAGAAGAAAGGAAGAAAAATAAATAAATTCAGAATCCATACTTTTTAATTGGACAAGTCGAGACCTAAACACTAATCTGATATAAAATTCAAGATCCAAACGCTAATTAGTCCCTTATTTTAATGATTTGCATCTCATTTCGATTGTCCACTTTCAAGGAACCAGCCCGGCCCATGGACTCTCTCCAAAACTATAGCGAGAAGAAAGAATTCTAAATGGTCTTGTCAAGAAAATCTTCTTCACTCCAAAAATTTTTCCAATTTTTTCTTCTTCTTTTGGCTGTGGAGCTCTTAATATTGGTATGTCAACTGACTCATTCCCGTCATCTCTCTCTTTGACAACTCAATGCTACCATTCTTTTTTCTTCCAAAAGTAGAACCTTAAGAATTTTGATAAAATCTGCCTAAATTAGGTTGAAACTTGTATATCAACAGGACACGACACAGCATGGTCACATGGCGACACGACCGGAGCAGCTACATCGGCTAGTCCTACCGGTATATTTTGGCGTGTTCGTGTCTGATACGTGTACGACAGGACACGGCACGGACGACGGTGCGCCACTAGTTGCATCGAAGTTTGATGTGGCCCAACCCCATTCATCAAACCTTGGTCCCTTGCCGAGCCTTCTTTAATGTGTCCATATATTCGTCAAACCCACGCTTGTTAAGGCGGAGTGAGCCAGATATTGTGAAAAAAAGCCCCAAAGGCATAGGCGAGGAAGAGCCTCAAGGCAGCGAGGCGAGAGGCCTCATTGCGACAGACCTGTAGATTATGATTGGGACTTTGTGTTGTGGTGGGACCGTGTACGGTTCTAAATCTTTTTTGAGAAAATTTGAGTGGCACCCCACTTTGTTTATGCTTATTTAAGGTGCACCCCACCACTTTACACTATTGTAATTCACTTTCCACTTTTGACGGATTCCGTCCAATATGGACGGTCAACGTGTTTGACCGATAATTTTGGACGAAAATACCCTCCGAAACCCAAGCCCAAATCATGCCCCACTCCCGCTCCGCTGCCGCGCCCCCGCCCCGCTGATGCCGTGCTCATCACCACCACTACCACTACCACCACCTTCATCATCACCATCACCACCACAGTCACCTTCACCATCACCATCACCTCCACAACCATTATCTTTACCAACACCACCATCACCACCACCGCCGCCCCCCTCCGCCGCGCCCTAGCTCCCCCCCACCCCCCCGCTGCCGCGCTCCCCCCGCTGTCGTCACCAACACCACCTTCACCATCACCTCCACCACCATCATCTTCACCACCACCACCACCACCACCACCGCTTCTCCCCCCCTCCCACAGCGGCGAGGTCGGGGGGGAGGGGGGGGGGAGCAGCGGCGAGGTCGGGGAGGAGGTGGCAATGGCGAGGTTACAATAGTGTAAAGTGGTGGAGTGCACCTTAAATAAGCGTAAACAAAGTGGGGTGCCACTCAATTTTTTTTTTTTTTTTTTACTGGATGTAATCTTTTGTACTTTTCATTGGTGAGATGTCTAATGATCAAGGTTATAAAAAATGCTAGGCGCCAGTCGGAGGGGCACTGGGCGCCTAGCCCCTAGCCCACCTAGATGTCCGCATTGTAAAAAAAATATATCTAAAAAACCTATGGAAAATTGCAGAAAAAGTCTATAAAATTCCAAAACATGTATAGTTGGGCCTAGGTGTATGCCCATGCGGACATCGGGCTGGCACTAGGCACCTAGCGTCTAGGCGCCGCCTAGACCGATTTATAGAACAATGCTAATGATGTTTCAATGGTATTGATAATATTAGATATAGAAGTTGGATTATAGTAGGAGTTGCCAGCAAGCTCTCTCCCATCGACAAAATTATGACAACAAAAGTAAAAGAAGATGAGTATAGGCTATTACTACGCTAAGGGCCTGTTTGGATAAATGTTCTAAATTTCGGCCTAGGCGGCTCCTAGACGCTAGGCGGCCGCCGGCCGCAACGGAAACCCCTTATGCGGTTTTCAACTTTAGGTGGTCATAGGCGGGTGGTTCGGCCAATTTTTTTTGAAATTTTTTAAAAAATATAAAAAATTAAACATTTTTTTGAATTTTTCTTTGAATAGCTATCTCGATTGGCTGATGCCGCCGCTGCTGCTGAGAGGAGAGGGATGGAGGCTCTACTCTCTCCCCTTTTTATTTAGGGCACACACATAAAAAAAATTTGACACATGAATTTTTTTTTTTTTTGGGTGGAGCAGAATTCGAACTCACCGCCAACACATTGTACATGACTTAAACACTTACTATTAGCTATAAGAGCAAATAAACTTTTGTGTCTTTATAATACATACAAAGTATATATATCCTTTACATATTTAAAAAAATTTATTCGGCCTAGGCTAGGCGGCCCTCCAGGGCACCGACTCCCCCTAGCGAAATTTAGAACATTGGTTTGGATAGCGGTAACTCGTCGAAAGTGTGAAAGTGGCACTTGTAGTATATTAACTTGTCGTGCACTTGCAGTATGTATGACTTTCCAAAATATGTTTGGATAGATGTCACGATCGCGTCCGCATGATCGGGTACGAGTGCGTGGATACGTCTAGTCTACGTTGCAGAATCAGCGGTAGTGAGCCGTCTAGGCCTCAATAATCGTCAATATGCTCAAAAATCAATTTGCTCATTACAGCTACTAATCACGTGTCCAATATCAAATCACCATATCATACATTTCACTATCTCTTTAGCAGTGTTCTAAATTTCGGCCTAGGCGGCATCCAACCGCACCGAAAACCTCCTAGGCGGCGGTCCTAGGCGGATTTTGGCTCTAGGCCGGCCTAAGCGGCGTCTAGTCGGGCTATTCGTCCAATTTTTTTTTGAATTTTTTCAAAAAAAGAATCCAAAAAATCATATTTGAAATTCAAAAAAAAAGTTGTACTTACCTGCCGACGTCGCCGCCGCCGCCTGCTGGCCTACTGCTGCTGATGGAGGGAGCCGCCGCCGCCGCTGGCTGGAGGGGGGAGGGAGCTGCCGTTGCCGCCTGCTGGTGGTGGCGGCTGCTATTGTTGGCTGGAGAGGAGAGGGGAGGGGAGTGGTGGGGGGTGGAGAGAGGGAGGACGGGAGGGGAGAGGGGAGGGGAGGGGTGGGGGGAGGAGAGAGGGAGGGGAGGGGTGGCGGCTGATATTGTTTCCTCTCTCCTCTCCTCCCCCTTTTATTAGGGTTAGGTTAAGTAAAAAAATAATGAAAAAAAATCCGATTGGTAGGTTCGAACCTGTAACCACAACCCTCCATAAATCACCATCTTTAGCACAACTATGCTAGCCACTGGAGCTCATAAACATTAGTGTCCATATATTACATATGAGTAATTTATATATGTAGCTAGTAAAAAAAAAAAAAACAGATCGGCGTCTAGGCGCCGCCTAGGTGCTAGGCGGACCTCCGGCGCACCGATTCCGCCTAGCAAAATTTAGAACATTGCTCTTTAGTACATCTTTTACAAATACGTCTAGAGACAAATTCGGTGAAAAAGTAAAGCAACATTATCATAGGTACAATCATCCATAACATGTACGTCATCATCAAGTCTCAAAGTAAATCTATACATCATTAGTCCTAAGTCATCACTGATCCTCATGTAGCCTCCATGCCAACTATAACTATCCCCTCGTCATATAAACCATAAATGCTAAGGTAGAAGTCATCGTCACCTGCAACGGACCCAGTCAGGAAAGGAACAAAGTACAATCTATAACAGCGAAATAAGTACAACATATGCACAAGTAAAAATGCAATGAACATGATAAACCTGAATCACCAGAGATACAAATTATACTGAAACATGAAACAAGAACATCATGACTCGTGATTTGAAATACTTACTAAATATATGACCGACTGAACAAAGTACATTAATAAGGGTACAGAGAAGAAGGAGAAGAAGAAGAAAATCAAGAAGAAGGAGAAGAGATCGAGAAGGAGAAGATGAAGCAGAGGTAGGAGGTTTCAAGAAGGAGATGCTCACCACAACCGGCAGAGGCGGCTCCGGTCAGGCGGCGGGCACAGAGCGCTCGACGCTCGGCGAACCGATAGAGTGCTGCGGGGACGGTCGGATCTGAGTGCCAGGAGCACGAGCAACACCCACCGGACAGAGGCCAAGGTGCTGATGATCTTCAAGGACGGCGGCCTGGAAGGAAAGAGGCGATGATCGACCACTAGGTCAGTGGTGCTGCCACCGACGAAATAGTGGGATTTGGTCGTGGGTGACTCGGGAATTCGATTGTGGTCACGACGGCGTTGGGATCGGCCGGTGACTGCGGAATCGATGAAAAATGCGTGTGAAGACGCGGCGGTGGTTGACACTACGACGAGGCGCAACTGGTGCCCCTCGATGATGGTGGCGATGTTGGACTCGAAGGGTTGGAGCGGTGGTGGTCGCAGGACATGACGTCGACGGTGGGATTTCGACAAAAAATGGCGGCGAGCTCAGATACGACGATGACTGTGTCAGCGGACACGACGACTGTGGCAGTGGTGCCGACTCGGCTAGGCAGCTAGGACTAGGGTTAGGTCTGATGTGTCGTATCGGATGTATGTGTACACAGGACACGAAAATGGATTATTTGGTTTAGTTGTGTCGGGGTGTCCTCGGGGTCGGACCCGGGGAGACGAGGGTGTTGTGGAATTTGGATAGATGCCGTGTCGTGTCGGACACGAAGAATGTATTTTTAATAACTAGGAATTAATGAAATGACAATGGACACCGACACGATTAAGGCACAGTCATTAGAACCACGTAGGAAAATTAGGAATGCTAATCCATGTAATAATTAGGATATTATAGGGATAATTAGGAAGATCCTAGAATCTTAAGCACATGGGTTAGGAAGGAATATTTCAAAGATATTCCAAAGAATATTTCATGTAATATGCTAGATTTCAAGGAATATTCTTTGAGATTAATTAGCACTAATCCCTAATTAATTAAGGAATTTTAGAATGTTTCCACCTAAACCTAGTGGTTAAGCATTCCACCATGGACTCCTAACTAATTACTAACATAGTCATTACGTTTCCTAATATTCACAACTATGCCATTCCCCTAAATGAAGGATTCTAAATAATAATCAAATTCACAAAATTGTCCTCTAAAATATGAACAAAATATTCTAGGAAATAGGAATTAGGCTTTACTCAGATAATTCGAAAAATCGAGAACAAGGGGTTACATTAGAGTCCTTTTTGTACCCCGCAAGTAAAAATAATGGACTTCTAGTGCTTGGATACGTAGTTTTTTTGACCCCCGCAAGTGATATAATCAAAATATTTTTTTTCCCGATTGTATTTCTCTCTCCCTCCCAAGAGCCACACAGCCACTGAGACCTCTTCCCATTGTCTTATGTCAGAAAATTTTCACTTATTACAGGACACCCCTCTCCATCCAAACTATGAAACTCCATTGAAAAACTCACAGTTGCAGCACACCTCCCTTCATCCAAACAGGCCCTAAATAGTAACTCAGCACTGAGTGATTGCCGAACAAACTAAAAATCCTACGAGAATCTTATTGGGGGCTTCTTCTGCTTACCTTTTTCAAAGGCAGCAGCATTAGCTATTTGGTAACACCAGATTATTTGATAGGCTAATTTATTTTTGGGACAGATTTTGAAAGTAAGAGGCAGGCTTCTTTTGAAAGATCCCTCCGCGTTCTGAAAAGCAGCAGTAATACACCATACCAAACCAGATCTAAGTGATATCACTTCCAATTGTGAAGAAATAATTTTTTGTTTGCCTCTTCTTACTGTAACTTCTATAACTATATGACATAATAGCGAATTCAGTGACTACATGAATGTGGCAATCTCCTTTTGGGGGGGGACATGAATGATACGAGGATTGAAATTACTCGAAGTCATGTAAATTCTAATCTACTACAGCTAGCACTAGGCTTCCCTCGGACTTGACAGCCAACATCATGATCCCCTCGCTTGGCATGTGCTCCTGCAGGTACGACTCTTAATAAGCCGCTACCTGAATATCTTTGCTTATCTTCTCTTTGATATTTAAGGACATATCGTGTCTAGGGGATTTGGACCTCCGACTCAATTTCTCGGGTCCTTATGTCTCCATGACTTGACCATTTCGGTTGATGTTTGTTATATATATATATATATATATATATATATATATATATATATATATTGTAAATAGGTATGTGGTTCATACCCGGGGAAACCGAACCTCTGACTGATATTCGATACAGTTAGTTTTATGTCTTCAACTACTGACCACTTGGACTAGGACTTGTTGACACACATATATCAAGGTTCAAAGTTTGGTATCGGAATCAAAATCGGTATCAGACTTATCCTACGAGTATCGGTATCTTGCCTATGAGTATCGCTATCTCGACAGTTTTGGATTGGAGTATTGGATTTTCGTTTCGGAAAGCCAATAATATTAAAAAGTATTCAAAGAAACTAGAAAAATATGTGATATGTTTAGACATAAATTTATATATTATATGTTTTTTCTCGTTAGTTTTAAATGGAATAATATTCTGGTTGTAATAGACATAATTTTAAATGGAATAATATTCTAATTGTTTATTTACTTGCCTTTAGATATAGTCCAAACACAATAAATAATTTTGAATTGAATATTATTAATATATATGGATGTTGTGAATTTATAGATATACAAGTTCGACAAATGGTAATGGCTATAATTCGTCGATAAGAAATCTTATCGACATATTGTAACATTGTCAACCTTAGTACAACTGAACTATTGTGTTGATACTATTTTTTCATTGTCCATCTTTTCTCGTTTATTTTGTTTCACGCCGAATGAATGGGAAAGAGACACCAAGCGTCGATATCGATTAGTATTGGTAGCTGTCGATATCGGTTAGTATTGGTAGCTTTCGTCGGTTAGTATTGGTAGATGTCGTCGGTTTGTATTGGTAGCTATCGTTTAGTATTGGTAGCTATCGTTTAGTATTGGTAGCTGTCGATATCGGGTCGGGACATGCCAAAACCGATACGTATCGGTATTGACCGATACTACAAATTATGATATAGATATATAAGCATTGGCCATGTACTCAAGACATAAAGACCAGAAAACCAGGTAAGTAGGTTGTCCCCTTTGGCGCTATATGCACTTAAATATTAAAAGGAGATGAATCGAGATATTTAGTAGTGGTAGTCTACCAGCGTAGAGTATTTTAGGACTATCAGTCAGCCCGAGTGGAGTGTGAGATAGAGATCGATCCAGACGGTAGATCCAGAAGGATGCATTGGACAAAAAAGTTGAGGATCATCGTGCAAAAACCAGAATGAAGCCTGGGTTGGGAAGTGAGTATGATGTAATAAGACTCGAGCTTAGCCTAGGCTTAGGATGTAATACAATAAATGTTGAACATATATATATGGGGTGGCTATTGAGCATAAAAACGTCCATAAAAGAAGACGAAGTCAACCCTCTATGTTAGTTCCAAATTTCCAAAGTAGCTATGGCATGAGAGGACACTGCTACAAAACGTTGATAGTCACTTGGCGGGTAGGTTGTCTTACCTTTCGGCTATGCAGTTTAAGCTCATGCAATCAAGAAGTACCTTCCAAGTTCCCCCAAGACTATAGTCTGACATCCCCCTGTGCTCACAGGATTATAAGTCGGCCTCGCTTGAAGAGGATATTATAATGCATGATCTATGCCATTTAGTAAGATACAATGGTATTGCATGTATTTCCATTTCCATTGGAAACTATTTGAAAGTTGTTTTGCTTGAAGTCAGACCCTCTCTTTGACTACTAAAGACTAGCTATTTTGTAGAAATAATTTTCTGTACCATTTTATAGACTTTACCTTCTTGTACATATGATATCATGTTTGTATTTTACCTTTTTGAGTAAAAGGTCTTCCAAGTATATGTTGGTTGATCTTTGGCAATGTTAATCCTCTACCTATATTGTGTATGTCTCAACGATTCACTTGCTGTGAATTAATTAAAAGCATTCTTTTAATATGAAATATTTGACGTACTCTTTGCTTTTGTATTGCAAACAAAGCTTTACATATTATTGATTATTCTGGTAATTGAGACCATATATCGATGATTGCTGGGTATTGAAACTACTTTTGCCTTGTGCAATCGACTTACAAAGAGTAACAAACTCTCTTATTGACAATGTGATTGATGGAGCACTCTAGGAAAGATAATCTGATCAGCGAATCATCTTCTTAATGATTGAAGTCTGCTGCAATGTAAAACCATAATATGGTAAAAATATATGATATGGAAATCATAATTAAGGAATTATGATGACAAAAATTACCCTAGCTTAGGCGCTCTTGTTTGCTCCTCCTATGCTTGCTGCTGAGGCTGGCAAAGTTCGAGATTAATAGGAACATGAGACTCTTCATTAATACTAATATCATATTGGGCAACTGAACCCCTGTTAGCACCACTTCCATTCTCCCTTGATCCATAAACCTGCATTCCAGAAATTTATGCTAAGCATGTAGCGCCAACCATGCCTAGTCTACCAGAAGCTCAAGGCATATTCTAAAACTTCCACATCTATAGTTTAGTACCTTCTTTTGTAATTCCATGTTTTCTTGACGTATGAGGTGTATCTTATTGTAGAGTTCCAAATTTTCTTGGTGGATGAGGTACCCCTGGTATAAAATTCATGATAATTCAGTTTCAAAACAACATTAACATTTAACTTTTAGAGTAATGAATAATGATAGTAAAATATTTGCTGAAACCTTTTGATTAAGTTCTTGAATTTCATTTGTTAAAAGTTGTTCCTACAACAGTAAAATAACACATTAGAACTCTGCAGATAAGTGTCAACGCCGGTTAGTGAGTAGTTGACAAGGGAGGTAACCGTTCTTGTACCTTCTGCATTCTGACACCACGTAGGCTCATTTCTAGCTTGTTTTCTAAATCTTGCAGATCTTTAACACTCAATCCAGAAAGCTCCTCTCCCATCAATTGCCTGCAACCATTAAGTAAAAGGTAGAAAATGCTCTATATGTCATTTCACATTTTCATCCTTTTAAATTAGGAAGGATCATGTGTATAGGCATCAAGAAAACACAGTAAAAGGTTGAATATGCCATCATCCTCTTATAGCATCCTTTTACAAAGAATGCGTAGATGTCGTTATCCCTTTACAAAGAATGCATAGATGTCATTATCCTTTTACAAAGAATGTAGATGTCATTATCCTTTTGTATCTCGTCACTTGTACATTATAAAATGAGCTTAAATGGTATTCGGTAGACTTCCTAGAAGAACAAGTCACAACGATGTATCAGCTGTTTAAATTCTTTTCTTCCATTCAGCTCTGTTAAGTAGACCCCTGAGAAGAACCCAAAATGTTCATCTAGGTTCCACTTTTTATTTCATAGAAAGACCGCCCACTCACTTACTCTTGGACAAGTGGCTTTCACAGCGACAACTGTCATTCTCAACCTACTAATTGCAGTTATCAATGCAGATTGTTCACTCACATGCTTTGTTTGAACTTGTGCAGGAAGGGTAACTCAACTTGTAGGTCGAGTATTGAATTTATCCAGTATTTATTTCTAAATTCTTAGGACCAGATGAAGTAAGTAAATATCGTTTCTTTTTCAGTTATGATTCTCTTAGGTGATTATACTAGTTTTTTTCCCCAGTATTTTCTCCCATGGTGTAAAAGAAAGAGTAGATTTCCTTTTGAGTGATATGACCATTTAAAATCAGTTAAATAATTAATTTGCCTACATACTAGATGAACTGTTATATATAAGTCTACTGTTATAATTCCATATTTGGTAAGGTAACTTCGAAGTGTCTTGAAACAATCGCATGTAGAACTATGAATAACCTCATATGTCAACTATTAGTAAAAGAAGCTTAATTGTATATAAGAGATGATAGATATGAAGACGAGTAATTTTGTATTTCATTCTTGCTTAGATGATAGTCATATTTCTTGCTAAATTGTAGTTTATTTTGTCATTATGTAAGGGGTCATTGTATAATGAATTTGTTGCAATTAATATGCCAACTATGTAATATTTTCCATCAATTTCTTATATAAAAATCCTTAATTTTTTGCAATGCAACATTTTCACTAGCTTATAGACACCAAAGTTTGATTTTCGTTAGATAGAAAGACTGTACCGGTGATTTTCTTGTAAGCTCTGTAACTGCTGCCTCAAGCTCGTTGCCTCCTTCTGCCAAAACTATTGAAAATGACAAAATTCATCAGTATTTATAGATTGTGATCAAGAATATCTCTGCTAATAGCATGACATGGATTTAGTTAAAGCCAGTGAGCTTATATGAGGAATATCGACTATTTTTTTTTATCATGGATCCACAAAGTTCTTCCTACATTAGTGCTAAGAAAACCCTGTGGAAAGGCTTTTCAAGTGAATATTAGAACTACCTTTACTGTTCTCTCAACAAGTGAGTTTCTTTAACACTCATGACTATAATACTGCACTTAATTCATTTTCCCATTCAGAGTTCCTGCGGTACAGTTTTTTATTTAACAGAGTTAGCTTGGTCAAAGAAACAACACAATGTGGTGTTTACCCTAGAATTCTGTGGTCATCTACACGAGTTTTCTCCCCCCTCCATCTAGCTCTATCATAGTCTCTCCTCTCAAAAACTATATATCAATCATGTCCTTTTACTGCCTCGCCTCTATCCAGATTCAATTTGGTCAGTCAACTTCTCCCTTAGTTGATCTTCAAGACTCGAACTATGATTCTATCAGTCAAACTGGCACAAATCTATCTATTGCTGCATATATCCAAACCATCTCAAGTAGCCACAAAGGCAGCTCCCCTCATTTTATACTCTATTGGCTCTACTCTAGCTTCCACAAAGCACTTAAGTTTCTCATTTTGACTTCTATTTATATCCGGGCTCAAGTGATTCACTGAAGCGACGAGACCTTGAAAGTTTTTCAAGTGTCTGTAGCAGGACGTCCTGTCAATCGGGGAAGGTTTTTGGTGACAGCACTTGGAGATATCAGAAGTGAGAATGCTGACATGAAAAACACGATCGCCTGCCAGTGGAAGGCTTTCTGCGTTCATTGATGCAGCTTAACATTCTGTTCTGATTGTTCTTGTTGAGTTAGTGTTTTATTTCCCCAAAATTTGGACCTAAAATCATGTATAATCTTTTTTTTTTTTGGTGCCCATCTTTTGATAATTTTGTTTCTTTCATGGTATTCTTTTGGCACATCACGTCTTACTCGTCATTTATGCTTCCTCCAAAGATGTATGACGGAGATCCAGTTCACATATTATAATGCCATTGAGTTTAAGGTTAGTTGGATCAGTTTTTGTTGAGTTCGGTTTGCTTTTATTTGAGTTTGAGTCCAGTTGAGTCTATATTGGTCTATATGAGTCTGAGTCAGTTGAGTGACGTTTTAGTTACTCTAGGGATTTACATGGCTCCCAAGTCTGAAAGTCTAAATAGAGTTGTAATCATACCTTTATAGTCATAGACTCAGACTCAATATGAAGATAGGCTCTTGACTAAATCTATAAATATAAGACTAAATCGTTGACTAAATTTAATAGACCCAAATAACATACTAGTCCTATAATAAATCCAAAATATACCATAATCTTTTGCGCGCCCCTTTAAGTTGAACATGTTGGAAAGTATGTGCAACTTGCAATACAAAAGAAAAAAAGGGAGGAGCAATCCGCTTTATCGATGGCGGCAAGGTAGACGACCAACACGACAAGTACTTCCTATATGAAAAAATCGTCCTTCTAATATAGACAAAAATATGGATATCAAAATATTCATACAAGAAGTATTATTACCGACATTATCAAAACAAATTAATTTTTTATGTTATGGATATCTTATTCACATACAACTTGTTAGATGGCTCTGAAGATTGCACTTCCAGCATGGGGACATTCCAACGGTCTTAAACAAATAAATTGTTTTTGTAAAAACATTTGCATTTAAATAATGTGTCATGATACAAATAAAAAGATAATTTTGTTTCTTGTTCCATATATCCAAAGTTAGAAACTTAATTTTCATTTTCAAATATTGTTGCATTTAAATAATGTGTCAGAATTTTGTTGCAAGCTTCCTTTTCTTTTTCAAATATTTTAAAAACTTCTGTTCTAGTAGTAGATTTAGGAACTTTTGAAAAACAAGAATTTAGTGTACTACTTGTATAGTCATAATAATTCTTACCTCTTATTAAATCTGAAAGATTGTTCATCATTGATATATTTTGGTACAATGCAGATGAATAAATAAATGATTCTATTGAAGATCCTTAAGCACTTATGCTTAACTATGTTTGTCTAGCATCAATTACTTTTTCTTCCCATAACAACTTGCATAATGTCTCTTTAAAGTTTCCGTGCCTTCATTTTTTTTCTTTTTTGCATTTAAAGATTTTTTTCCATTTATTGCATTGTTCAACTCTAGGTATTATTAAATATCAAAAGTAACTACTTATATAATATAATAAAAAAGTAAAATACTTGAACTTCAACTTGATTTCCTCTAAAGCCGAATGTAGAATTATTGTAGCTTGACAGTGCTCGATCAAGTTGAAGCCTATATATTCTGATTTCTTGAAGTCTTGCAATTTTTTGTGCACTTTAGTCTCTAGAAAGTAGCTAATTCACTAAATATAATACAAGATTGATTGAAAGTATTAGAAGAGAAAAAAAATTGTTGTGGTAAATTTGGTTGAATTAATTCCTATTTATAGGATTTTTTCGGGTCTCAAATGACCATAAATACCCTTGAAATATAATTTTTGTAGGGATATTTTGGTTAATTTCAGCAAAATAGTCAAAATATTTAAACGGCTAAATTATGGGAATATTTTGGTAAAAATACTCTCACAAAATACCAAAAATACTCTTATGTAATGGTTGTTGGGGTATCTGACCAAAATACCTCCCTAACGGTCGTATAACCCTAAAAATGTGTTCTAAATGGCAATATATAGATTTTGGAGATGAGATAAACTCATGGTTAGAAAATATATTTTTATTTTTAAATTCGTAATTAAAGTATTCATATAATTTATATAAATACTAAAACATGGAGATGACATTACTTCTAGGTTTGAGATGGTAAACTGCACATATTCCAAGGTATCAAGGTACGAAACATGTCAATTACAAAACAACAAACGGTGACTCAAAATTTAGCATTCTGATGTTGCATAGCTCAAGCCTTATTGCATGGCCTTGTCTTGATCTCTTTGCAAAGGTTTATCCAATACTTATTTCTATTGAAACTGTCTTTGACCTTATTTTACATAAAAGTAATGATGAAACATGTAAGCAATCTCCCCTCAAAGAAGAAATGTACAACCCAACTCCCAAGCCAAACAAGAAAGACAACTTCTATTCAGTCAACCGCCTACCTAAATTTGTGAAAGAAATTAAGAATCCCCACCATACGACCCTTAAGGCTTATTAGATTGGATGTCAGTTTATGTTGGTGATTGGATGTCTTATGAGATGTTATGGATACATTAAAAGGTCGGGGCATCCTTATTGAACTCATTAAATAATAAATATCTTCCTTATATAATTATGTATTGATAAAAATAATCTGAATATATCATCTCAAATATCCTAAACTCTAAAAATAAAAAAGATGAGAAAATTATTTGTAAACGAAACTAACCTGGTTCCACTGGTCGACATAAGCGCTAAATTGTCAAAGACTTGATTTCCATAGGGAAATCATCAGTCAGAGCTTGAGGGTCAGTGTCACAGTTGAATAATGGCTATGTTACTCATTCAACGAAAGTAGGTTAGTAAAATACTATGCTCTCAAACCATGTAGAGCCTGGCTCCCAGTTGTGGTGTGTCTGCGACTGTGTACTCGGCCATCCTCCAATTCACGTGCACAACCTCCATCGTTGTCAGCACCACTGCAATCCTAACATCTACAGAAGACACCGAGTAGGATCCAATCGTAAGACTTTTTGGCTGTGTCATAATTGATGAATAAGATGTGGTCTTTCCTTGTATTATCAGGTCATCATGGTTACATTGAATTGGAAGACACTGAGAACTGGCCTAGAGAAGAGACAAAGAAGTGGAAGACTAGTAGCTGAAGGAACACAAAGGAGCACAAGAAAGCAAAGATCTCACTTTTGATCCACAATACTTGGTGAAATATTGTCTTCAATTTTTTATTGTTTATGCTCAGTTTGGTATGTTCTCAGTACCAACTAGAAACAAATTTGTTATGATGATAGCCAAATGTCATTATAGAAGTACTCACTGCATACCTCACTCCAAACACTAATGTTAGGAATAATACAAGCATCACGACTCTAGAATTTTGGTGCAGAGGCAGGGAGTTATAGCATGGTATCAAAGAAACCCAGGGATTTTAACAAATGGTTGGTGTACAATACATCTACTTCATTTTTGGCTTGTTTCCTATACCATCACCAACAGATAAGAAAAATTCCAGATTTTAATATGCTCACCAACAGCAGTACCTTATTCATCAAACCCACTCAATGCTTTCGCAAGGTCCTAATATCTTGACCTTCTAAAAGAGTATTGGCCACAATTTTTGACCACGTAGTATTGCTTGCACTTCAAATTTGATAAACAATCTTTTCTGCAATGATTATTGCTTTCCAAATTGTTCTACTGTGATATCCGGCATGCCATCCGGTAATTAAACTATATGTTCAACATACTAACACTTAGAGGTCATTGCTACATCTCTCACAATGTTATTCAGATGCAATGCTCTTGATATAAGCATTTTTTCACCTTGTGATCCATTAGTATCTAGGTCTGTCGTATTATACATAACTATGCCTCAAGGGACTCTGTGTCATTAAGTCTTTAAGAGGATTTGTATAAGCATATACACCCTCGTCTTGTATAAGAGAATAAAAATAGTAACATATTCATATTGATGAAGACTGCAAGGTCACATAACTAGTGCATCACATGCACACATCACACACGATTAAGGTATGCTAAATGTGCGAAGTTCTGTGACTTTGTTTAAATGTGATATAGGTTACTCACAAACTGATTACTGTTTTATGTGACTTGATATTTCTCCTACCGTATTTGTTAAGTTTTTTTTCCAGAAAGTTATTTGGTTAAGTCAACTTATTTTAAATGGGTTAGATTCTAGCATTACCTATCTTGCATAACTTTTTTGTGTATGCTTTACTATATTTACCAATGCTATAACAAACTTTATTGTAATAGGCACACCCGTGACATACCTTAGCTCCAGAGTTCACATTTTGCTGTTGCTGCTGATGGTTCTCTTTTGTCTTGTTATAGCGCTCAATTACAGACTTCATGCTGAGATAATAGTTTAATACAGAATCTTGGATTAGTCTTTCTTCTATAGAATCTCACTTTAGGTGACAAGATCTCTATATCTTAGAAACAAACCTTAAATAAGACATGAAATATCAAGCATAATTGCAACATATCTAATACTCTACTATGCTTTTGTATTCTTAAATAATTCATGTAGTAGATTACATTGTTATATTACCTTCTTAGGTTCCTAGTGTCACAAATAGTAAAATGACAACAAATTATGTAGAGCCTTCGATCTCGTTAGGATATATGAATTATGTTGTAATGCATATAACGATATCATTGGAACGTAAAGAACAAACCTTAAGACATTATAAAACCGGTATGCAAAATGAAATATCCTGAATTTTGCTAGTGTCACAAATAGTAAAATGTTAATAAATTATGTAGAGCCTTCAATCTCGTTATGATATATGAATTATGTTGTAATGCATATAATGATATCACTTGGAACTTAAAGAACAAATCTTGAGATATTATACAACTGGTAGGCAAAATGAATAAACCTGATTGATTCTCGAGAAACTAGTTTATGCCCCACAGACCCCACAGAATTTAGGAAGCTAGCTATAGGAGAAGACAATGTAGATTAACTTCAAATTGGTTTCAGCACATCACAAGTGCAATGTAATATATTATATATCTACCTTATCTTGCACTTATATCTTGGTCTAGCTGAAGTAGTCCCCTCCAAGACACTTGAGTACATAGAATAGGTATTCGTACCCATTTTAGATGCCTTGGGGAAGATAAGTTTTGAGTGGACATATGGAGTCACTTCCTTTTTTACGTTTCGAAGATTCACTTTTTAGTGTTTATGGTCATTTGATTGTTAAATTGGGTGGAAGTATTATAGAGGAGAAATTATTAGATTCCAGAATTATAGAAAAGAAAATTGTGATGTATGAATTCATAACAAACTCCCTTTTAGTATAACATTTCAAACAACACTAGTCTTGAACTCTAGATATTATATGTTAATTATGTAGTCCTAGGGAAAAATCCTTGACCAATATATGATAATGACTTGTACATTTTCTAACTATGCTATGCGGCTATGCTTCAGACATACACCATAGTCTACCTATATGAAGGTTGCATCTTCTATCGAAGCTTTTGTTGCACAATTTTTGGTATATGATAGTGTTGAGAATCAATAAGGGACTTTTAGTCCCACATCGGAATATGTTATATGTAGAGGAGCTAGACTCCCTATAAGTAGTGAAGTAGTCCATCAATAAAATCATCAATCCATTATTTTCTACATGGTATCAGAGCCATAACTCTCTCTCTCTCTCTCTCCACAAAAAAAAAAAAAAAAATTTTAACCTCCCCCTTCTCCCAAGCCGCCCCCCCCAGGCCGCCCCCCCACCCCCCCCCCCCCCCCCCACCCCCTCCTAGGCCGCCCCCCCAGCAGCCCCCCCACGCCCCCCCCCTCCTCCCTCTCCCTCTCTTGACATGGAAACCCTAACCCTAGCCCTAGCAGCCCCATCCACACCCTAACCCTAACCCTAACCCTAGCCGCCTCTTTTTTTTTACAAAAAAAAAATGGCGTATTTGGAATAGAGACGGCTGTCAAATACTTTATTTGCACAATCTCTGTTCCTCGCTTACGCCGTTTGGAACTAACAAATGCTTTATTTGTTATTCCTTCTTCACATCGGGATCTATACAGAGACTGATCATGTCTTCTCTGGTGTCCTGACGTGTTCACTTTACATGCGCGCGCCGGTGCTGGCCAAGTTAGTAGCGCATTAGTAAAGTCTCTGGCGTTGAAGAAGACGACGTAGACGAAGAAGACGTAGATGACGAAGACGACGAAGTTGGGTCAGTTGCAGACTCCGACGACGACGAAGAAGACGACGAATAGGGTTCACAGTTGAAGACGCCATAGATTCGATCAGTGGCAAACTGACGGCCGAAGAGATGAAGGCCTTGGTTGATGATATCTTATCAAAGAGATTAACCGAGGCAACCCCACGTGTGATCCATACTGATGTGGATCCGTCACCTTACAAAATGGGGAAGCTGGAGACGAAGTTGGAAGGAACGTCCAACTACTTAAAGTGGTCGCGGCAGGCGATGCGGACGCTGAAGGGACGTGGCTTGGTTGGCTATGTCACTGGCCAAGCCAAGGCGCCAGCCGATCACTCCGCAAAGGAGTTTGCTGTTTGGGAGATTGTCAACAACGTAGTAGCTGGGTTGTCACGCCCCAGAACCAGAATACTGGAGAGCGGGGGAGTGACTCAGCCAGCTACGTATTACGGGTAGATGAATACCGTATAATACGATCAATGCTGTCTAACCAGACGAGGGGGTGCATACTACATAAAAGTCTTACTATGGTCATTACACATCTATTGTCTCAATCATTCAAACAAGAAACAGAAATATAGAACATGTAAGGTAAAGCAGTAAGGCGTCCCAAACGCTCAGTCAAAATGTTCTTGAGATCTGGCTTTACAAAATATAGCCAGATGATATAGCAAGTATACACAATTGTTATCAGCTGCAGTCTGACTTAATTACAATCATGTAAAAGTAAGTACAAGACAATCCGACTAACATGTCGGTGCCAAACGGCTAAGTATAAAGGTAAATAACAAAACGAGCGGTGAAGTAAGGAACCCACTCGAGTCCTCCTGCAATCATGCCTCTAGTATTGACCATCTTGGAGGTAGAAGTAAGCTGGATCCTCGGGAACCGGCTCTAAATCTGGCCATGCAAAACCAGAGAGGTTAGACCTCTAATAGCAAGTACCACAAGGAAGGACGATAAGAAGGACATACACCAGTAAGTAAAAGAATATAATAATAGATCTCTGCTTGCTACTAGGATTCACATCACATCACGACACTTCGAACCAACCTCCCAACCAAACTAGGACAGAAGTTGGCCCGTCATGTCCTGACATTCTGATCATCCCAGTTAGGTAACAGAGTAGTACAGTACACAAACAAATCATCTTGAACGGCCAATCAAATTCTACGGCTTGCTATTATGAGTCCCAAGTTATCCTGGAATTATGCAATTAGGGATTCCTCAGTTCTTACTATGTGCAAGCAAGGCTAGCCTATCCAATCAATCAATTGCGCCAATCATGTAGTTAGACGAGTCCCAGCGGGACGCCCGCCGTTATAGCATGTACAATAATATAATCAGATATCGTTTCCTGCCCGTGTGACAGATCTACAGTATCTGTGGGAACCAGCCGGCCCGTCGGGCACTTAATAGTCCCAAGGGGGCTGCCATGTAAGAACTCGGGAATCCATTCTCTCCATGCCATCATTATTTTATTTAACTTAATGGTCTCTACGTTGAGTGAAGTCCCATGCCGTGGATCATGGTCATTCAAATGAGTACTTTCGCACGGGGTACGATATGCACAACTCTACAACGATACCAGTGCGGTTAGGTTGCAGGTTTTACATAGCATAATGCAACAATCAAATCTAACCACGGTAATCATGCCTTGACCATAAAGTACACATGCTTCTTTTGTAGAAAATAAATAAATAAATAAATAGATTGAAGCCTGCATGTGCATGTATGTCAATATTTCGGGATCAGCCAGTCGATTGCAATAGTTCATAACATGAACGTGTCTCATTCATTTCATTCAATAAGACGACTAGCCAGTCTCTTAGTTCCAACTAGGAACGCATGATCAATATTTAGTCCATGTCACAATCATTATCAATGGTGACAAGGCATGAAAGTCATTTAGTATTACATGGGTCGAGTCTACAACTCTCAAGGTCAAGTTCCAGTCATACTGGGTATCCGTGGATCAATTATGACACAAAGCACGTTCCTCATAACAATCGTTATTTGACAATATTAACATATCATGATTTTATCAAGTTAATGCAAAAAGGCGTAAGGATATAATAGAAGAATTATCATGCCATCATTAAATGAATAATTATAAGACAATTAAAACACCCAGGTCAAGAAGTCACGCCAACAAATCTATGCTAAGGCTAAAGGTCACGCAAGAAGTCTGTGCTTAAGACCAACAAGTCACGCTAAGTCTAGCTGGGGTGAGCGTGGAAAATGGGCGTGAATAGTGAGCGTGAAAAGTGATACACGCTGGCAAGCGTGAGCGTATGAGCGTGACAAATAATTCACGCACGCACGCGCAGCGTGAGGGTGAAAAGTCACGCACGCCAAAAGTCACGCACAATGTGATCGTGAAAAGTCACGCACGCAAGCTCAGGGACAGGAGCGTGACTCAAATACACGCAGACAACGCGAGCGTGACAAATAATTCACGCACGCAAATGCGAGCGTGACTAAAAATACACGCACGCTCATGGGAACGTTAGCGTGACTAAAAATACACGCTAACATGTAAGAACACGAGCGTGACTAAAAATACACGCAGACACGTAAAGACGTGTGCGTGACTGAAAATACACGCAGACACGTAAGAACGTGTGCGTGACTGGGCTGATGTTTACGCGAGCACGTAAGAACGTGTGCGTGAAACATCTCCCAAACTCCAAGTCCTATGGAGCCTTGTTCCAGTGCCAGAAATACACGCTAATATTGGTGGTCCAAGAACCCATGAACAGCCGAAATACTATAACTTAGATCTAGAGAAAACCAGCCGTAGAAATCAAAAATGCTAAGAACTAATCTCTCTCAGGATCATGAGAGGAAGGGAAATGAACTATAAAAATGGGTGATTGAGAAGCAAGTTTGCACTTGCCTACTGCTGCTGCCGGTTAGGTGGAGAAGTAATGAGAGGAAGAAGAAGAAGTAATGGTGAGAATGAAGTAATGAGGAGAGAGAAAGAGATGGAAGCTTTAAATAGGAAGATGGTGGTAGGTGGGAGTTGGGCCGGGTTCTATGGGTCGGGTTGCACGGGTCCAACAAGGCTAACCCGAAAGTAAAACTAAAGCAGGAATTAAAATGCAGGAAATAAAATTGCAAAAATATAATTGCAGAAATAAAATTGTAGGAAATAAATTAACATGAAAATTAAAGAGCAGCTAATTAATTAACATGAAAATTTAAAGAGCAGATAATAGAATTGCAGAAAAATAAAGTGAAAAAAATAAAATGCAAATAATTAATTAACATGAAGTTATAGGAATTTAAATACAGGATACTACATGATAAATACTAAATAAATACATTCAGGCAATATACGTATTAGAATACGCATTCCAGGAACGGGGAGTGACATCTCTACCCTCCTTGAAAAAATTCCGTCCTCGGAATTTCAAATTCAAGCAAGATGGAAACATCGGGGCTAAACTAATCTAAGTACAAGCAATTTAATAAAGCAATCATTTTACAATGTCCATAGCAAGTAACATATCCATATTTAACAATCTACGTTATCTAGCAATTCTACCCATAAGGGGTTAAGCATGAGGAATCAAGACAATCAAGGTACACAGAAAAAGATATACCTTGTGAGTCAAACAGGTGTGGATACCGTGATCGGATATCATCCTCACGTTCCCACGTTGACTCTCCCAAGGAGTGATGACCCCAAGCAACACGGACAAGACTAATTGTTCGGTTCTTGAGTATCTTCTCTCTTCGGTCCAAAATGGACACAGGCTGTTCCTCGTAAGACAGGTTGGTACCAACAACCAGCTCAGAATGATCGAGGACATGGCTTGGGTCTGATACATACCTACGTAATTGAGATACATGAAACACGTCATGCACCTCTCGTAACGAAGGTGGGAGGGATAAACGATAAGCAACATCGCCTATCCGATCAAGAATAACGAATGGGCCCATGTACCGCAGACTCAATTTCTCGCGAACGCCAAATCTAATGACCCCACGAGTAGGTGAGATCCGCAAGAATACGTGGTCCCCAACAGAGAACTCTAACGGCCTACGATGCTGGTCCGCCCAATGACGATGCCGATCCTGCGCAACACGAAGTCGCTCTCTAATTCCCTTAATCACTTCAACCGTCTGGATAATCATTTCTGGGCCTAGCATCTTCCTTTCCCCGATATCATCCCATGCTAGTGGCGATCTACACTTCTTACCATATAGTGCCTCAAATGGCACCATCTGGATACTGGCTTGATAACTGTTGTTGTATGAGAACTCGACCAAGTGAAGGTGACTCTCCCAAGACCCTCCAAAATCTAGAGTGCAAGCTCGCAACATGTCTTCTAAAGTCTGAATCGTCCTTTCTGATTGCCCATCCGTCTGCGGATGGTAAGCCGTGCTAAATCTTAACTTGGTACCCAGACTATGATGTAAGCTCTTCCAGAAATGTGATATGAAACGGGTATCTCGATTTGACACAATACTGACAGGGACTCCATGCTGCCTGACTATCTGTTGCATATACAACTCTGCCAACTTTTCTGTAGATTGTCCTACTCTGAAAGGAAGAAAATGCGCCATCTTCGTAAGCCGATCTACTATCACCCAAATGACATCCTTACCACTTGGTGATCTCGGTAAACCGGTCACGAAGTCCATTGTGATATGCTCCCATTTCCATTCTGGAATAGGAAGCGGTTGTAATAACCCAGCTGGCCTCTGCTGTTCTGCCTTCACTTGCTGACATACCAAGCAACGGGAAACGAATCTAGCTATCTCCCTCTTCACCCCGTTCCACCAAAAATGCTGCTTGATATCTTGGTACATCTTGGTCCCTCCAGGGTGTATAGAATACTGGGAACTGTGAGCTTCTGCCATAACTTCCTGTCTGATATCTCCACTGGGCACACATAGACGTGATCCAAACCTAAGCGTACCATCTTCATGAATTTGCATCTCCTTTCTGAGTCCTGACTCACATTCTGCCCTAAGCTTCTGAATCCTTGGGTCCTGTGCCTGAGCTGCCTTGATCCTATCTACCAAGTCAGATTGAACTTGTAGACTAGTTAGAACTCCTACATCACTAGGAAATATAACTTCGATGCCCATCTCCTGAAGGTCTTCTAAGATATGCCTCTGTGTTGTCAACGTAAATGCGCCGCCTCTTCTGCTAAGAGCGTCTGCTACTACATTCGCCTTGCCTGGATGATACTGAAGCTCCACGTCATAATCCTTGATCAACTCCAGCCACCTTTTCTGCCTCATGTTCAGTTCCTTCTGAGTAAAGATGTACTTCAGACTTTTGTGGTCTGTGTACATTTCCACTCGGTCACCATATAAGTAATGTCTCCATAGCTTCAGAGCAAACACTACTGCCGCTAACTCCAAATCATGAGTTGGGTAATTCTTCTCGTGGTCCCGAAGCTGCCTAGATGCATACGCTATCACCTTTCCATGCTGCATAAGGACACATCCAAGTCCTTTACCTGACGCATCACAATATACTGTAAAACCTCCGGGTCCAACTGGCAATGTAAGAATGGGCGCTGATATCAACTTCTGCTTCAGATTCTCAAATGATGCCTGGCATTCTGCCGACCAAACGAATGGCACATCCTTCCGTGTCAAGCGGGTCATGGGTGCTGAAAGTCTTGCAAAATCTGACACAAATCTTCTGTAATATCCTGCCAATCCTAAGAAACTCCGTACATCAGCTACGGTCTTGGGTACTGGCCAACTCTCTACTGCTTCTACCTTCTTGGGATCCACTGCTACTCCAGCTCCTGATACAATATGACCCAAAAATGAAATGTGATCCGTCCAGAACTCACACTTGCTGAGCTTGGCATACAACTGGTTCTCTCTTAGAATCTGCAACACTTTCCTGAGGTGGTCTTTATGCTCCTCTTCACTAGCAGAGTACACAAGAATGTCGTCGAGAAATACTACGACAAACTGATCTAAGTACGGCATAAAGATGCGGTTCATCAAATCCATGAAGATAGCTGGAGCATTGGTCAAACCAAACGGCATTACTAAAAACTCATAATGCCCATACTTCGACCTGAATGCTGTCTTGGGAATATCTTTCTTCCTAACCCTCACCTGATGATACCCTGAACGAAGATCTATCTTGGAGAAAACTCTAGCCTTGCTCAACTGATCAAATAAGTCGTCGATCCTGGGTAATGGGTACTTGTTCTTTACTGTCGCCGCGTTAAGCTTCCTGTAATCGATGCATAATCTGGATGACCCATCATTCTTCCCTACAAGTACCACTGGCGCTGCCCATGCTGATATACTAGCTTGGATAAACTTCTTCTCCTTCAATTCCTCTATGTGCTGATACACCTTGGCCTGCTCTGAATCCGCCATTCTGTAAACCCGATCTGATATTGGTTTAGTTCCAGGTGCCAATTCTATGCGGAACTCAATATCTCTAACCGGTGGTAGACCTTGAAGTTCTTCGGGAAACACGTCTAGAAATTCTTCAACTACCTTCGGAATCTGAACTTCTTCCATTGCTGTTACTACTCCCTGCTCTTGCTGAGTTGCCTCTGACCTGACCAAGGTGAACCTCTCCATGCCTGGAATATCAAAAGATACACTTCCACTACGACAATCTATTGTCGCATGACTGTCTTTCAGCCAGTCCATGCCTAAGATAACGTCGAAATTTCCAACAGAAAATTCTATCAACCGGGCGGGTAAGGAATGCCCGCAAACTACAACGCTACACGCTAGAATAACTCTACTAACCCCTACGAGCCCATTACCAGTGAGTATATTCAACCTCCCTGGCAATGCCTCGAACTTCATTCCTAGTCGTGTCGCAAATTGTGCAGATATAAATGAATGGGATGCTCCCAAATCAAACAATGCTACTGCGGGATATGAGGCGACGAGAATGTTACTTGCCACAACATCTCCCGATGTCAATGCCTCCTCCAAGGACAGTGTGAATGCCTGCCCTCGACCTCCTTGCTGGTTCCCATGTTGCGGCCTAGCCTGGTGCTGCTGCTGGCCCCTTCCTTGATGATGCTGGGGTGGTCTATGCTGGTGTTGCTGCATCGGCGGTCCCTGCTGCCGAAACATCTGAGCTTGCGGTACTAACGGACGCTGTGCCAACGGCCTCACTGCCAATGCTGGTCCTCGATACTGCCCTGCCCCTGGTGCTGGCAGAGCAGGAAACTGCTGCCCTGGTCCTCCTGATCTCGAATTCATGGGACATGTGGTAACCTGATGATCTGGGTTTCCACATATCAGACACAGTCCATTCAATGTCCGACACACATCTCTAGTGTGCCCCATCTTCCCACAATAAGTGCAGCCCGCCGGGGGTTGCTGGTTCTTCCTCTGTTGCTGTTGCTGCTGCCTGGGTGGTGGTGCTGGCCCTCGCATCGCCACATCGTGGGTACGAATGCCAGGGGATGGTGCTGTTGTTCGGGGCGCTGCTCCCCCTCCTCCTTCAATCTGACTGTGGGATCTCTTCTGACCCCCAGTCCTTGCCGCAAGCCTCTGAATGGTGATCTCATGCCTTCGAGTCGCTGTCAATATCTCATCAAAAGTCTGGTAATTGTGCCCCTCTATTAATTGCAAGAGCTCAAGATGAAACCCTTGCTGAAACCTCATGGCCCTATGGCGCTCTGTTGCTACTATCTCTGGGGCAAATCTACTCAATCTGCAGAATTCCGCTGCATAAGCATCTACAGTCTTGCCGGCCTGCCGGAGGTTGATAAACTTCTGTTGTAGCTCAAACTGCGCCACAACTCCATAGTACTTCGTCTTGAACCTTGTAGTGAAATCGTCCCAAGCCACAGGACGTCTAATGCCCACTTCCTCTGATTCCCACCAATCACGTGCGAGATCCTGAAGTAACAACTTCACTAGATCCACACGTTCTTCTGCCGGTACCTTAGCCCCTGTCAGAATAGCCTCCATATCCTTAAGCCATGCATCTGCTGAAATGACATCTTCCGTGCCCTCGAAACGGCGGGGGTTGTACTTGCAAAACCTGGCTGATGCTCCTGAATCAGCCCTCACTCCTCTTTCCAAAGCCGTCTGCAATCCTTGGTTGAGCAACACATTCTGCTCTTGTAGCTGAGTGTGCATGCGCTGCTGGGCCAACATTTGATGTTGCTGAGTAGCCATCATCCCTCTCATGATCTCCAGAAGGGCTGGTGTGTCCATCTCCGCAGGGGTAGGTGGAACTGTCGGTGGTGGTGGAACATCCGGATACTACGATCCAGCCGCTGGTTCCACTATCACTTCTTCCTGGGTAGCCTCTTGAGTTAGTACTGGCCCTTGTTGCTGACCAACAGGGTCAGGTGGTCCATGTTGCTCCTGCGGTTGTCCAGCTCTGACAGGTGCGGACGAGGTGCCCCTAAGAAAAGGGACAAGAGAACAATCAAACGACCGGACATGAAGGATCAATGAAGTCAAAGGGTATCGGAATGTCAAGCAAGAGTTGAGAATAACGAATCAGGAGATCAAGGGAAAACATGTGTGATTGAGACATCCTATAAATCAAAACACCCCACAAGTCTGAAATCAGACCTGCATGGGCCACCACTAAAACCTTGTCACGCCCCAGAACCAGAATACTGGAGAGCGGGGGAGTGACTCAGCCAGCTACGTATTACGGGTAGATGAATACCGTATAATACGATCAATGCTGTCTAACCAGACGAGGGGGTGCGTACTACATAAAAGTCTTACTATGGTCATTACACATCTATTGTCTCAATCATTCAAACAAGAAACAGAAATATAGAACATGTAAGGTAAAGCAGTAAGGCGTCCCAAACGCTCAGTCAAAATGTTCTTGAGATCTGGCTTTACAAAATATAGCCAGATGATATAGCAAGTATACACAATTGTTATCAGCTGCAGTCTGACTTAATTACAATCATGTAAAAGTAAGTACAAGACAATCCGACTAACATGTCGGTGCCAAACGGCTAAGTATAAAGGTAAATAACAAAACGAACGGTGAAGTAAGGAACCCACTCGAGTCCTCCTGCAATCATGCCTCTAGTATTGACCATCTTGGAGGTAGAAGTAAGCTGGATCCTCGGGAACCGGCTCTAAATCTGGCCATGCAAAACCAGAGAGGTTAGACCTCTAATAGCAAGTACCACAAGGAAGGACGATAAGAAGGACATACACCAGTAAGTAAAAGAATATAATAATAGATCTCTGCTTGCTACTAGGATTCACATCACATCACGACACTTCGAACCAACCTCCCAACCAAACTAGGACAGAAGTTGGCCCGTCATGTCCTGACATTCTGATCATCCCAGTTAGGTAACAGAGTAGTACAGTACACAAACAAATCATCTTGAACGGCCAATCAAATTCTACGGCTTGCTATTATGAGTCCCAAGTTATCCTGGAATTATGCAATTAGGGATTCCTCAGTTCTTACTATGTGCAAGCAAGGCTAGCCTATCCAATCAATCAATTGCGCCAATCATGTAGTTAGACGAGTCCCAGCGGGACGCCCGCCGTTATAGCATGTACAATAATATAATCAGATATCGTTTCCTGCCCGTGTGACAGATCTACAGTATCTGTGGGAACCAGCCGGCCCGTCGGGCACTTAATAGTCCCAAGGGGGCTGCCATGTAAGAACTCGGGAATCCATTCTCTCCATGCCATCATTATTTTATTTAACTTAATGGTCTCTACGTTGAGTGAAGTCCCATGCCGTGGATCATGGTCATTCAAATGAGTACTTTCGCACGGGGTACGATATGCACAACTCTACAACGATACCAGTGCGGTTAGGTTGCAGGTCTTACATAGCGTAATGCAACAATCAAATCTAACCACGGTAATCATGCCTTGACCATAAAGTACACATGCTTCTTTTGTAGAAAATAAATAAATAAATAAATAGATTGAAGCCTGCATGTGCATGTATGTCAATATTTCGGGATCAGCCAGTCGATTGCAATAGTTCATAACATGAACGTGTCTCATTCATTTCATTCAATAAGACGACTAGCCAGTCTCTTAGTTCCAACTAGGAACGCATGATCAATATTTAGTCCATGTCACAATCATTATCAATGGTGACAAGGCATGAAAGTCATTTAGTATTACATGGGTCGAGTCTACAACTCTCAAGGTCAAGTTCCAGTCATACTGGGTATCCGTGGATCAATCATGACACAAAGCACGTTCCTCATAACAATCGTTATTTGACAATATTAACATATCATGATTTTATCAAGTTAATGCAAAAAGGCGTAAGGATATAATAGAAGAATTATCATGCCATCATTAAATGAATAATTATAAGACAATTAAAACACCCAGGTCAAGAAGTCACGCCAACAAATCTATGCTAAGGCTAAAGGTCACGCAAGAAGTCTGTGCTTAAGACCAACAAGTCACGCTAAGTCTAGCTGGGGTGAGCGTGGAAAATGGGCGTGAATAGTGAGCGTGAAAAGTGATACACGCTGGCAAGCGTGAGCGTATGAGCGTGACAAATAATTCACGCACGCACGCGCAGCGTGAGGGTGAAAAGTCACGCACGCCAAAAGTCACGCACAATGTGATCGTGAAAAGTCACGCACGCAAGCTCAGGGACAGGAGCGTGACTCAAATACACGCAGACAACGCGAGCGTGACAAATAATTCACGCACGCAAATGCGAGCGTGACTAAAAATACACGCACGCTCATGGGAACGTTAGCGTGACTAAAAATACACGCTAACATGTAAGAACACGAGCGTGACTAAAAATACACGCAGACACGTAAAGACGTGTGCGTGACTGAAAATACACGCAGACACGTAAGAACGTGTGCGTGACTGGGCTGATGTTTACGCGAGCACGTAAGAACGTGTGCGTGAAACATCTCCCAAACTCCAAGTCCTATGGAGCCTTGTTCCAGTGCCAGAAATACACGCTAATATTGGTGGTCCAAGAACCCATGAACAGCCGAAATACTATAACTTAGATCTAGAGAAAACCAGCCGTAGAAATCAAAAATGCTAAGAACTAATCTCTCTCAGGATCATGAGAGGAAGGGAAATGAACCATAAAAATGGGTGATTGAGAAGCAAGTTTGCACTTGCCTACTGCTGCTGCCGGTTAGGTGGAGAAGTAATGAGAGGAAGAAGAAGAAGTAATGGTGAGAATGAAGTAATGAGGAGAGAGAAAGAGATGGAAGCTTTAAATAGGAAGATGGTGGTAGGTGGGAGTTGGGCCGGGTTCTATGGGTCGGGTTGCACGGGTCCAACAAGGCTAACCCGAAAGTAAAACTAAAGCAGGAATTAAAATGCAGGAAATAAAATTACAAAAATATAATTGCAGAAATAAAATTGCAGGAAATAAATTAACATGAAAATTAAAGAGCAGCTAATTAATTAACATGAAAATTTAAAGAGCAGATAATAGAATTGCAGAAAAATAAAGTGAAAAAAATAAAATGCAAATAATTAATTAACATGAAGTTATAGGAATTTAAATACAGGATACTACATGATAAATACTAAATAAATACATTCAGGCAATATACGTATTAGAATACGCATTCCAGGAATGGGGAGTGACATGGGTGGTTGACTGCCTCATTAACCGACCAGGTGTCGGGCAATGTCGAGGCAATGGAGGCTGCTGCGGATATATGGCGGACTCTAAAAGATATGTACTCCGGCTTGGGCAACCCTATGCGGGTCTTTCAACTACAAGATGAACTCGATAGGGTGACCCAAGACGAACGTACCGTCTCTGAGTACACAGCCCTGTTGAAGAAGTACTGGTCTGATCTGGATCATTATGATCCTCTTGGGATGGAAGATGCACAAGTCGAACCGGCGTTCGCTAAGTACTTTCAGACGTTCCTGGCTTATATTTCGCGGCAACGTATGATAAAATTCCTGAAGGGACTACACCCTGTGTTTGAGCAGAGACGGAATATCCTCATATCCCAACCCACGCTTCCGACCTTGGAAGAAGCTATAGCCGTCATGACACAGGAAGAAGCTCGACTGAAGTTGATGCCCAACAAGGGCTCCTACCAGGGGGAGCGAGCCGAGGTTGAAAAGTCTGCCCTTGCTGCCTTCAATCAACCTCCATCTGTTGGTGGTGTTTGCCACAATTGTGGTGACTCCGGACATTACATCCGATTTTGTCCAAAATCCTTGCGAAGTCAGTCTACTGATCGAGGCCGGGGTCGTGGAGGCCGACGTGGTAGTAGAGGAGGATATGCTGGTAGACGGGGAGGACACAAAGCGAATCTGGTGGAGGAAGGGGGAGAGAATCAACTGGCTGAAATAACCCCGCTTGAGCGGGAGTTCCTTGAGAAGTTGCGAGGCACAAAGCTGGGTTCGGCCGACAGTCCTGGGGCGTCTTCTACCTCGGGGGATCTCATCACTTGCTTTGCCCAAACCAGCACCGGTAATCCTGCACGTGCTCTTGCATCTGTCCATCAACCAGGATGGATAATGGACTCTGGGGCATCTCGCCATGTCACGGGATCCCGTGGTGCGTTTCAGGACTATACTCACCTACCATTGCCGGCGAGTATTCAGACCGCTGATGGTACATCCAGCCCTGTAGTGGGTAAAGGCACTGTCGCATGCACCCCTTCCATCACTCTAACCAATGTCTTACATGCTCCATCTTTTCCTGTCAATCTTCTTTCCATTAGTGCCATTATACTTGATCTTAACTGTACTGTTTCCTTTGACATTCCTACGGTGACTTTTCAGGAGAAGGGGACAGGACGACGACTTGGGACTGGCACATGGCATAAGGGGCTGTGGTATTTAGACAGGACTGGACTGGACAACGCATTGGCATCCTTGGTCGCAGCCGCACCACCAGAAGCTTCCTGTCGCAGTGTTGAAGCCGACTTGCTACTCCACCACCAGCGTGTCGGTCATTCCTCTTTTCAAGTTATTAGTCGAATGTATCCGTCCTTATATCAAAGGGCTGATAAAGAAAAGTTATTTTGTGATGCTTGTGAGTTGGGAAAACATACCAGAAGCTCGTATGTGAGCTCGGGGAATAGGAGTTCAGCTGCTTTTGACATGATACATTCGGACGTATAGGGCCCTTGTCCTACAACCGGAATTAACGGCTTTCGATGGTTCGTCACCTTTATTGACTGTTATACCCGCGTGACATGGGTCTACCTCATGGAGAATAAAAGTGACGTCCTTGAGGCCTTTCGGGACTTTCATCGACGGGTGGAAACACAATATGGTGCTAAAATTAAGTGTTTCCGGTCTGACAATGGGACGGAGTATACTAATAAGCAGGTTGCTGAGTATTTTTCCACCCATGGAATACTACATCAAACTTCATGTGCTTATACTCCGGCACAAAATGGTGTGGCTGAACGAAAGAACAGACACCTGCTAGAAGTCGCACGGACGATGATGCTGGCTATGAATGTCCCGAAACACTTATGGGGGCAGGCTATATTGACGGCCTCTTATCTCATCAACAGAATGTCATCTCAAGTATTGGACTGGAAGACACCGTTGGAGATGCTTACTGGGACAACTACATACACTGTTCCACCGAAAGTTTTTGGATGTGTGTGCTTTGTCCAAGATAATAGGTCAGGCGTTGGCAAACTGGATCCTAGGGCAGTTAAATGTGTCTTTGTCGGTTACACGGCGACTCAGAAGGGATATGCCTGTTGGAGTCCAGTCGAGCGGAAGATGTTTGTCAGCATGGACGTTACATTCAGAGAACTTGAACCATACTATGTTTCGGATGAAGGTTCAGCATTTGGTGACACACCTAACACAGATGGTGTTCGATGTGAGGGGGAGATATTAAGCCCAAATGTGGTCGTCGGATCGGTTCCGTGTCCGGTTGTAGAAAACTGGACGAAAGGGGAAGAGCACAGTGACTCAGATACAGAGAATGAAGAAGAAGATACATATGTTACGCAGGGGGAGCAGCAGACAAGGGAAAAGGAGCTCCAAGTCTACAGAAGGAGACAACAGAAGTCCAGTACTGTGCCTATGTCGTGCCCTGTGCCTACTGTACCAAGTCCCTCGTCTACTCCTGCTCCAACTCCTGAAGATGTTGCCCCCGCACTGAATCACTCGGATTCTGATGCGGATCTCTCCGACTCGGATGGTATGATCTCTCCACCACCTATTGCTCCCTTAAGGAGATCTTCTCGCATCAATGCGGGTAAGGTTCCTGCTCGTTTTGATGATTACGAACATGACATTGCCAACTTCTTGTCTTATTCTAATATTTCTTCGAATTATCGAGCCTTCATTGCATCGTTAGACTCTACTTCGTTGCCCAAGTGTTGGCAGGAAGCAAAGAAAGATCCAAGGTGGAAAGCTGCAATGATGGAAGAACTTAGGGCACTGGAGAAAAATAAGACATGGGAGCTGGTTCCATTACCCAAAGGGAAGAAAGCTGTGGGATGCAAATGGGTGTACACAGTGAAAGAGACGCCAGAAGAAAAAGTAGAGCGATACAAGGCGAGGTTGGTTGCAAAAGGATTCACACAGTCATATGGAATAGACTATGATGAGACGTTTGCCCCAGTAGCAAAAATGAGCACCGTGAGAACTCTGGTCTCCATTGCAGCGAACTATGGGTGGAAGCTGTACCAGCTAGATGTGAAGAATGCCTTTCTTCATGGGGACCTGCAAGAAGAAGTATACATGGAGCTCCCGCCAGGGTGCTACGCGACGGAATCAAACGGAGGGACGTCGCAAGGAAAGGTGTGTAAACTGAAGAAGTCGCTATACGGGCTCAAGCAATCTCCTCGAGCCTGGTTTGACAGATTCAGAAAGGCTGTTACAGGCATGAAATACCGTCAAACAAATGCAGATCATACGGTCTTCCTCCAGCATGCAAGAGGCCACATCACTATACTTGCTGTATATGTGGATGATATAGTGATCACAGGTGATGATGAAGTCGAGATCACTAAGCTGAAGTTAAAACTCGCGAAGGAGTTTGAAGTGAAGGATTTAGGAGCGATGAGGTACTTTCTAGGTATCGAGGTGTGTGAAGGCGAACAAGGAATTGTTCTCTCACAAAGAAAATACACACTAGATCTGCTGAAGGAGACAGGGATGCTGGGATGCAAAGCAGCAGTCACTCCAATTGACCAGAAGTGCAAGTTGGGAGCAGAAGCAGGAGAGCCAGTTGATCGTGAAAGATATCAACGACTTGTAGGAAGATTGATTTATCTGGGGCACACTCGCCTTGATATCTCATTTGCGGTAAGTGTAGTGAGTCGCTACATGCATGATCCAAGAAAGGGTCATATGGAAGCAATATTTCAGATCTTGAGATATCTGAAAGGAACGCCGAGAAAGGGGCTATGGTTCAAGAAGAATGGACGCATAGAAGTTGAGGGATACTGTGATGCAGACTGGGCGAGCTGCATAGACGACAGAAGGTCTACCATGGGATACTGTGTTTTTGTAGGAGGAAATCTGGTCTCATGGAGAAGCAAGAAACAGTCAGTGGTAGCACGGTCGACAGCTGAAGCAGAATACAGAGCAATGGCTCTGGGAGTGTCAGAGTTGCTGTGGGTGAAAGCATTGCTGACAGAGTTGCAGCTGGATAAGGGAGCACCATTGCGTCTTCTGAGCGATAGTCAAGCTGCAATAAGTATAGCTAACAATCCAATTCAGCACGACAGAACGAAGCACATCGAGATTGATCGATTCTTCATCAAGGAGAAGCTGGAACAAGGGATACTGAAGATTGACCATGTCCGCTCAGAAGAACAAGTTGCAGACTGTCTGACTAAGGGTCTTAGTTCATTTAGTCTGTCAAAGCTATGTAACAAGATGGGGATGATCAATATCTATCGTCCATCTTGAGGGGGAGTGTTGAGAATCAATAAGGGACTTTTAGTCCCACATCGGAATATGTTATATGTAGAGGAGCTAGACTCCCTATAAGTAGTGAAGTAGTCCATCAATAAAATCATCAATCCATTATTTTCTACAGATAGTACACATAAATTGTGTTGTTGAATTTTTCTTGATTTGGAATCAGTATTATGAGAGTATATCTGTACATGTAGTGTAGTACCAAAAGTAATAATGATGAAATGAAATAGAACTTGAGAAAGCACAAAGAGACTGAATTATGGCGCACACAATTGAATATGGAAACAGTCTAGACGAGAAGGGTTTTTGGTTTTTGGTTTTTTGACTCCCAACATTAAATGGAAGGTAGAATATGCTACCCCGTGGGATCGAACCTACCCAGCTAGGAAGCTTTATGTCTCCACTTCCTTGCCACTTGAGCTAGAGGAGAGGAGATGATATGTGGGAGACTTCAGGTTATGAAATGTTAGAGAATGAACATCCTTAATGTTGCCTAAACAGACTTTACTAGAAGATCGAGTTGTGGACACTGATGATCAAGTTTTGGATCATGATAATTCATCCTCATGGAGCGTGTACAAGGTATGATCATGTAAATAGAAGCTTAGTTTTTAAACCATTCAAGTAGTTTTGAACGGGGTTCTCTGGGTGACTAACACCTTTTAGTGGGTATCGGGGACTCTAAGATCAAGTCTTGAAGGGGGGAGCGTCCTTAAAGGTTTGTTCTAATTTCTCAAATCATGAAACCAAGCAGTTTGAACAATGCCTTGTGATCTTGCTTATGGTCGTCTGTGTTTTAATCATTTGCAATATTAAGGATATCTTGTTCTTATAAATACAGTTGCCTGAACCATGTATTTTTGTGTTCTTAGTGGTTTTCCTTGTCTTATAATTCTCTCATTGCATTGCTTCTTTCCCTATTGTGATAAAAAGACCTACACTGTTTAAGTTGAACCCTTGCATTGTTGGAACTCCTGTATGTATAGTGACTGTTTTGCAATAAATACAAATCCATGATACTTCACTATATCAGGGCTGATGCTTGCATACTGATTTTTCTATTTTTACTGATAGGAGTTTGTGGTGCAGCATGTCGTGTTGCGGCGGACAGTGGATCAGGATCGACTGTAAAGTTGACCCTTTTTTTTTTTACTAATCAAAGAGAGTAGGCTTTTCTTCAAGCCTTGCACTACTCTGACTGTACAAGTGATTTTGCTGTGAAAAATAAGAAAAATCATGTTATTGTCATATAATAGCTATTATTGTCATTTGATAATAGCCAAGATATGATAGCATAGCTGGGCTCCTAGATAAAAAAGAAAAAGGTCTTCGGTTTCTGGAAATCGATTTTGGTGCATTACAAGATCTTATTGTTCATTGAAAGGTTATTCTTGAGCATGCTTATGCATCAATCTTTAGACATTGGTATCAAAGCAAGATCAAGCAAGTCTTTGTTGATTGGCTATGCACTGTTCGTGCTATCTTTTCGTTTAAAGATATTAATGAGGTTCAAAAGCTGAATTAAAGCAGCAACGAGCCGAAGGTTGTGTGCTTCAATCTTGTGGAAGAGTACTTGTGAAGAAAGGTAGAGAAAAACATCTCCTTAGAGATGAGAGTGTCAAGAGATGATAGCGTCGGGTATCGAATCACGGTGGCCATGACCATGACCATGACCGAGTTATAAAGCACTTGAGTCATTCTACAATGGACCGGAAGAGAGACGAATCTGAGGGAATACATCTTCCGAGGGTGGCAAACAAGGCAGGGCCGGCCCACGGTGTTGGGTTGTCCTATCCGGAGCTATTTTTCGTTAACCCTTGACCCATATTGTCGGCCGATCTTGGATGGTCACCTGCGACACCCCGACCTTCTATTTGGATCACGTTGAACCTGAGAGTTGCCCTAAGTAGAGGGGGTTGTCTAAGCCCGAAGTCTTGTCTGGCTTACCTTAGGGCCAGCCCTGGTGGCAAATCAGTTGAAACTGTATTACTTTGGCTATGATTTCGGATTTGATGATTGGAAAAGGACACATTATAAACTCACGAAGGGTTTATAGTTTGATGAAGGGATATTTAGTTTTAGGGTCTCACATATACGTGGATATTAAGGTTTGGGTCTTGAAATTACTGTTCACGTAAATTAATGGACAATGATTTCGAGATCCAAATCCTAACGTCGGTCAATTTCGAAATCCAAACCCTAATATTATCCATATATATGTGAGACTCTAAAACTAAATAACCCTTTGAAGAATTGGTGCAGTATCACATCTCCTGGAATGGCGAGTTGGTTGTAACCACGTCATGATTGCAATGATTGTGTCATGGTCGTGGGTTTGATGACTGGGAATGGACACATTAAAGACTCGACAGGGTTCAGGGTTTTGATGATTAGGGGTATACGAAAGAGACTTGACAAATCTAGCACTGATACAACATGTATGATTCACTTGGAACTAGGTTTTCTTTACTGTTATTCTATGATTGATAATTTTGGATAGCAGCTCATGCCAATGATGAAAGATACTTCATGTGGTTGACATGTCTCTCCATGACAATTTCTATTTGCGACAAACTAGTGACTCGTCAACAAATTAAGCTCTCTTACAATGTTTTTGGAGTATGTATGCTTGTTTTATCTTGGCCTTTGATAAGGGCACTACAAAAATTGATAGGGACGGCACATGACAGGGGATGTTTTTTGTTTCTGTTCTCATAATTCTACAGGTATTTTATTTAGTATCATGTATCTATGCATTTTTCATATATCCAGTATTGATACGATATCATGTACTTGTATTGCTAGTACATGTATCTTATACTAATTTTCAATTAGAGTCTCGAGAGTCGTACGGTCAGTTGGTCCGTAAGACAATCGACATATCTAAAACTGATTAACTCATTTAAGTATTTGGATTGAATTTCTGTTTTAAGGAAGATAATTATATGAGAGATTGTCCTATACCCCTGGAGTGACCCATGGCAGTTCCATAAACATGTACTTGGTCCTGTATATAGACTAACGTACCCTAGAATTCCTCAATAGGTAAAATTTTATCTGAGCAGTGCATCGACGGTATACCGTGGTACATTGCCTTTCTGTTGCAAGCCCAATCGCTGACTGGGCTATTCTTTTGTACATTGGTCACTTGTTTTTGTCATGGAAGGCTGGTATTTGAGGGGGCTTTGGATAGGTGGTATGGTAGTCTATCTATGGCTCCAACTCATCCTCTCCTTCTTTTCTTTATATTTAATCTCTTTTTCTCTCTTTCACTCTTTTTCATTTTCCCTTCCATTGTAAGCTTATCCCCCTCACTTGCTTCACAAAACCAATCCTAGGAGCTGGATCTAGAGTAGGACAGGTCTTGAGGCCAAGATTGTGATATCTGGATCCGTTTAGGAGGAGTAGAAGACCTAGCTAGGGGCTCATTGGATTTCAAGGCAAGTGCACCTTGTACTTGTGAAAATGTAATGATTTTAATGGTGTTTCTTTGTATGAACTGTTGTTATCTAATTTTGCATATGTTATTTCAGTTTTCTCGTAAATTGTGACATATTTTATGTTGGATTTTGATTTTTATCTTCGTTTGTGAGTTAGGTTAGATTTGGAATAAATCTACGATACTATTGTTGGAGCCCATGGATTTGGATGTGTTGCTTGTGTTTTGATTTATGTGATAGATCCTATATTGTTGTAGGATCAGTGTCCTAACTCCCCTTATCTACTGGAAGAATTTTAGAAAAGTTTAGAACTGATTTGGACATTTAAAACCCATTTTTTGAGCATGTGTCTACACTGTGTTATTCCAAGCGGTATACCTCACTGACAACCTTTTCCTCCAGCAAGTCCAGTACTTGTTCTGATGCAGAACAATGTACCATCGGTATACCGCTAGCTTGTTAATTTTTAGGATAACGTTCCTGGTTTTGTGTGTCGTTTCATTGCATGGGCATTTAACATTCCTCAAAATATTTTCTAGAGCCTACCTACTATCTCATAGCCCTAGTCTCTGAAAGTTGTTTAGCTTTTGTGGTCCCGAACCCCCACAAGGGATGATGCCCCTTCGACCCATATTCGCTGACCGGACATCGAAATCCCTGTTATCCTGCTATATTGTGTGAAAGATTTATTGATTGCTAAATTGCATAATTAACTGATGGATTTTGAGTGAACTAGTAGGCCCTATAAAACTTATTGTTGTGGTAGCATAGAATTTATTGGTCGTAGCAGACTGTGATATACATGATATGCAATGGATCGAAATATTTATAAAGATGATGAATTCATGATTGATTGACTACATGATTTTCCATGTACCTGACCTAGCTACATTGTATGAATAATATATTACTAGGATATCCAATTTGAGGTACTGGTCCAGTTATTGCATCGAGGTGTTCATATTTACTTGTGCACTGGGATGCTAGATCGTCTTGATTGACTGCATGATTTTCCATGTAGACCTAGCTACATTATATGAATACTATATTACTAGGATATCCAATTTGAGGTACTGGTCCAGTTATTGTATCAAGGTGTTCATATTTACATATGCACTGAGATGCTAGATCGTCTTGCTTATATTATATGGTCAGGGGTCGTAGCATGGATTAGGAGAGGAATTCGTGGATTGATTGTTGCATCTACGCTCGTGGTGAGTATAGGTTGGAATCCTTGAGAACCAATACAAATTCACACCCAACGTACTCGTACTTGGTATGACATCTGGGATAAATGGCCATGTGCCTATGACACGGGTTCCATGAAAAATGGTAGGATTAATCAACTAGTTTAAAACACATATATCATTGGGGGATATGATTTCATGCATTCTTACTAGTCGGACACCAGATATTGTGGTATATCATCCACTTGCATGGAGTATAATATCTGATACTTGTACTATTAATGGTCTAGTGTTTGCCCTATAGGAGCATTGTGACTATTACTCATAATGTTACTAATCTGGTGGCCACTTGAGAGGAGTACCGTTGACTGTTACTGATTATACACATATATGTGGTCTGGTCAGTCCTGCTTAAGCAGTGCACGATAAACGAATTCTTATTGCATCTTAACTGAGATAACCCAAATGCTAACCTAACAAGTCGTAGTAACTGATTGGCCGCTCTGTTAAATCGTTGACTTTATACTATTTTATCTATCAGTAGTCTTAGTGACGTACCACTACAAAAATTTGTCAGATTAGCGACGTCTAAATACGTCGCTAATCTCAGCGTAAACGTCGCTAAATCAATTTAGCGACGTTTAGGGCGATGTTTTAGGAACGACGGAAAAAAATGTGTCGCTAAACGAGAAAACGTCGCAAAACGTCGCTAGGGCAACGCCATTTCGCGACGTTATTAACGTCGCTAATTAGCGACGTGATTTGCGACGTTTGTTCTTTGACGCTAATCAGCGACGTAAAAGACGACGTTATCGCGTGATCGCCATTTAGCGACAGTTTTGCGACGTTTTGGCGACGATGAGCTGACATCAGATTTGGTGCCACGTGTTGCCACGTCACCATTTAGCGACGCTTTTAGCGACATTTACTGACGTCGCTAAAATGTAGCGACGAATACTAACGTCGCTAAAAACGTCACTAAATTAAAAAAAATATAAAAAAATAGGTTCCAGAATGCAAATGATGCTGGAGCTGGAGCATGAGCCAAAATACAGAATACAAAATACAAAATACAGAATCCAATCCCTAGGTTCGTCGACCCCCTCGGTGGAACACTCAACACCGACACGCACAATATATTCCAGAATATACAAAAAATATAAAAAAAATACTATCCGCAACAAACAATGTCAATATATAATATCCTCAACAAACCAAATCAATATCCGCAAATACGTACAAACTCAGTATCCTCAACGAAAAAACTGAATATCCCCAAATACGTACAAAATAAAAATACAAAATACAGAATCTAATCCCTGGGTTCGCCGAAAATACAAAAACAAAGATTGACACACAGTTCTAATTCATATGTATTTTAAGTGTGAGAACGGATGGCTCAGAACACAACCCAAAATTCATTCTAGCATACATTAGTGTGAATCATCTATGTTTTGTACATATGGTGTAGTATACGTTCTTATCGAATCTAGTATCTAGTATCTGAAGAATGTAACAGAATCAAGATGAACTCACATAATGTAATACTAAAATATCATCTACTACTATATAAGATATAGTTATAGGTTGTCGTATCATCATTGCCGAGGGATGAGGGTCGGAGGACAGTCAACTTCATCTACGGCTACATAGTTACATGAGCTAGTCGTCGCGAAACGTCGCTATGACGTCGCTAATAGCGACTAATTTAGCGACATTAGTATGAACGCCGCTAAATTCTAATTATATTTTCCCACCAATTCATTTTTCCCCATTTTACTCACTCACTCTCTCTCCTCCCTCCCTCCGGCGCTCTCACTCTCTCCGGCGCTCTCACAGTATGTCACTCCCCATTCCCAGAATACGTATTTTAAATACATGCACGGTTTAAAAGTATTTATTTTAATATTTACCATGTACTACTCTGTATTTAATTTCCTTCAATTTTATGTTAATTAATTTCCTGCAATTTTATTTCTGCGTTTATACTCTGCTTTAGCCTTGCTTTAGGATCGGCTTAGATTGGTTTATTTGTGGGTTCATCATGAACCGGATTAGACCCCCACCTACCACCATCCCTTTCATTTAAAGTCCATCCCCCTTTCTCTCTCTTCATTACTTCACCATTAATCTTCTTCTTCCTCATAACTCCTCTTCTACTGACCTAAGAGAGCTAGGCAAGTGCCAACTTGCTTCTTGATGGATCTCCATTATTATTGTTCCATCATCTTCCTTATTTGATTCCAAGTCTCTTTAGTACTTAGCATTTTCAATTTCTATGACTTATTTGTTGTAGATCTAAGATTGATGTATTTTCGGATTTCTTAGGTTTTGATCTAGTAAACTTTATTATCTTCAAGTTTTGATGGTTCCATGTCGTAGAGAATTTCGTTCTACCCCATTTTGACCTATGGAAGTCCAAATTTGGACTTACGGTGAAGGTTTTATGGAGCTTGGAAGCCAAGGGTTCCATGACCATCCTTCTCAGGTTTTCTGAGAAGATGGGTTCCTTCACAGCCGCATGAGATTTATTTCCCAACCGCATGAGCTCAATCTCCTTTCTCAACCGCATGAGATATTTATTATGGATTATTTATTTCCCAATCTCCTTTCTCAGCCGCATGAGATATTTATTTCCCAATCTCCTTTCTCAACCGCATGAGATATTTATTTCCCAATCTCATTTCACAGCCGCATGGAATCTTTATTTCTCAACCGCATGAGAAATTTATTATGGATTATTTATTTCCCAATCTCCTTTCTCAGCCGCATGAGATATTTATTTCCCAATCTCCTTTCTCAACCGCATGAGATATTTATTTTCCAATCTCATTTCACAGCCGCATGTAATCTTTATTCCTCAACCGCATGAGATATTTATTATGGATATTTATTTTTCAATCTCATTTCTCAGCCGCATGAGATATTTATTTCCCAATCTCATTTCACAGCCTCATGGAATCTTTATTCCTCAACCGCATGAGATATTTATTATGGATTATTTATTTTCCAATCTCATTTCACAGCCGCATGGAATCTTTATTCCTCAACCGCATGAGATATTTCTCAGCCGCATGAGATATTTATTTCCCAATCTCATTTCACAGCCGCATGGAATCTTTATTTCTCAACCGCATGAGATATTTATTATGGATTATTTATTTCCCAATCTCATTTCTCAACCGCATGAGATATTTATTATGGATTATTTATTTCCCAATCTCATTTCTCAGGCGCATGAGATATTTCCCAATCTCATTTCACAGCCGCATGGAATCTTTATTCCTCAACCGCATGAGATATTTATTATGAGATATTTATTTTCCAATCTCATTTCACAGCCGCATGGAATCTTTATTCCTCAACCGCATGAGATATTTATTATGGATTATTTATTTCCCAATCTCATTTACAGCCGCATGGAATCTTTATTTTTCAACCGCATGAGATATTTATTATGGATTATTTATTTCCCAATATCATTTCTCAGCGGCATGGATTATTTATTTTCCAATATCATTTCTCAGCCGCATGGATTATTCATTTCCCGACCGCATGAGACTTTTATTTTCCAACCTCATGAGATAGATTTTTATTTTCCGAATTTGACATTAAGTAACATTGATTGTTATCTTGCTTTATAATTGATCATGCGTTCCTAGATGGAACTAAGAGACTGGCTAGTCGTCTTATTGAATTAAATAGAATGAGACACGTTCATATGAACTATGAACTATTGTAATCGACTGGCTGATCTCGAATATTGGCATATGGATACATGCAGGCTTTAATTAATTTATTCATTTATTTTACCAAAGCAGCATGTGTACTTTATGGTCAAGGCATGATTATTCCGTGGTTAGTTTTAATTGATGCATTACGTTATGTAAGACCTACAACCTAACCGCACGGGTATCGTTGTAGAGTTGGCATATCGTACTTTGTACGAAAGTACTCATTCTGAATGACCATGATTCACGGCATGGAATTTCATGCAACATAGAGGCTATTAAGTTAAATAAAATAATGATTGTATGGAGAGAATGGATTCCCGAGTTCTTACATGGCAGCCCTCTTGGGACTATTAAGTGTCCGACAGGCCGGCTGGTTCCCACAGATACTGCAGTTCTGCCACACGGGCAGGGAGCGGTATCTGCTTATATTATTAAATTGTACATGGTATATTAACGACGGGCGTCCCGCTGGGACTCGTCTAATATATGATTGGCGCAATTGATTGATTGGATAGACTAGCCTTGCTCGCACATAGTAAGAACTGAGGAATCCTTTATTGCATAATTCTAGGATAACTTGGGACTCACAGTAGTAAGCCGTAGGAGTTGGATGGCCGTTTAAATTGATTTGTTTGTGTACTGTATTTACTCTGTTACCTAACTGAGATGATCAGAATGTCTGGACATGACGAGCCAACTTCTGTCCTTGTTTGGTTGGGAGGTTGGTTCGAAGTGTCGTGATGTTATGTGAATCTCAGTAGCAAGCAGAGATCTATTATTATAATCCCTTATTTACTGGTTTTATCTTTCATATCGTGCTTCCTTGCGGTACTTGCTATTAGAGGTCTAATCTCTCTGGTTTTGCATGGCCAGATTTAGAGCCGGTTCCCGAGGATCCAGCTTACTTCCACCTCCAAGATGGTCAATACTAGAGGAATGATCGCAGGAGGACTCGAGTGGGTTCTTTACTTCACCGCTCGTTTTGTTATTTACCTTATACTTTGCCGTTTGGCACCGACATGTTAGTCGGATCGTCTTGTATTTACTTTTACATAATTGTAACTAAAGTCAGACTGCAGCTGATAACAATTGTGTATACCTTACTACATCATCTGGCTATGTTTTGTAAAGCCAGATGTCAAGAACATTTTGACAGAGCGTTTGGGATGCCTTACTGCTTTATCTTACATGTTCTCTATTTCTGTTCCTTGTTTGAATGATTGAGACAATAGATGTGAAGTGACCATAGTAGGACTTTTATGTAGTATGCACCCCCTCGTCTGGTTAGACAGCATTGATCGTATTATACGGTATTCATCTACCCGTAATACGTAGCTGGCTGAGTCATCCCCCCGCTCTCCAGTATTCTGGTTCTGGGGCGTGACACAGTACTAATTCATATCTATTTAAGTGTGAGAACGGATGGCTCAGAACACAACCCAAAATTCATTCTAGCATACATTAGTGTGGATCATTATGTTATGTACATATAGTGTAGTATATGTTCTTATCATATCTAGTATCTGAAGAATGTAACAGAATCAAGATAAACTCACATAATGTAATACTAAGACATCATCTACTACTATATAAGATATAGTGATAGAGAGTGAGAGCGCCGGAGGGGGGGAGGAGAGTCGCCGGAGAGAGTGACAGCGCCGGAGAGAGTGAGAGCGCCGAATGGAAAATGAACCCTAACCCTAGCTCCCCTCCACCAGCCGACCTCGTCCCCCCTGCCCCTCCCTCCAGCCACCCCCACTCACCCCCAACCACCCGCATCCCCCTGCACCTCCCTCCGAGCCACCCGCACCCCCCAAACCACCAACAACCAAAACAGACGAAGAGAGAGAGAGAGAGAGAGGGAGGGGGAGAGTCACGTACCGGAGAGGGAGGAGATTCGTCGGAGAGAGTGAGAGTCACCGCCGGAGAGAGTGGGAGTCGCTGCCAGAGAGAGTGAGAGCGCCAGAGGAGGGGAGGAGAGAGAGTGAGAGAGGAAAATGGGGGGAAATGAAACGTTGGGGCGGAAATATAATTAGAATTTAGCGACGCTTACACTACTGTCGCTAAATTCGTCGCTATTAGCGACGTCCCAGCGACGTTTCGCGACGACTGGGTCATGTGATTAATATACGTCGTTGTTACATCGCTTAAATCGTCGCTAGTAGCGACTATTAGCGACGTTTATATAAAACGTCGCTAATGTACACAATTTAGCGACGTTAATCGAACGTCGCTAAATATATGTCGCCAATTGAGCAGATTTTAGTAGTGTTCACTGTCTCGACGTAGTAGTTCACCTCTTGTCTTTGTTTGGTGTAGTGGTGGATTACTGCCTCGACTATAAACTATAAAGTTAGGCTACGACACAGGTCCCTATGTACTATCCACTAATTTTGTTTCTTGCATTATTCACTCAAGTTTTCTTGTGGTACTTACTATTAGGGGTTGATCATTTTGGTTTTGTTTGGCCAGATGTAGTAGTAGAGTCCGAGAATCTACCGTATATCTAATCCGATGGCACGTACCAGAAGGATAATCACCGAGTGGTTTGAGTGTGTTTCTTATCCACCATTCTTGATTTTATTTTGATCCTTTTGAGACATTTAGTTGTTGGGCACATGTTTAGCCTATGTATTCTTGGAGCATGTTTCCAACCGTTTTGGCAGCATGATTGTATATATATCATACTACAGTTGATGATGTGATCATGTATGACTTGATACTCTGGTAGCTTTTTCTTTTGTATAGCTAGTTTTATGATCTTTTTTAATTTTGCGTCAGTAACATTTTCATGTTTTATCTTATATGTTCTATATTACCGCTTCTTATTTGACTGATTGAGACATTATATATTCTGTGAGACCATAGAATACTCGTATTGTAGTATATACTCCCTTGTCTAGGTACAACAATGCTCGTATTGCGGGATACTCCGAGTCATACTCCTGTTCTCCATATTTTGGTAATGCGGTCCGACATCAGACAACACTTAAGTCAAAATTTTGTTAGTGTAGACCATATATAGCATTTGCTATGGGGCAACATCACACTCTCCTTCTCTAATACAACACCTTTCCTTTTTCTCTTACTCTTTCGCCTCAACGCTAATCTTATAGTAGATACTCCAAATAATGGCTTTAGCATTCCGTTATATGAAGTTTTGAACCCATTCCGGAATGACAGAAATCGATAGTCTGATTGGGGACGACGCATTACTGTCAAAATTTTGACAGTTATAATATAAATTCCCTGGTATCAGGACTAAAATTTTAGCATTCATAATACAGAGAACTCTTTGTATTATAATTACCAAAATTTTGGCAGTCCTAACAATTGTCAGGACTGCAATATCCAACTACTGTTTAAAATTAAAATTTTATTTTTGTAATGATGTCAAAAATATATCAAGATAAGATTAATATTACGAAGAAGATATAGTTAGTCATGGTATCTTTAATAAACATATCATTTTAAACAAATAAAATACTCTAATTATATCTTTACTAAACATATCATGATATACATATCTTTTTGATAATTCTTTTTACCAAATAATGTCTTTACTAATTTGTTTAACTTCATTATATCATTTTAAACATATTTGTATTCTGCTTATATATGGTCTGAAGCCGTTCAACATGAATGCAGTCTTATTTCCATGTAATACTATCAATATTGAAAATTTTGCACAACCTGAAAACTATCATTACTTGTAAACATTGAAATTGTACGGCTCTTATATATATTAAAAAAAAGTGTAACTCTTACGTTGAGGGTCTGTTTGGTTGCAAGCAACTCTGCTGCAACTGTCCAGTTCTGCTGCAAGTGGAAGGATCGGTGCCGAGTTCCACCGTTTGGTTGACAACAAGTGGAGGAAGAAAGTGGCGAATCTCACTTGCAGCCAGTTCCTGTCCCCCTACTTTTTTCCCTCCTCCACTTGCAGCAAAAAAGAGGGGGAAGTGTGCTGCAAGTGGCTTGGTGGCCTTGGCAACAGGGAAGACCGGCAAGACGGCTGAGAGAGGTCGGTGATGGATCTGGCGCCACGGCGGAACTCGTCGTCGGCGGTGGTGGAGGGGTGGAATGGGGTATGGGAGAGTTGGCGGTGGTCGCCTGGAAGACGTCGACGACGGCGGTGGAGAGGGAAATGGGGTCTGGAGGTGGCGGCGGCGGCGGTGGTGCAGTGGGTCGGAAGAGAATGGGGGGTGGTGGTGGTGGTGGGGTGGGTCGGAAGAGATGTGTTGGTGGTGGTGGTGATGGAGGAAGAGGAGGAGTTGTAAGTCGAAAGAGAGGTGGTGGCGGTGGTTGTGGTGGTGGTGGAGGAGGAGGAGGAGGAGGAGGAGAAGTTGGTGGTGGTGTGTAATGAGAGGGGTTGGTGGTGGTATTAAGCTGCTGCTGTTGTTTCTTATTTTTCTTTTCCGAACCAACTTAGACACGTGGCTTTTTAAGAGGTGGACACGTGTGCAACTAATGTGTAATTAATTATTTTATATTATAAAAAATTTATATGATGATAATTAATTTAATTATAACATTTATGCATTTTTTAATTATCATAATTAATTTAATTTTGGATTATCATATTTATATAATATAATTTTTTTTTTTACTTTTTCACTTTCAACAACCATCCAAACACCATCTTCCACTTGCAACAGACAAATTACTCCATCCAAACATATTTTGGAAAGTGTCACTTGCCGCAAGTCAACAAAAATTTAACTTGTTGCAAGTGACACTTTTACACTTTCAAAGAGTTACATCTATCCAAACAGGCCCTGAGGCTTTATGACTAGTGAAGTGATCCAAAAAATTACTTACAATATGTACGTACAAATGGCATGTATATTATATTATTAGTTCGACCAGCACTACTCTAGTCCCATAGACTGAACTGATTGATTCATCCATCAAGGAAATAAAGGCTGCAGCCTAATTGTGACTTGTGAGATCTTGTTATGTGAGTACGTATTGAAATAATTAATCTCTACACATTAAATATTTGAAAATGTACTAGTCTGACTCTATATATTATGCTTAAAATACTGGAAATATGTACTATATATTCTCCTACAGACAGTGACATATACATATATAGCCGAAACTTATTTGTAGCAAACTTCATTTCACACTAAACCACTATGAAAATGCCATTTGGCTACCCCGGCCGTGAACCCGTTGTGCACGTACGGCGTCGCGAGCCAAATGCCGCAGCCAACAACGTCCTCTTCTGCTCCGCCGGCACCTTCCTCCTTCTGCTTCGCTGCTGCCGCCTTCTCCTATGACAACATCCTACTTCTCCTCCTCCTCCGCCATTGGTGCCGCCGCCACCGAACCCTCCCCCCTTTCCAGACCACGACCGGAGCGAGCCAAATAACAAACTTGATACCACTAACCTATGCAGTAAGGTTCACTGAACACTGTCTTCATGTCAAGATGACATGCTCTTGTAGCATATGGTCCATAGGAGCAAAGCATTTGTTTTTAGGCATCATGCCCTTGGCCATTGAAATTCGATGGAGGTTGTATATCTCTTGCTCGACCGTAGGAGACCTCAACTAGGTTTAATATCATGTATTACTATGAAATCTTAGTAACAACACTAACAATCAAGTTATTACAATATACGATCGATATCTAGGTTGTTCAAATATTTGTTGGAATTATAAGCTAGAGTACTCTAAGTTTCAACAAAGAGAACAAACTTGAAGAATTAACGAGTTTCAGCGAGGAGGAGAAATATCCTTAGTTATATATGTTATGTTTCAAATCAGTTTCATCCTTAACTTTCTATTAATTTAGCAAATGCCCCCATTTCGTATGGAATAGTAAAAGATTTAAGATATACCCCCACTTTTTAAAAAATAAATCTTTTGTTTTGCATAGGAGTATGGGTATTTGCTAGTAAAAAATAGTCAGGGTATATGCTAGTTTCAACATTTGGAATGAGGGTATTTGTTAAATTATCTCTTTTAATAATAATGTAACTTATGTCAATTCATATAATATATAAGAATATTATCATGTGACTTTTTCATCAAGCAAATCAATGAATTAAGTTCATTCCCACTTCATAGTACATTTTGGAGTATCATTTCATAATATTTTGGCATCAAGAGAACACATCCCTCTTATACCTTCTCATCTCTCAAAGAAGTTTCATTCCATCATAGTGGTATCAGAGCTATAGAGAGGTGTCATGACTTCCAACAACAACATCAACATCATGTCACAACTCCATCTACCTCGCTTTATCGGCAATAATTATAATCAATGGAGTATTCAAATGAAGGTACTCTATCAATCCCGAGATCTTTGGAATATCGTAAAAAGTGAAGTTATGGAATCCGTTGATTGGTAAATCTCAATGCACAACAACTTCAAGAATTGAAGAAAAAGCTGGCAAGAAGGACAAGAAAACTTTGTTTTTCATCTACCAATCGGTGGATGAGGTCATCTTTGAAAGAATATCGACAGTGACTTCGACAAAGGAAGCGTGGGACACTTCATTCTTCATTACAAGGGAGATGACAAGGTGAAAATGGTAAGGCTACAAACTTTTCGTAGCAAATTGACGTTAAAGATAAAAATGTAGAATTTATTGAAGATTATTTCAATCGGATTGTTTCAATTGTTAACCAATTGAAAGTAAATGGTGAAAAAGTTTAAGATCAAAGAATCGTTGAGATTAAGATTCAACGAAGCTTGAGTCGAAAATTTGAGTCTACTGTGCTAGCCGTTGAAGTATCCAAGGATTGTCTGTATTTTCTGTGAAGAGTTTATTGGGTTCACTTCAGTCCCATGAACTTCATATGAAACAATATGATTCCACTCCTCTAGAGCAAACTTTCCAAAAACATGTCTTTTTGAGGCGGTTCAAAAGGAAGAAGATGTGGTTCAAGAGGTCAAGGAAGAGGAAGAAACATTGAAGGCAAATACATCGAGACCAAGAAAAAGGAAGATGTTGATTTTTCTCCAAATTAGGAGAGCAAGAAGAAGAGCTGCAGATGGAAGTTGAGGTAGAGGCCGAGGTAGTCATGAAAATGCTTATCAAGTTCAATGTTATAATTGTGGAAATCAATATGGTCATTATCAAATAGATTGTTGGTTCAAGAAGATCAATAATGAAGAAACTCAACTTTCATGCATGAGGGAGGAAAAAAGTGAGAATGATACTCTCTTTCTTGCTTGTAATGTTGGAGGAGTTATACATTATGAAGTGTGATACATCAACAATGGCTATAGCAACCATGTAGCAACCATATGACTGAAAACAAAAATATGTTTTTGTGCCTTGATCAATTACAAGTAAAGTCCGAAATGTGGATGTGAGACTTTTTGTGAAAGACAAAGGTAAAGGTAAAAGAGTAAAGCACATTTCTAGTTTTTTTGTTTTGTTTTCGGACTCAAACACAATCCTCTTAGTGTTGGCCAGCTTCTGTTAAAGAAATTTTGCGTTGATTTTAATGAATATATGTGTCAAATAAATGACAAGAATATGGTGATCTTATTACGAAGGTGAAGATGACACTAAGAAATATATCTTCTTTGAAGATTCATTCTCATATGACTCATGCATGCATTCTAGTATATATCCAAGACAAGTCGTGGCTATGACATTTTCAATTTGGACATCTGACTTCCAAAACTCTTCCACTCATGGGTAGCAAGAATATTGTTAAAGGCATACCAAATGTTCAGATTCTGGAGAAAGCATGTGATTGGCAAGCATCACGAAAATCTTGGCAAGCATCACAGCCACTTGAGCTTATACATTTGTATCTTTGTGGTCCAATACAAACAACATCGATTGCAGGTAATTGTTATATCCTTACTTTCATTGATGGCTATAACAAGAATACATGGTTTTTTTCTTAATGAAAAATCATAAGTATATGGATATTTCAAAGATTTAAGGCTTTGGTTGAAAGGGAAAATGACTTCCCACTGAAGACCCTGCATACCTATTGCGAAGGTGAATATGTTGGACATGATTTTGAAATTTATTTAAAGGAAAATGGCATTCACCATCAGTTCACTGCTCGATATATTCCTCAGTAGAATGACATCATCAACTAGAGGAAGAACCGAACAATTATGGAATTAGCTCGAAGCATGTTGAAGGCAAAAGTGTCATAATGACTTCTGGACTGAATCTCTTGCATGTGTTATCTATCTTTTGAATCATGCATCATCTAAAAATTTGCAAGACAAGACTCTTCAAGAAGCTTAGGGTGGTCATAAGCTAAATGTGACTCATTTGAGAGTTTTTTTGTAGCATTGATTACTCTCATATTCAGACGAGAAAAAGAAGTTGGATGAAAAATCTAAAAAAATATATTTTTTGGGATATAACGAGCACTCCAAGACGTACAAACTATTTAATCACGTCACCAAGAAACTTGCCATAAGTATGAATGTGAAGTTTGATGAAGCAGCAACCTGGAATTGGAATGAAAGTGACACAAAAGACAAAGCAATCCAAGTGGAAGAAAAAAGGAGCACAAATTTAACATGACAATGATGAGGTAAATACTCCACCTATTTTTCCTCATTCCTCTCCATCTTCATCTTCTCTGTCTTTGAGTTCACGTCCTCCTCCAAAGAAGATAATGAGCATACAAGAAGTGTACGAATCAACAAAAAAGTTGGATGAAAATTTGGCTAACTTTATCTTATTTGCTGATGCTTATCTAATTACTTTTGAAGATGCTTCAGAATAAGAGAAGTAAAAGTATGCTATGGATCAATAAATTGATTCTTCAAAGAATTAAAACTTGGAATCTTGTGGACCTTCCAAGTGGAAAAGAAGCTATTGATGTGACCAAGCTGAATAATAAAGGTGAATTTGAAAGATACAAGCCTCATTTGGTTGTGAAATATTACAAACAAAAATTTAATCTTGATTACCAAGATGTATTTGTCCCAATTGCTTGCCTTGAGACCATACAAATCATTTTAGCTCTATCATGTCAAAGAGGATGGATAGTCTATCAAATGGATGTCAAGTCAGCATTCATGAATGGTTTTCTTGAAAAAGAAGTCTATGTGAACCAGCCACCTAGTTATGTGGTGGAAGGTGAAGAAAAGAAGGCATGTCATTTGAAGAAGGCAGTATACAGACTCAAGCAATATCTGAGAGCATGGTATTGTCGCTTCGGCTATTTTTTGACGACTAGTTTCAAAAGAAGTCCATTTGAGCATACACTTATATCAAAGAAGGTGATTAAGTTTAATTCTTGATGGTTTGTTTGTATGTTGATGATCTAATTTTATTGGCAATACTATAAGCATATGTGATGAATTCAAGAAGGCACCAATGTATGAATTCGAGATGACTGGCATGGATTTACTTCATTTTTTCTTGGAAATGAAGTTAAGCAAGAAGAAGATATACTTTTTTTATTTCGCAGAAGAAGTGCGCCAATGATATTTTAAAGGATTCAAATTGGAGGGCGCTATCCCACTTTGAACTCCAATGGAAGAAAAATGAAAAAGGTGTTTAGGGAATTCTCTATCGAAGTCTTGTTGGTAATCGTATGCACTGGACTGCAACAAGATCAAATCTTATGTTCGTTGTGAGCATACTTAGCCGATTCATTAAATCGCCAAAATTTAAAGAAGTCATTGGAAAGCATGAAAAGGGGTACTAATGAATCTTTATGGAATCATCAATTAGGCATATATTATAAAAGAGTTAAAATTCAAGGTTTAATTGGCTATTGTGATATTGATTGGGCAAAAAGTGTTATGATTCTAGCAGTACTTGTGGCTATATCTTTCATAATGGTTCTGGTGCAATCTCATGATCATCCAAGAAACTAAAAGTTATTATTCTTTCTACATGAGTTGAAGCGGAGTATATTTATTTGGCATTAGCATCCTGTCAAGCATTATTGATCTTGGGTGAGCTCAAGTATGAACAAGTTGAAGGTATAATACCACTGTTTTGTGATAATTCTTCAGTTGTTTCTCTTATCAAGAATTCTGTTTTTCATAGAAAAAAATTAACATATTAAGATCAAGTACAATTTCATTCATGATCTGGTAAAAGATGGTGAAATTCATGTCAAGTATTACATACAGAAGATCAAGTTGATGATATCTTTACAAAAACCTTGAAATATGATATTTTCAAGAAGATGAAGAAGAGCTTGGCATGATGAATTTCTAGAAGGGAGGCTGTTGGAATTATAAGCTAGACTTAAATTTGAGAGCGAGCTTGTTGGAGTTACAAACTTGAAGAGTTACAAAACCTTCAATGAGGAGGAGAAACATCCTTAGTTATATATGTTATGTTTCAAATCAATTTCCTCAACTTTCTATTCAACTTATTTCTTTAATAATTATGTAACTTATGTCAATTCATATGCTATATAAGAGCATCGTCTTGTACATTTTTTTATCAAGCAAATCATTGAATATCATTTCCGCTTCATAGTACATTTTGGACTATCATTTTCTACTGTTTTGGTATGAGAACACATATATCTTATGCTTTCTCATCCATCCCTCAAAGAAGTTTCTTTCCATCAAAATTTTCATTGTTGTACAAAATAGAGGTTCAAGTTGCAACCTGTTTGAGAATAAGATGGTGCAAAGATATCAACCAATAAATGTTGCAAACTTAATTAATATAAGGTTTATTGGTAAAGAATATATATATATATATATATATATATATATATATATATATATATATATATATATATATATATATATATAGTCATCTTCACGTGCGTTGCACGTATCAAAAAAAAAAAATCAAATAATAGTATTAATAAAGTATATGAAAAATTAAATTACATTAGAATATTTTAAATATATTAATATGATTTGTTATGATTATTTTTTTAATTATGGAGATGTGTTTAATTAGATAATATTGTGTAGTTAGTTTAAACATAATTTTAATTTAAAATATATTATAGTATTGAGTGTTTTTTAATTTTTTACGTGAGGAGAGAGGATACGGTTATCCACACAGAAGATAAGAAATGTAGTTAATTTTAATATTTTATTTTATTTTTTTAAAAAGAAAATGGTTGATAATATACACGGCTTAGACGGCTCAAGATTGAGCCGTTTTGAAGCCCCTTTATATATATATATATATATATATATATATATATATATATATATATATATATATATATATATATATATATATATATCAAAGAAATGAAAAAGTATTCTGTTGAGTTAATTATATTAAGTTTATTGTAGGGTACCATAAAAAGATAACTTAAGATAACTTGTGTCTGTATTTCTTGTAAATGTGGAGTATGTATTCCATTACATGGATCAAGAACAAGTGAGAAATACAGTACCTAGTTGAATAGATACCAAATGTAGTTTCTACTAATATTAATTTTGAGGGAAGGCATAATCAAGATAGTGAGCACATAGATATCCCAGAAAAATGGAGATCTTCATCAAATGTTTTGAATATACTTGGATTTTAGTAAAAAGAAGAAGTATCTAGTATACTCATTTCCCTGCAGTGCTTAAGAGCACCTATATGGGTTTTTACTTGTGCTAGTATAGTCATGATCATAACTGACACCAGGAACTACATGACGCATTGCTATCACGTTAGCAAGCTAATATACTTTAATTAACTGCTAAATTCCAACTTTTGCTAATGTCTTTCATAAATAGTTTAATTTCAGAAAATCAATGAAAGAAAGAACAATGAAATAAATTCTTTCTACATCATATCTCCAACATTAATCAGCTTTGCCGAGCTCAGATTTTGCCCCCTCTACACTCTACACTCTCCACTCAACTACATAAATCTTAAAAACTGAAAAGTAACTTCTTGAGTGTACGTACGTAAATTTTCCTAGTACTTCCCTTTCACTACAATCTAGAGCTAAATCAAATGTAGAAACTGGAGATCAGCAGCAAGCTAGCAGTGAGAAAGGAATTTGAGTAACACAAGAGAAATAACGAAAACTAGCACAAGCGGATGTACACTCCAAGAGCGAGAGAAGAAACATATAGAAGATCGACGACTCAACCGGCTTGATGCTGAATAAGCATTCAAGAAATCCATCAACAGTTGCCATAACTTTTACTTCTTCAAATTAATTAGAAATATCAAGGAATATCTCTCAATCCCTTTTCATCTAGTTAATTCTTCATGCACTATAAATGATAGACTTAACGAATGTGAAAGAATCAAGCAAAAGAACCAAACCATCCAAAGAAAGACAAGAGCTCTTCAAAGAAACTGAGAAAACATATGAAGAAGACTCAAAGTAAAGAAGAAAAGAAAAAAGGAAATTGAGCGAAAATGTAAGTCAACTTCTAACTTAGACATCATTAATTAAGAGAAATTATTGAAATATATATAAGCTCACTATATAAGCAAGAAAAAGTCCAAAGGCAAAATTATTGAGAGAGCGAGACCTGGTGCTGGCATAGTCATAGAGGCGGCTGGTGCAAGAGAAGATCATTACCCCGACCTCCGCATCGCAGAGTATGGCGAGCTCCTTCGCCTTCTTCAGCAGTCCCTTCCTCCGCTTCGAGAAGGTCACCTGCCTGCTACTCGAGTTGTCGATCCTCTCGATCACAATCTTCCCCCTTCCCATGGATGTCAACCAGATCTAACACAACTCCAAAAAATAAATTATGCCGACGACGAATCTATAGCATCAATTAACTGTAAAAAAATAACTATTGCCAAATCAGGAAAACATCAATACAAATAACATACATCTATTAATCACCTAGTGATTGATCGTTAGAAGTTGATTGGTAGCTCTACTTTCTTAGGTTAGAATGATTTATATGAGGAAAGGGGGGAGATCAGGAAAGAAATGGAGCTGTCCTCAATCGCTTTCTTTAGGTTTTCTTATACAAAAAAAAAAGTGTTTCCCACTCTTTCTTTCTAGTTTATTTTTCCCTGGTCCGAGGATCCACAAGAGTCGCATCGTCAGCTTTAGTACAGCACTCTAGTGGGAAAAGTTGGATTTGGGTCCCACCATGTGGTTAGGGCTAAGGAGCAGGAGTTTGGGTTTGGTGCAGAGAGTGTGTGCATAGTTTTTTTTGTTGCTGCAAAGTATTGAATTGTTTCCGCGCCTTTTGACAGCGCCGGTAGGCGTATAGATCGCCTACACGTGTGGATGTCGTTTTACAGGTGTGGTACAAATGTCATGGGATGATTGGAGAGATGAAAAGAATGGTGATCAGTGGCCTAAGACCATCTCCAATGGTGATTTCTAAAATTGAGTTCTTATCCTACTTGGCATTGTACTTTAAGAAGATTTCTATCCTAGTTGGAAGAGTTTCTACATAGAAATTGTAGACATACAAAAATGTTCTCTAAGACCATCTCCAATGGGGGTTTCTATCTTCCCTATTTATATGGAAGAAATCCATTTTAGAAAAAAAATTTCTCCCAATGATGATTTCTATCACCATTTCTATCCTAGGTGGCAATGATGTATGATAGAAACTTTCTAGGAGGGTTTCTACATGTAGAAACTCTCATAGAAATTCTCCTATCTCTCATGACAATTATTGTTGGGCCCCACATCATTAAATTGATCATTTTACTATGTGACACATAGGATAGAAATGGAGAACCATTGGAGAGCATTTTGTATGTCTACAATTTCTATGTAGAAACTCTTCCAACTAGGATAGAAATCTCCTTAAAGTACAATGCCAAGTAGGATAAGAACTCAATTTTAGAAATCACTATTGGAGATGGTCTAATGGTTCTCCATTTCTATCCTATGTGTCACATAGTAAAAGAACCAATTTAATGGTGTGGGGCCCAATAATAATTGTCATGAGAGATAGGAGAATTTCTATGAGAGTTTCTACATGTAGAAATCCTTCTAGAAAGTTTTCATCCTACATCATTGCCACCTAGGATAGAAATGGTGATAGAAATCACCATTGGGAGAAGTTTTTTCTAAAATAGATTTCTTCCATAGAAATAGGGAAGATAGAAACCCACATTGGAGATGGTCTAAGAGCATCTCCAACCCTATTGTGACTTTGGAAAAAAGTTAATGCCACATAGGAATGACAAAATTTTATTCAAAAGTTCTTCTCCAATGCAATTGTCAAGTCAATTGTGAAGCTTATGTGGCAAAAATTAAAGAAGACATTGTGAAGTTGATTGTCTTGTTCTAGACAATGCACTTGACAATGTCTTCTCTTCCATGTCATCAATTATGAATAAAAAATATTAGAAAAAAGAAAGAAGATGAGTAGTTGTCTTAAAAGTTGTCTTGGAAGTTGGAAAAAAATACTTTTTATTGTCTTCTCAATACTTTTGCATTGGAGAGAGTTTTTCTATCTCATTGTCTTTTGAGATATAATTTTGCCACATAAACAAGACATTGTCTTGTGGCTCACGCCACATAGGAGCCACCTAAGACTCACAACACTTAATAAGACAATAGGGTTGGAGATGCTCTAAGGCAACTTTTAAGACAACTACTCATCTTCTTTCTTTTTTCTAATATTTTTTATCCATAATTGATGACATGGAAGAGAAGACATTGTCAAGTACATTGTTTAGAACAAGACAATCAACTTCACATTGTCTTCTTTAATTTTTGCCACATAAGCTTCACAATTGACTTGACAATTGCATTGGAGAAGAACTTTTGAATAAAATTTTGTCATTCTTATGTGGCATTAACTTTTTTCCAAAGTCACAATAGGGTTGGAGATGCTCTAAGACCATCTCCAATGGTGATTTCTAAAATTGAGTTCTTATCCTACTTGGCATTGTACTTTAAGGAGATTTCTATCCTAGTTGGAAGAGTTTCTACATAGAAATTATAGACATACAAAAATGTTCTCCAATGGTTCTCCATTTCTATCCTATGTGTCACATAGTAAAAAGACCAATTTAATGGTGTGTGGCTCAATAATAATTGTCATGAGAGATAGGAGAATTTCTATAAGAGTTTCTACATGTAGAAACCCTCCTAGAAAGTTTTCATCCTACATCATTGCTACCTAGGATAGAAATAGTGATAGAAAACACCATTGGGAGAAGTTTTTTCTAAAATGGATTTCTTCCATAGAAATAGGGAAGATAGAAACCCCCATTGGAGATGGTCTAGGAGCATCTCCAATACTATTGTCTTGTTAAGTGTTGTGAGTCTTAGGTGGCTCCTATGTGGCATGAGCCACAAGACAATGTCTTGTTTATGTGGCAAAATTATATCTCAAAAGACAATGAGATAGAAAAACTCTCTCCAATGCAAAAGTATTGAGGAGACAATAAAAAGTATTTTTTTTTTCAACTTCCAAGGCAACTCCTCCACTTCTTCAACTTTTTTATAAATATTTCTATTCATAATTGATGATATGGAGACAAAGCCATTGTGAAGTGCATTGTCTAGATCTATACAACCAACTTCACATTCTTCTTGCCATGTCAACTTCATGTTTTATTATACATTTGCATTGGAGAAGAATTTTTGAAATAAAAGTTTGTCATTCCTATGTGGCAACCATTTTTTCTAAACTCACAATAGGGTTGGAGATGCTCTAAATTTGCATTAAAATTGTGTGTGTGTGTGTGTGTGTGTCTATATATATATATATATATATATATATATATATATATATATATATATATATATATATATATATATATATATATATAATATTATCATAGAAAATTGGAGTAGAAACATGCAATAATACTATGAAATAGAGTTCGAATCGTGAGGAAAAAAGAGAGGAGAGATTTCATCTCTCGAGTACAATCACACAGTTTGTTTCGATGACATTCGTATTATTGTATCATTGGTCGTAGCAGAGAGGACAACAAGAGAAAGAAGAGGGGAACAAAAAGGATTACCACGAGGCGACAACATCCGGAGCACGTCATCTCCACGTTGTACTCAAATCAAAGAAAATGAGAGGAAAAAAAGGATGGAGTCCGCGAAAGAAACTCCATACAAATCAAATAAGCGTTTTAGAGAGGAGTTCTAATTCTTGAAATACAAAAAAAAAATATACATTAAACTTTTTCACATTATATATATATATATATATATATATATATATATATATATATATGTATATATATATATATATATATATATATGGGTCATATATTTTACATTATATATATATATATATATATATATATATATATATATATATATATATATATATATATATATAATATATATATATAATATATATATATATATATATATATATATATATATATATATATATATATATAATGTAAAATATATGACCCATATATATATATATATATATATATATATATATATATATATATATATATATATATATATATATATATATATAATGTAATTATTTTTTTTTTACATTATATATATATATATATATATATATATATATATATATATATATATATATATATATATATGACATTCCTATTATTTGTATCATTAGCCGCAGCAGAGAGGGCGACAAGAGAAAGAAGAGGGGAACAAAAAGGATTACCACGAGGAGACAACATCCGGAGCACGTCATCTCCACGTTGTACTCAAATCAAAGAAAATAAGAGAAACAAAAGGATGGAGTCCACGAAAGAAACTCCATACAAATCAAATAAGCGTTTTAGAGAGGAGTTCTAATTCTTGAAATACAAAAGAAAAAATATACATTAAACTTTTTCACATTATATATATATATATATATATATATATATATATATATATATATATATATATATATATATATATATATATATATATATATAAAAGGAAACAAAACATTTGCATTTACTTGAAACAGTACACCGTCAGCACATACATAACTGTTGGCCCATTGGTCATATGGTCAACCTGATTTTAATAATTGATCAAATTCTGTCTGGATATACGAAGCTAGTCGGGACATCTCGGACTCTTGGACATGATCAAGAATGGCTATCCACTAAATTCAAGACCGAAGATCTGTTTGCCTACTCGAGTCTGTAATTCCTTATGCAATGTATTTTTTATTTTATTTGAGTCTAGGAATATGTTCTAGACCGTACCGCACTGGCAAATCGACTAGAGGTTTTGTAGCACAACCTCCAGGTTTCACGGATTTTAAAAACCCTGATCATGTTTTCAAGTTGAAGAAAGCCTTATACGGTTTAAAACAAGCCCCTCATGCTTGGTATGATCGTCTAAGCTCTTTTCTACTTGACAACGGTTTTTCAAAAGACAAGGTTGACACTACACTGTTTATTAAGTCTTTTAATGACAAACTTCTTTTAATTCAAGTCTATGTAGATGATATTATATTTGGATCTACTGATGAATCTCTGCGTCAAGAATTTTCTAAGTGTATGCAGAATGAGTTTGAGATGAGCATGATGGGAGAGCTAAAATTCTTTCTTGGATTGCAAATCAAACAAACTGATAATGGGACATTTATAAATCAAGCCAAGTACACAAAAAACTCGCTAAAGAAGTTTGATCTGGACAATGTCAAACCTATTGGCACTCCAATGGCAACTTCAACAAAGCTTGATTCAGATGAACAAGGCAAGCCAGTCGACACACGTAAGTATCGAGGTATGATTGGTAGTTTACTTTATTTAACTGCTAGTCGTCCAGATATAATGTTTAGTGTTTGCCTGTGTGCACGTTTTCAAGCTAACCCAAAGGAATCACATCTGTCCGCAGTTAAGCGTATCTTTCGATACCTTAAGGGCACTTCTTCTGTTGGCTTGTGGTATCCCAAAACTAAGTCCTTTGACCTTATTGGTTATTCGGATGCAGATTTTGCTGGATACAAAGTTGATAGAAAAAGTACCAGTAGCACATGTCATTTCTTAGGCAAGACTTTAGTCTCATGGTTTAGTAAAAAGTAAAATTCTGTAGCCCTATCAACAACAGAGGCTGAGTACATCGCCGCAGGACGTTGTTGTGCTCAGATTTTGTGGATGAAACAAACCTTAGAAGACTATGAGTTATTTTACACACATATTCCCATTTTCTGTGATAACACGAGCACTATTAATTTGACTAAGAATCCAGTATGTCACTCTCGTACTAAACATATCGAGATTCGACATCACTTTCTTAGAGATCATCATCAAAATGGAGATATAAACCTTGTGTACATAGATACTGAAAATTAACTAGTTGACATCTTCACTAAACCTCTAGCGGACGATCGTTTCAATTATTTACGTCGAGAATTAGGAATTTTGGACGTCAATAATATTAATTAATTTTGTTTTATGATTATATATCATTATACAAAAACTGTGTTAGAGACAAGCCAATAAAGAGTCTGTCTGTCACCACAACTACGGTTGAAGCGAAGCGGTACTTAAGAGTTCACCGGTGAACCTCCGCCAGCTGGGACAGTACTCCTACAGCTAATCTTAAACAGTCGCTGTGTAACGACATTTAATCTATAAAATAATATTATTATGTTAATTGAAGTTGAAATGACTAATCTTTGAATTAAATATTTGAAATGAGACAATGAAAAAGAATGGAAAAAAATCAACTATAAAGAACCCTAGGCGAATTTGGCCAGAGCTCTGACCAAATTCGGCCCGAGTTCGGTTGAGGGTGTCAGGTTATATATACAGAACCCGAGAAGCCCTTCTTCTTCATTGCTTCCAAACTACTTCATAACAGCAGCAGCAGCCACGAAGGAGCCCCGAACCCTAGTTCTTCACCACCCTCTTCCTTCCAATCCAAGTAGTGAAATCAATCCAAAATTTGGATTCGTGCGGAGTTCGTCGTTCTCTTCGACATACTTTAATTTCGGGAGGTATAACCACATCCTTCTCCACTTTTCAATTAGTGCATTTTTACTTCAATTTGTACAAATGGCACCCAAATTCAATCCTTCAAAGAGGAAGAAGACGAACCCCAGTGAGAAAGGGTCATCTTCGCATCCGCATACAGATTCCCTCTTCTCGCCGGTCCAAACGAGCGACGGCGTGTTCGACGGATTTTTCTTTCAAATCCTAGACCAAGCCCTACTGTGGTATGAAGACTTCTCCATGAGATCCATATGCACAGGCGCTCCAGTCAAATGGACTGTATTTCCTGATCATCGTCATTTCTTTGAGGCATTAGGGTTACATCTTTTTGTTAAAATATGCTTCCCTATAGCAACTAATGCCATTAGATTATTTTATTGCAATCTCATATTAAATACTTTTGATGTGAGCACTCGTGTTGGAGGTATTGATATCAATTTCAATGATGACCTCTTAGCGGAGATCCTTGGTATCCCTAACGAAGGTGAACCGCTAGTTGACATCACTGAATTTGATTTCTCCGAAGGCACGACACTCGCCAGTTTCAAAGCGGAACTCTGTGCACCTGATAGAGTACGTTCTGAAAAGTTCAAGGCTAACAACCTGAACTTGTTTAACTATGAATTGCATCGCATCATCTATTCCACTATCCTTCCAAAATCCACTTCAAAGGATGATGTGACTTCTTTTGAGCTGTCCGCCATGTACCACATTCTTAAGGGGATTTCATTTTCTGCCCCTAAGACCATGATTCAGATGATGGGTCGTTGTCGTGCAAGAGATAGAAATCTCTCTTGCGCGATGATTCTCCCACGCATCTTTCAGCGCTTCGATATCGATCTGTCGACTTGTACTCAGGACCCTGAGTCCAAGTTTCTTCAGTTATCTCGTCGTAGCATGACTGCTTCAACTCCACCTCCTGCTCCTCCTACTGCACCTCCTCCACCACCTCATCAGTATGCCATGACATTTGAGGGCATACATCAGCATTTATCTGCTTTGCACGTCTCGATGACGGACATGGCTCGCGAACGCGAGTTCCGCGACGTCACCCGTTATCAGGCGCTTGCAAATTCCTTAGCTAATCTTCGTTTTGCCCAGACTGGTCATTCAGCCGGTTCCATCCCTAGAGATCCAGCTTTCTCTGGTTACCGCTGTGAGGATGAGGCTGTTCATGCCTACTTCCAGTCCGGTAACGCCTATGATTGGTACCGTCCTGATCGTGCTCCACCTTGTGACTTTGTTGGTGAGTTCTATGCTGGCTCCCCTCTTCATCCTTCTGGCGCTGGTACCTCTGGAGCTGGTACTTCAGGACATGCTGGTCGAGCTGATGATGATGATGAGGATGATGATGAGGAGATGTGACTATATGATTTTAAGTGATATTTTATTGTGCACTTGGAAATGCTCCGACATTCCAAGTTATTATCAGTACTTTTTTATTATTATTAGCACTTTCTAGTTTGCTTCAGTACTCTTTTATTTTTATGGACATGTTTATTATGTCTCAGTTTATGGCATTCCAGTTTATTTCAGCACTATGTTTCAGTTTCAGTTTATGATAGCACTATCTCTTATATTGCTTCATTCTTTATAACTGCCTGTGAAATTATATGCCTGTGATGATTTTTTTTTTACAATACATGCCTGTGATATTTTCTCTAGTTTTATGCCTTATTTTTTTATATGTATTTTTTCACTATTTGTTACTTATGCATTGATTGCGGGGGAGCTTTATCTTTTGCAATTATTTTGCTAAGTGACAAAGGGGGAGAAAAAATTAAAAGATCTAACATTTTTTTGAGATAATACAGAGGATATGAACAATTCTACTTTTTGATATTTTGAACAAGCTTAATGTTATATCATTCATAGTTTGTCAATTATCAAAATGGGGGAGATTGTTGGCCCATTGGTCATATGGTCAACCTGATTTTAATAATTGATCAAACTCTATCTGGATATACGAAGCTAGTCTGGACATCTCGAACTCTTGGACATGATCAAGAATGGCTATCCACTGAATTCAAGACCGAAGATCTGTTTGCCTACTCGAGTCTGTAATTTCTTATGTAATGTATATTTTATTTTATTTGAGTCTAGGAATATGTTGTACACCGAGTCGTACTGGCAAATAGGCTACCCATAAATGAGTTCAAAATATTTTTAAAATGTTCTTTCAAAAAGGTTTACAAAAGGTTTTCAAAAATCACCAAAAAGTTTTTTAAAACCCTAACTAAACCCTGACTAAACCCTGACAGAACTCGGATCGAGTTCGGCCAGAGTTCGGTTGGTGGCCGTTGTGATTTTGAATCCTTGTTACTTGGTCCTCCTGCAGTTGCGGATTTGACCGAGATTTGTTCATAGAGTTCTGCCTGAATTCTGCCCGAATTCTGTCAGAAGTCTGCCTTTGGAACACCTATAAATAGAGAAGGATTTTGATCATTTCAACTCACTCATTCACTTTCAATCTTCTCTCTATCTAAAGCTTTCAGTCTTCCAAAGAGTTTTCTAGAGCTTTCAATTTCAGATCCCAAGCCAATTACAATCCTCTAGTCGATTTGCCAGTGCGGTACGGTCTAGAAGTTTCTGAGAGATTGTAATCAGAAGGCTTGATTGAAGAATACCTCTTCACATTTGAAGTTGGACGAGTTCTTCGTATCAAAGCTCGCGTTGTAGAAGTTGCAAGGACTTCGTAAGAAAACTTATAGTTTTTCCAATAGTGGATTCAACTGATAGCAAGAGTTCTACCGACTGGATTAGTCCTCAACAGAGGGAAACCAGTATATTTTTTGTCTTTGCATTTGCTCTCTTAACTCTGTCTTTACTTTATTTTAGTTGTGATTAATATTCTGTGATTGTGCTGCTAACATTTTTTAATTAGCTTTATTCCGCTGCCAACTCTATTCACCCCCCCTCTAGAGTATTACGCTGTACTATTTCGTTCCTACAATAACAACAACGAAAAAAGGACATAAACCACAGATCGAACTGTTGATGGTCATTCAGCAAAAAGGACATAAATCATATTTAAGCCCTCTCCCCACGGATTCTCCTGGCGAGCTGGATGTCCTTGGGCATGATGGTGACCCTCTTAGAGTGGATGGCGCAGATGTTAGTGTCCTCGAAGAAGCCGACGAGGTAGGCCTCTGTCACGATCCGCACCCACCGTGAGGGTACGAGTATGTAACAACGCCCAGCCTACGTCGCAGTGTCGGTGGTAGAACGTTGTTCTAGGTCATGAACTATAACTACATAACATAAAATACTCTCCAAAAGGAGGCCAACACAGAGGTACAACTCAATCACAATCTAAGGTAGAATATGGCACGATGGAAATAGATAAAGAAGTTCTCAACTGAGATACAACAAGAAGTGAAATAATCAAAGTTAACAACTACCAGTCTTAACATCTCTAAAATATACAAATCTGAAATCAAGGACAACAACCAAACATGAAAAAAAGAACAGAATAAGCTATCTACACTATGCAAAGTATCATCCTCAGCAGCTGCCTGAACCTCCCCAGGGGTCCAGGCCGCGAGTGTCATCTAGGCAAGCTCCAAAGTAAGGGGTGCAGGGTTCCTCATCATCCTCTGTAAAAATTTTAACAGGTCCAGTCAGGACGGAAGCGAGCACAATACATCTAACGCAGATCATAACATGTTAGAAAATATAGACATGCAAGAGAGTACGGTACATGAAACTGAAGAAAGTACATGATGTAAATAGAGAGAGAACTGTAATAGAAATATCTACTATAAGTAGAGAGCTACCAGTGACTAGTGATTTAGAGTAAAAAGTCGACATGTGAACGGCTTGATTTGCACATGAATATACTAAAGAGGCGCACACGGCTATACTACTTTAAAATTGTTCACATGACTATTTATACTCTCCCATACCCCAATCAATACACAAAGATCCAGACAAGTTATGTTACGCACATGATTTTCACATGAAAGCCCATAAATGGGTACACATGAAGTATATATGAGGGCCCATAATGAGTGCACATGAAATTCATATGAAGGCCCATAAATGGGTGCACATGAAATTCATATGAGGGCTCATAAATGAGTGCACATGAAGTATAGGTCATCACTATAACAAAAAGACCTATTAATGACGCTCGACAAAGAGTTTTAATGACGGCTGATACATAAGCGTTATTAAGTTGAGAAATACCTTTTTTCTATGACGGTTTGGGCTAATTCTGGGTTTTTTATAATGTTTATAAAACAAAACGTCATTAATAGTTTAGAGCGGTGGCAAACTTGTAATTTCTTCACTGTATAAAAGCTCAGTGGGAGAGAAAAAATTTATTTCTCATCCATTTTCTAACCGAGCATCATCTCTCCTCCTCAAACCTCTTCTCCCCCAATTTTCAACCCTAACCTTAATTACTCCGGCGATGGGCTCGACTACGCAGCAACCCTTCGACGACTGAGCTATCGGTGCAGAGCCACCACTTCGGCAGCATTCTTCTTCCTTTCCCCCAACTCCAAAACCCTAACCCTAGAGCCCGTTCTCTTAAAAATTAGGGCTAGGGTTTTTAATTTCTTCTTCCTCCCGTTTTTAATTTCTTATTCCTCCCGACAAAAAATTGGGAGCGGGTTCGTGACGTTGCTCTCCGGCATGGTCTGGTCCCGTTTTGGTAAGGAATTTCTTCTTTGATTGTAAGTCCTTATCTATTTCTCCTTTGATTTTTCTGTGTAATAGGAGCTAAATAAATTCTTTGTGTAATAGGAGAACCTCTCGAAGGCCGTCGAAGTAATTCATGTTGGGCGGCGATCTAGCCAAAGCGACGGGCCTACTGTCGCACGCTGGCACCATCTTTCCGTGAGTGGAGAACCTCTCGAAGGACCTCCTCTCGGTTGAAGTGATGCAGGAGCTGAACCTCTCAAAGCGCCCCTTGGTGCTCTGTTCGTCAAAAAATTGTAATCACAAACAATAAGTTGCGGTACGTACGGCTAGGCTCTCAAATGAATCTAAACCAGGTACACTACACAATCATATCGGACACAACTCCGACACTCCAAAATGCGGTAGGACGCACCAAAATAGGATGTCGTGTCGTGTTTGTGTCGTGCAACATAGATGGTAATATAGAATAATTGAAAACAAGAAGACACAGATCGATCTCTGGTGAAGAGTTGGTGAGATTCATCACGTTCCCAAGTTGCGCAATGACCAGGACAAGTTGCAGCAGACTTGCCCAAAGGAGTCTTCTTGATCGGGTGACGGCATCGGCCACGGGCTCGCCTGGATGCTCGCTTGCTTCGGAGGGGTAGCACTGGCGAGAGCGGCGCTCTTAGCCGACCGTACGGTTGTCGCCTTCCCTTTAGATATCACGTACACCGTGGAGAAGTCCGGCAAGGCCTTGAGCAGCAACGAAGGCACGTCGGGGTTGCAGAATTTTTCTCCGTTTTGGTTGGCTTTCAATGGGGAGTATATAGTATTGTTATTAGATGGTGCAGAAAAGTTGAATTCAGAAGAAAATTTTGTTTGGATATATTATATACACGAAATTTTAGTTTTTGGTTGGCTTTGGGATATGTCATTCCTTTTCAGTTTTTGGCTTGATGTGTCGTAGAGTTGAACGCAATTTCTCATAGCAATTTCTGCGTGTATGCTTTTAGCAATAACATCTAATTTTGCAGCCACAGCAATGGGGGAGGCCCTCGCGGTGGTGTCTCAAGGCGCTCAAACTATCAAGGTACACTTCATATTAGCTAGTTACTAGTTTTACATGTCTTCTTGTGGGTGTGTTGTTCTTCTCAGGCTTTTATTTGATATCCCATGCAGTGGTGGTTACTGGCTTGCCCTCTTTTGCATCATGGCAAGACCTGAAGGTAGAGTCAATTTTGCCATTGTGGTTTGTTTTCTTTCTTCCAGTCTACTTCAAATATGATGTAATTAAATGTTGTCTGCAATTAGGACCATATGCGTCGAGCTGGTGATGTTTTCTTCTCTCAAGTATACCGTGAAGGCGGAGGTGAGCTACTTTCTTACATATTATTACATGTTAAATTTATACATTTTCTTCAGTCTGATAGTTATTGGAAGTGACTTTTATTTTTTCTCATAACCAACCGTAAACGAGAATCATCCTTGCTCGGGACAGTCCTGATTTTTGATAATAAAAGATTCAAACAATATTAGTCTATTAGAACTTTAGAACGTAGGAATTTATGCAAACTCTATCAAGGTAAACCTGCAGTCTGCAGAGTTGAAGTCTCGATTGATTCTCTTAAATACTTAAAGTTTATAATTATGTACCAATATTGCAAGGCTTCTCAACATGCTTAGATATAATTTTTACTTTTTGTTTAGTTATGCTTTACTTTTATTTTTATGCTTCTATATTGAACAATGGAATGGGTTATGAACTTAGTCGATCACCTTTTAGGTTTATCTATATTTCTATTTATTTGTTATTTTACTTCATGTTGAAGGTCATATTATTTGTTAAATCTTCAAAAAAGTTCAGGACCTGTTTGAATGCCTTACTTTTAGTTGAAACACTCAGTTTTTGAATGACATACAAAACACACTCATCCTGTTCATTTCAATGTAGGTGGAATTGTAGCTAACTAGTATTAATTTTGAAGTTTTTGAAGGTGGAATTGTAGCTGGTGGAATTGTAGCTAACTTTTAGTTGAAACACTCAGTTTTTGAATGACACACAAAACACACTCAGTTTTTGAATGACACACAAAACACACTCATGCCTTTAATACTTAAAGTTTTTTAAGGTGGAATTGTAGCTAACTAGTATTAATTTTCTTTCTCAGGTGCACATGAAGATGCAACTATTATTGCAGTGGTGGGATTTGCTACACGTGATGTTGACAGTTTTGATGTGCTCAAGTTGAAGCCAAAGTAGTTACTTGTTTTGAGGATTCATTTAAGTAGTAGTTGTAAATATATGTATTTGGATACCCTATTTTGAGATAATGTAATGAAGATGGTGATATAACATTTCGATGTTTTCTTGTGAATATAGTTCAAAGTTGTTATTTTAAAATTGAATTGAGAAGTTTTTGGAAAGTAATATATAATGTACAGTATTGAGTGTTATAAATGTGATGAGTTCAGTAATATGAGTGTTATAAATGTGCTGCATTGAGCCTATACATATTATCTATTCATGGCGTTTAAAATTGTTCTAAAATGTGCACTATATATTAACTATTCATAACGCTTTATAGAAACTATTCATGACGGTTATTTTATGACGCTTTTAAAAAACATTTATAACACCCGTTTTCATAACGGTTGCTGTGAAAAAAAAGCGCCATAGTTCGTCATTAATGACGCTTTTTAGCCGTCATTAAAGGGTTTTTTGTTGTAATGTATACATGAGAAACATGACCGATCATGAGAGCACATGAGAGTACATGAGCATGCATGAACGAGCATGAAGCACATGAGAAACATGAATAACATGAGAGCGAGGAATACATGATGTACATGAAACACATGACATGATGTATCCGATGCTCCCGAGGGGGATAACATCGCATGAAAAGATCTATATAGTACCAATCCGTGATAATATCATGACATCATCAAATAAGGTAAACTAGAGCAGAAATATAATTCTAATTAAGTTATGAAATGATCAGAGAATGTACTCGCCTGATATCTGAATAGTTGTAGTAAATGTACTGTCCGAGATGAGATACCTGACTCCTAGTTAGAGCAATACAAGTCAAGATGTATACAGGAGATGATAATTGTAATCTACAATGCATCTGCATGCTGTCTAGGTCAAACTAGGCTAAAGTCAACACTTGGTCAACCATGGTCAACTACACTAGTCAAACTAGGTCAACTAAACCATTCCAAGTCTAAACCTAGACTAACAAGTCATTCTAGTCAATCTAGGCCTAACCAAGCCTACTAAACCTAAGCACACCAATACAAACAATGTCAGGGTATCACACACAAGTTTTATGTATATATATAGACTAATAAAGATAGACAAGGCTATAATATACCTATCATTCACATCAACATCACAACTTATATAATATATATATATATATATATATATATATATATATATATATATATATATATATATATATATATATATATATATATATATATATATATGTCACATTCACATATATGAAATACCAAGACATCTCTATAGGAAGCTCTATATAGGCACATACTTATATACATACATACATATATATATATATATATATATATATATATATATATATATATATATATATATATATATATATATATATATATATATATATATATATATATAATGGAAGAGGCAACACAAGTGAGGGTGTGTGCCGTGTCTAGTGACAGTATGCATCAAGTGAACTAGTGTCAATGGATAAGGGTGTGTGTATGTAGAGAGTAAGTGTGTGTGTCACAAAATGTGGCATGTGTGTGTAGAGTGGATGAGAGGGGGTGGTCTGAACTCAGTTTATGAGGAAGGAAAGGAAATCAGTTCATAGTGTGTACAAATAGAGTGATGTACCCATGTGTGGTTAAACAGTTAAGAGTGTGTGTTTACATGCTAGGGTGTGCTCGAGTGTCCACAAGTGTGAAGGTGAGGGTGAGGGGACATTAGAGTGTGACAGGATCTCAGGAAAGTGGACTGATGTAATGGTATGGAAATGAAAATCAATAAGTGAGTGAACTTGGGTGTTTATGTGTCAATAGGAATTCAGTAATTAGGGATTTAGAATTAGGAAAGGAGTGGATAAATATGAGAGGAGCCTTGTGTGGGATCTCCATGTGTGTGTGTGTTCCAATATGTGTGGGTACAAACTAACAGTGAAGGGTGATGTGGCATTCTCAGTTTTCAGAAGAAAATGTGTCATGTGTGTGAGTTTAACTCATGAGAGTGTGAAGGATCCACATGAGAGGAACAATTAGTTCTCAGGTTTTCCGTTATTGCATAGTATAGGTGTGTAACAGTCATATAAAATCTCAGGTTTCAGTCATCTTAGGCTTTTACACACAAATGAATAATTATCAGAATTCAACAGTGAATGGGTGTGTATGTGTCATATAATGTGTCAATGTGACAGGAACTACTAGGTGCCCATGTGTTTCCAGAGTTGAATGTGGTGGATGGTTTCCCAGTTTCCAGTTTTCAGTCACAGTCCCAAGCCAATGCCACACTAAATCGAAATCCTAATCTCAAACACCAAACCAACAACCAACCTTGACAGCAACTAACCCACCTTTATGAATCTAACATGACAATTTAGACATCAAGTTTAGTTTAGAAAGGGAATTAAAGTTTGAGTTCAAATCAGTGAAACAAAACAGAAGTATCAGTCTACATTAAACAACACAAATCTCAATGTTCAAATTCCATTACTCAAGTACAAAAAACTATCTAACTTGAAAACCCAACCTGTCAGTAGCTATTACATAAGCCCATGAATCAATATGACAATTTAAAACATCAATTAAATCAGTTTTAGAAAAGGAATTCAAAATCAGGATTTGAAATCAGTGAATGCATATATTTCAGTTCAACCTCCCAAAACCAAGTTCGAATCTAAAAAAACTAACACCAATCGATAAACAACATTGCAGTGATCCATTACACATGTGTGAGTGATTTAACATGAATTTTAAACAGGAAAAATCAGTTTTAAAATTAGAATTAACTTCTCAGAAAACACAAACTGATACGTGTATCAGTCCAAATGGGAAATGACAATTCGAAGGTATAAATCATGTTAATAATCCAAAGTAAATGTTGGTAAGGATACTAGAGTATGTGCACGTGTCTACTAATTCATCTCGTGTCCAAAAACTGGACACGAACGTGTCCAATCACAACACACAAATGCAGACACAAACTGTGCACACAACAGTGTCGTACACGCGTGCACTCTACTCGTGGACACGACACAGTGCACCACGTGTCACGTGCACCTACCTATGTGTTCACCTAGGGTAGGTCTAGGTGTCTAA